>JAZHEH010001005.1:19247500-19572961 GCA_036589455.1 Ateles fusciceps | reverse complement strand
TAAAAATATGAACTTAAAACAGCTAAAATGAGAATGGTAAAATGACAAAAATAAGTTAATATACTATGATAATCAGAAAGCTAAACATTATTATACATAGAATTAAAGTGAAAGATTTCTCTTTCTCTGATGCTGATAGATCAAATAGATAAAAATATACAAATCTATAAAAATACTTGTTTTATATAATCTATAATCTTGAATACATCTGGGGACGAAGTGAAGAGAATGAGCTTTAAAATGAATAGAAAGAGCAGTTCAAACAGATGAAATATTCACAGAATGTTCACATATACCGGGTCAGCAAGGAAACCTCAGAAATTGAAGTCAAGCTGTTATTTAATCTTAACGTGATATAGTCTGAAATCTATACTAAAATAACTAAAAATGTATGTTTGAAAACAGTACTTCCAAACAGTTTTTGGATTGAAGAAGATATTTTTACAAGAATTAAAAGTACTTGGACCTGAACAGCAATAAACACTATTTGTGTTAAAATTTATCGGATACAGCTAAAATAGTACTTTGAGTTAAATTCATAACTTTAACTCTATTTATTAGAAAATAATAATTATTGACATTGGGCACATCCCGTTGGTAAATAAATAAAAGAATAATAATAATAAAAAGTATTGAAAACAAGTCAGAGAAGCCCCCATAAAATGAAGTTGGAAATCAAATAGAGAATAACAATTTAAAAACAGAAACAAAAAAGATTAACAAAACCGAAAGCTGGCTTTGAAAAAACTAGCAAGATAGATAAAATCGATAAATATAAAAGAGTAAGATCCAAACAGGACACAGAGTGAGGAAGGAGACGTGGCTGCAGTCACAGGAAATCATTAAAATAATACAAGAATATTATGAACTATCTGCCAATAATTGTGAAAACAGACAAAATCAATACATTTCTGGAAAAACAAAAAAAGTCAAAATTGGCAAAATATTTTAACAAATCAATAAGCATTAATATTTACACAGTAATAAAAAATGCCCCCCCCCCCCCCTCCACTAGAGCCTCAAACTCAGTTTTATAAGAAAGTACTGTACTAAAAAATGTCAAGGAACAGATAAGTTTATTTTTATTTTTGTTTCTTTTTTGAGATAGGGTCTCACTCTGTCACCCAGGCTGAAGTGCCCTGGCACGATCTCGGGTCACCGCAACCTCCACCTCCCGGGTTCAAGTGATTCTCCCACTTCATCCTCCTGAGTAGCTGGGATTACAGGTGTGTGCCACCACACCTGGCTACCTTTTTGTATTTTTGTAGAGACAGGGTTTCACCATGTTGGCCAGGCTGATCTCAAACTCCTGACCTCAAGTGATCCCCTGACCTCGGCCTCCCAAAATGCTTAGATTACAGGCATGAACCACCACACCCAGCCTGGAACAAATAACCTTTACCTTAAAAAGTTGTTGCAGAAAGTATTAGAAAGAGAAAGACTGTTCTTCACTTTACATGAACAGTATAACCATGATTCAGTATATTATCATCCCATTTGGTTTATGGGTTTTAATGCAAAAATCTTAAGTGAAATAATAACTTACCAAATCCCACAGTTTATGAAAAATAATATGATCAAGTTAAACAAGGCAAGGATGTTATGATATCAACAATTTTATTAACTTTATAACTCACCTTATAATGGAGTGAAGACAAAAGGAATGTGACTATCTCAATAGATGCAGAAGAAAATCACAATAAATTTCAAAACATTTCTAGTAAAAATTATAAAATAGCCTTTAATAAGGTTACAAGAAGGCATCATCCTTAAATAGAGAAAATTTCTAAGCATTCCCTGTAACACTGGAAACAGCGTGAGCATACTCACTATCATGACTATGGACTGTTTAATATATACAGGGGGCCTAACCAATGGGTAAACACAAAAAATAAACGAGCACCGATATTGAAAGGAAAGAGAATAAAATATTATTTACAGCTCACGAAAATCATTTGCATAGAAAACACAATAGAATCAACAGGTAAACGAGTAGATCTAATGAGAGGGTCGACATTTCACTACCACCATAGCCTATTAGAAAAGTAATAAAACATAAGACATCATTTACAGTAACTAAAAATAATTAGGAATTGATCTAACAGAATATACGAGGTTTTGGATATGAAAATTTATGACTCCATGAAATGGCAAAAAAGACGACCCAAGAAAATGGATTGGCATGTTTATGCATTGGAAAAATCACAAGAATGTCAGTTCTCTCCTATTTATAAATTTGTTGCAAGTTCGTTCACAATTCCAAAATGAGGTTTTGAGAAATTTCATGCATTTGCCATAAAATGAATATGGAGGAATCGAGGTCCATGAATACCTAAGTCAGTTTTGAAAAGTAAAAGAGGACATTTGTCCTGCCTACCAGACACAGGGAGTAAGAGCCGTGACTTGCTGTGACCCCAAAGCTCACAATGGTCCATATTCTGGGGCTCCAGCCACAATGTCTGTTCATGTTACCTGTAAGTCTAGAGCTCCTTTCTTTAAAAACTCTGACGCTAAGTCCAGTGGGGTGAAATGAATTACTACAATTTGATGCTAGGTAAGAGAAAGGGCATAGAATTTGGTACATTTCAAACTCACCAGGTCCTAATTCACATTTTTGAACAAGCAGAAAAATTCAGCAAATGAATTTCAATAAACCTTAGAAACCAATTCAACAACCCCCCACCGCCAACCTCAGCAACGTGCTTCCAGTCAATTTCTCTAAACTGGGCACAGCTCTGAGCAGCACAAATTTCTACACACTGTAGAGGACACAAGGGAGATCCGACCACACTTTCATGACACTTAGAACCTAGTGGGGAATAGAAATCACACATAGACTATCTTAGAAATCTCCACATATATCACTGTACAGAACCATATTCATGCTGTTGAAACGGTTGATGCATAAGTAGAACTGAGCAAAATCAGGGAGAAAGTGTGGCTGGGGCAATGCTCACCAGGTAGTTTAAGATTAGAAAGAACCAGGAGTAGAGTAGCCCAGGCTGGAGGGAGAAGGGTGCGCATTTGGGTCCAGCAGGTACAGAGAACGTGGTGACTGCACGCATCTCCATCACTCCCGATCCCTAACCTTCACCTGACACAAGCAGCCTCAACAGAGAGACTGGGGCAGTGTCTATCGTCCCACCCAACCACATAGACAAAGAAACTAAGACTTAGAGATGGGAAGAAACCTGTTCAAAGTCACACAGCCACAGGACTGGAGTTCAGGGCTTCAAACTCACAGACAAGTGTGCCCTCCTCTGTATGAAGCTGCCCCTCTGACAGCATGGTCCGAAGGAAGGTGTCAACCATGATGTAGGGTGGTACCTTTAACAAGTCATCGGGGAAAAGGTTCAGGCTGTCCCATTCCAAGAAGAAGAGTGAAAATGGAGAGGGCTTTGAAATTGCTCCAGTGTATGTCTGGGAGGCAGGGATAGGAAGAGTGCCCTCTGATGCTGGTGAGCAGAACATCTTCAGTTACACAACCAGGAGAGTCTGAATTGTCCACTAGAGTTTGGTGCTTTGGACCTATGCCTGCAGAAGTGGGTCACCAGTGAGAACTGTCACCCATCTCTTCAACTTGCTTTGTCCAGCAGCCTTATCTTCAAGGCAAGACATCCACATGATCACTGTTACTGTTCTTTGGAGAGAAAAAAAGCAGAAGACCAGTCATAAGGGCACATCCAGAAGTCATATCAAACAACACCACTCAAAAGAAAGAAGACCCCCCCCCCAGGCACAGAGCCCACTTGATGCCACCTCAAAGTTATATCTTCAAAGGCTGTAGTACCACAGGGAGCTCTTCTAACAAAATAGGGGATCCCTTTATAAGCCAACCCGCATAGCTTCCAGCACAGGTGTCTCCATTCACCAGCAAGAAACCCCGTTCTTCCCTTGAAGTAAGAACATCTGAAGCTTGTTCTAAGGAAGCAAAGGGAAGGGGAGGAAGAGGGTGATGCGGAAGATTTCCTCTTTGGTAGCCGAGAATTTTGGAGCTCGCTGTGTCAGCACTGACCCGGCACGGAAAGCTGGTAAGTCAGCACTGACCCGGCATGGAAGGTTGGTAGAGTGAGATTCATGGCCAGTTCTTGGGGAAGATTTCTGAGGGTTCTTCTCTTGGGATTTGTGATTCTTTTCTCATTGTCAAGACAAATACTACCACCACCCCAACTGATCCCAGCAACTCATCTGGGTTTGCCTAAGGGCTGCAGCACAGAGACATTTCTGGGTTTCTAGCTCTGCCACATTTTATACTTTGTATTCTATAAATTTTGGGGGAAAGTAGCTGTGGGACTACATTTCTAGAGCTAGACCTACAGAAAGTGATTTTTGTGTATCCATGAGTACACACTGCCCTTCATAGGGATGGGGTGGGGGACAAAGAAATAATGGTAGGGGAGGAGGTTGTATTTTAATCATTAAAATAATATGCTTAGCCTTGATGGGCAGATGAGAAGCCAGCTATGGTAGCCTAAAGGGTGACTTTGCTGCAGACGGTGTAGAAAGGCATGGAGTGATTGCAGGCTCCCAGAGAACTCTCTGTCCTCCGTTCCTCTGCCTAGGGAGGACATCTGATCTCATCCCATCACCTGCCACTGGTAACTGCAGTCCCTTTTACTGAGAATATAACTACACGTTCCAACATGGGAAAACAGGTTTAAGCCCTAAGTGTTTCTGGAATCTGAGTTAAATTCAAACACCATTGCAAATGACAGATAATAAATTCTTTCCTGAGAGCAGATTTCAAGGGTGTGGGTAAGCAAGAATGACTGCTCGTGATATAATTTGAGAGGCCTCAGCAGGGATTCTCTGTGCTCAGATTTACCGACCATCTCTTTTCCACCATGGCTTCATACCTTTAGAAATGTATCTGATATAACTTGACACCCAGCACTTTATAAATGAATGCTTAGCAAATATTGAGCAAAATGTAACAGTGTGAGCAGTGGGGAGGAATTGAAGGGCTAAAGTGATTTTCTCATTTGAAAACCTGCCCCATTTGCCCATTTATTCTCAAACTTCAATGGTCTGCACAAGGTCACAGAATGAATTTGAAGTCAGCTGTCTGCCCAGGAACCACTCTTGCTATCCTGGCGGCAAATGCAGCAAACTCTATGTGTTGACCTTCGGGGACTAGAAGACAACACTTCTCAACAAAATGGAAATTGCTCTTCATAGGATGAAGCTTTTTAGAGAATGTCATAGAAAAGAACATTTATCTGTACTGAGTTTTACAAAGGAAGGCATTGGTGGAAATACAATTAAGAATCCTTTCTGATCCCCATGTGAGAGATTTTACCATAAATGTTTCCAACTCCAATTTCGTTTCTCTCCATCTCAAGCTGGTGCTGGTTCTCTTTATTGACTATAAAAGGTGAACCACCAGCCCCTGATTTGATTTTTCACATTTGGAGATCAGTTCCTTTAGGTTTAGAAAGGCCTGTTTTGGAACACCTTCCGCAGCCTGCAAAAATACAAGAAAGAAGATTAGGCATTATCATGTAATTGTGTGTAAAATGTGACACTTCTCAAAACAGTGGTTTTTCAAGGCTGCCTCTATGAGCTGATGAACTGAAAGTGAGTGGCCAGAGCTCACACCACTTCCAGTTCACAGAAACTCTTGTTTCTGTTTTGTTTTTAAAGATTTCTTTATACATATATATAAATTATTATTATTTTATTGCACTTTAAGTTCTGAGGTACATGTGCAGAACATGCAGGATTGTTGCATAGGTACATACATGGCAATGTGGTTTGCTGCCTCCATATTCGTTACCCACATCTGGCATTTCTCCCTGTTGTCCCTCCCCAACTCCCTACCCCCCCACTGTCTCTTCCCCCAGTACCCCCTAATAGACCCCAGTGTGTGATGGTCCCCTCTCTGTGTCCATGTGTTCTCATTGTTCAACACCCGCCTATAGAGTGAGAACATGCGGTGTTTGATTTTCTGTTCTTGTGTCAGTTTGTTGAGAATGATAGTTTCCAGATTCATCCATGTCCCTACAAAGGACACAAACTCATCTTTTCTTATGGCTACATAGTATTCCATGGTGTATATGTACCACATTTTCCTTGTGCAGTCTATCATCCATGGGCATTTGGGTTGGTTCCAAGTCTTTGCTATTGTAAACAGTGTTGCAATGAACATACGTGTGCATGTGTCTTCATAGTAGAACGATTTATAATCCTTTGGACATATACCCAGTAATGGGATTGCTGGGTCAAATGGAATTTCTATTTCTAGGTTCTTGAGGAATTGCCACACTGCCTTCCACGATGGTTGAACTAATTTACACTCCCACCAACAGTGTAAATGTGTTCCTATTTCTCCACATCCCCTCCAGCAACTGTCTCCAGATTTTTTAATGATCTCCGTTCTAACTGGCATGAGATGGTATCTCAAAGTGGTTTTGATTTGCATTTCTCTAATGACCAGTGATGATGAGCATTTTTTCATATGTTTGTTGGCCTCATATATGTCTTCTTTTGAAAAGTGTCTGTTCATATCCTTCCCCCCACTTTTGAACGCGTCTGTTTGTCTGTTTCTTGAAAATCTGTTTTAGTTCTGTGTAGATTCTGGATATTAGCCCTTTGTCAGATGGGTAGATTGCAAAAATTTTTTCCCATTCTGTTGGTTGCCAATTCACTGTAATGACTGTTTCTTTTGCCGTGCAGAAGCTCTGGAGCTTAATTAGGTCCCATTTGTCTATTTTGGCTTTTGTTGCCAATGCTTTTGATGTTTTAGTCATGAAGTCCTTGCCTATGCCTATGTCCTGAATGGTTTTGCCTAGGTTTTCTTCTAGGGTTTTTATGGTGTTAGGTCTTACGTTTAAGTCTTTAATCCAACTGGAGTTAATTTTAGTGTAAGGTGTCAGGAAGGGGTCCAGTTTCTGCTTTCTGCACATGGTTAGCCAGTTTTCCCAACACCATCTATTAAACAGGGGATTATTGTCCCATTGCTTGTTTTTGTCGGGTTTTTCAAAGATCAGATGTTAAAATTTTAACTGGGCAAATTCTCATCAGAGACAAAGGACCAAAGACTGTGCTGATGGAATCTAATGTCTTTTAATGTTGACTTCAATCCAGTAAAGCCCTTGTTAAGCCATTTAACTGTAAAATTGGGCCTTGGGAAGGCAGTGCACCCTCTGAAATTAGAGGTCAGGAGATTTGGATTTGATTTCCAGCCCTCTGCCAGTTAGTCAGCCACTCACTTTCAAGCCTTAGGCGAGTCACTGTCTGTTTCTCGATTTTTGTACAGGGATTTATGTGGGCCTTAAGGCCCACTGGGAAACAATCCCTTTTTCAGCTCAGTGCCTGGTTTGTTGAGTACACTTGTCAATGTGGACTTTAATACACCTATGATTTTGGATTAACTCCATTACCTCTGCTAGAAATTAACACAGAAAATTCACAGTTGATTGACAAGAATGAGAATCAGTTCTAAAGCATTAAAATAGAACCGAATCCTTTATTACTAAAAGAATGCTCAAGTGGACACAGATCACTCATTCTAACTTCATCAGCTATAGCACTTAAAGGGAGACAATTTTTTCAAAGTACAGAGCTAAAACTTTTTCAAAATACAGAGACGGGGTTTCTCCGTGTTGGTCAGGTTGATCTCGAACGCCCGACCTCAGGTGAGTCCCCTGCCTGGGCCTCCCAAAGTTTTGGGATTACAGGCGTGAGCCATTGTGTCCGGCCTATTTACTTATTTTTAAATAGAGTTAATGCAGAAGGCTGGTATGGTAGTTTCGGTGGAGTGTGGAATAAAGGAGAAAAAGGTGATTCCTTAGATTGAATATTTGCAATTGAGTGAAGTGCAACTGGGTAAAGAAGTCTGTCACCACTGGATATGACGGTCTGGAGTGCAGAGGAAACAGTGTTCCAGGGCCTGCATGTAGTCATCTGGAGATATCCGACTGATAATTCGTTTGAGAACTGAGTCCTGGGGCAATCCAAATAATCAAATGTGCCAAATGCTGCTGACAGATGGAGTAACATGAGGGCCGAGAACAACCATTGGAAGTCACTGGCGCAGGACATATTGGGGTCAGTGGTGAGGAGAAAAGCTGGATTGGGGTATGCTCAATGTGCATGGATTTCTTCAACAAATAAATTGATATGTGCGCGGGGTGGTGGGGGTGGTGGATTAATATGGGGGAGGCGGGGCGCGGTGGTTCACTCCTATAATCCCAGCAGTTTGGGAGGCTAAGGAGGGCAGATCACTTGAGGTCAGGAGTTCGAGACCAGCCTGGCCAACATGGTGTAATCATCTCTCTACTAAAAATAAAAATAAAATAAAAAAATAAAAATAAAATTAGCTGGATGTGATGGTACACGCCTGTAATCCTAGATGCTTGGGAGGCTGAGAATGAGACTCACTTGAACCCCGGAGACTGAGGTTGCAGTGAGCTGAAATCGCGCCCCTTGCATTCCAGCCTGGGCGAGGGAGCGGAGCGAGACTCTGTCTCAAAGAAAGAAACAACAAAAAATCTGCATACCTATATTTTCGAATATGTATGTAAGATGTCTTAATTGTATGCGTTAAATTTAAAAGACAAAAGGAATAAACTACCAGCTGCGACTAAGTCATTAAGTGTGGTAATGGGGGGAGGGGGCGGAACATAACGCAGGCGCAATAGCAAGCCTTTCTTTTGTAGGTCCTTTTCGTGTCATAAATTCCTAAATTCATGGAAGTCTTACAAGAGCATATTACACGTTAAAATATAAGATTGTTTCTGGTCAATAAGGGGTCGATGAAAAATAAAGCAATAAGGTATCTTGTTAAATTTTATGCCTTAAATTTAAAAAGAAACGGAGAAAAAATCAATCCGCAACTGCGACTTTTAAGACGGTCAAACGGGTCGGGTTGGGAGGAGTAGGATGCACGCAGAAGAGCGAGCGAGCGATGGGTCTGAGGCGGACCTAGAATCTCGTTAAAAGACAGCCCTTGTAGCCAATCAAGAAAGAGTCGGTGGCTTCTTCCGGAAGGAGGCCGGAAGTTGGTTTCGGCTGCAGCGGCCAAGGCGGCTACCAGTGTAAAGCCAGAGCTGAGCTGAGTGGGCGGCTAAGGCTTGGGGCCCCCACCTGTGTGCGTTTTTTTCTTCCGGACCCCGCGGCTTCCTCTGTGCTGGGCTGGGAACTGGGAAGGTGTGGCGGAGTTTTCTGCCAGTGTAAAGCCAGAGCTGAGGTGAGTGGGCGGCTAAGGCTTGGGGCCCCCACCTGTGTGCGTTTTTTTCTTCCGGACCCCGCGGCTTCCTCTGTGCTGGGCTGGGAACTGGGAAGGTGTGGCGGAGTTCTGCCTCCGAAGGCGCGCTCTCGCCTTTCTCTTCCGAGTCTCTCCGAGAGCGTGGCCTCCCCCGCCACTTGTGGGGGCCTGGGGTGGACAGGCTGGAGGAGGGGGCTCTGAGCGCGGCCGGCTGGGGGCTTCTTCCATGTGGGGACGGCGAGCCGGAGTGGAGGTTGAGAGACCCGGTGTGTAGTTCCCGCGCTGCTGTTTTTCTAAGCTCTGTGGCCTTGGACGAGTCTTTTGCCCCTCTCTGGCCCTTTGTAACATGAGAATAGCCCTCCCTGCCTTTCCTTTTTCTCGTAGCAGTTGTGAAACAGCTGATATATGGGGGCAGGCGAGGGCGGTAGATCCCAAGCTTAGTCAGATCTATCTGGAGAAGTTTTTAAAGCGACATTCCGGGGCCCCATTCACAGTAGACAGAATGAATAAAGTCTCTGGGGCTGAGAGCCTGGAATACCTGTCGACTTCTTGTGAAGCTCCTTGTCCCTCAGTAGAACAAACACGAAGTGGGATCTTGAGTCAGAACCGGCTACGATGCTTGGCTCTGGTTTTATTAAAGTAAGACCTCCGTCGCCTTTGAAAAGTTCCATCTAGAGAGACAGTAGAGAAAGAAATATAATTTTTGTAATATGCAAGTTCTTATTGTATAGATACTTCACGGCTTAGGCATATAAGAGAGCTTGCCCTTTGGAACTAAAGGGACCTGGGATAAGAATTCCTGTTGTATCATTTATTAACCTTTTGATCAGGGGCAACACTCCCCTCATTGAGACTTGGGATGCTCATCTCTAAAATGAAATTGATAATAGAATTTAATTCGTGACACCGTATGGTGGCTTACGCCTGTAATCTCAGCACTTTGAGATGCCGAGGTGGGCGGATCACTTGAGGTCAGGAGTTCCAGACCAGCCTGGCCAACATGGTGAAACTTGTCTTTACTGAGAAATACAAAAAGCTAGGCGTGATGGCCCACACTTGTAGTCCCCAGCTACTCGGGAGGCTCATGCAAGAGAATCTCTTGAACCCAGGAGCCAGAGGTTGCAGTGAGCCTTGATCGTACCGCTGCACTCCAGCCTGAGAGACAGATTGAGACCCTGTCTCAAAACAAAAACAAAAACCACCAAAAAAGACCTAAATTCATGGAATTGTTGTGAAGATTGTTAGGCCACAAAACAGTGTAGTTGGCCTAAGGAAAGGGGCAACTGAAATACAGGAATACACATGGTGTAGCAAAGTACAGAGCAGCACTCCCCACCTAAAAAGGTTTGAGTGCGATGAAACGTGAGTTGTCAAAAGTTGTATTTTGAAGTACCAGATCAATGATAATTCCTTGATTTTGGTAATTGTGCTGTGGTTAGAAGAAAACATTCTTGTTAGGAGAAACACACAGAAGTATTCAGGGGTAAAGGAATGAGAAACCAGTAAAGCAAATGAAGGTAAATGTTAACATTTGGAGAATCTGAGTAAAGAATATGAAGTGTTCTTTGTATATTCATGCACTTTTTCTGTAATCTGAATTTATGTTAAAAGTTTTTAAATGTTGGCCAGGCGTGGTGGTTGACGCCTGTAATCCCAGCACTTTGGGAGGCCAAGGCGGGCAGATCACCTGAGGTCAGGAGTTAGCGACCAGCCTGGCCAACGTGGTGAAACTCTGTCTCTACTAAAAATACAAAAATTAGCTGGGCATGGTGGCGCATTTCTGTAATTCCAGCTACTCTGGAGGCTGAGGCAGGAGAAGTGTTTGAGCCCAGGAGTTGGAGGTTGCAGTGAGCTGAGATGGCACCACTGCGGTCCAGCCTGGGCAACAGAGCAAGACTCCATCTCAAAAAAACAAACAAAAACCAAAAGTTAATGTGTCCATATAAAATTGCATAGTACACTGTGACAAAAAGGGTATGGAACTGAATCATCATTTCATTCAGGAACTTTGGATCATACCAGGTGTTTAGGATTTAGCAATGTTAATTTTATCAGTGTTTGTGAGAGATACAAGTAAGTGTTTGCTATTAAAAATTAATCTGTAACATAAAGCAAAAGTGATTATGACCTGAGATTGGGAGACAACATGTGTAGTTTGGTTATGGAGGAGTAGAGAAATGGGCCATAAGTAGTAAAGGGTGTGGAACCCAGAAGATTTTCTTTAGAGATGAGAAGATGCTACATTTTTTTTATGTTGATGAAATTATCAGAGAGAGAATGGAAAATATGTGAATGGTTGAGAATATAATACCTACTTAGAAAAGATGGCAGACTTTCCCTATCATAAATGTTAGTTTTAGAAACCAAGGAGATCATCTTGTCTTGGGCCCCAAACAACTGGAAGAAAAGGAAGAAAATGTTCTTCTGTAGTTACGAAATGTAACAGGTTCGTTTTTGTGCCTCTACTCTAATAAATCTTTGGTCTGTGTCTGTAGGTTCTTGATAGTCCACAATGGGTGAACCACAGCAAGTGAGTGCACTTCCACCACCTCCAATGCAATATATCAAAGAATATACAGATGAAAATATTCAAGAAGGCTTAGCTCCCAAGCCTCCCCCTCCAATAAAAGACAGTTATATGATGTTTGGCAATCAGTTCCAGTGTGATGATCTTATCATCCGCCCTTTGGAAAGTCAGGGCATCGAACGGCTTCATCCTATGCAGTTTGATCACAAGAAAGAACTGAGAAAACTTAATATGTCTATCCTTATTAATTTCTTGGACCTTTTAGATATATTAATAAGAAGCCCTGGGAGTATAAAACGAGAAGAGAAACTAGAAGATCTTAAGCTGCTTTTTGTACATGTGCATCATCTTATAAATGAATATCGACCCCACCAAGCAAGAGAGACCTTGAGAGTCATGATGGAGGTCCAGAAACGTCAACGGCTTGAAACAGCTGAGAGGTTTCAAAAGCACCTGGAACGAGTAATTGAAATGATTCAGAATTGCTTGGCTTCTTTGCCTGATGATTTGCCTCATTCAGAAGCAGGAATGAGAGTAAAAACTGAACCAATGGATGCTGATGATAGCAACAATTGTACTGGACAGAATGAACAACAAAGAGAAAATTCAGGTCATAGGAGAGATCAGATTATAGAGAAAGATGCAGCCTTGTGTGTCCTAATTGATGAAATGAATGAAAGACCATGAAAGATGTTTCTCTTTTCTTTTTTTCCTTTTGATAAATAGCATCATATATTATTTTCTTTTGGACAGTCTTAAGAGAGGTTTCACTAAAAATGTAAACAGCTTTAATCTTGACTCCAATTTTTTTTAGTTCTGAGATGTCACAGGCAGTTAATTTTGCTGTATAACAAGCATAGGCAAATGAGCACGCCTGCACTAAGAATAGTCACTTTAGAAAGCAAAGTGTTAGCTGCTCTTGTACAGGACATTCCTATGTTTTGGAGTTGCAGTAAAACTTTGATGATAACCTCAATAATAGCAAAGTTTTCATCCTTGAAAAGGGGATTTATCATTTGCTTTAAGAATGACAGATAAGTAATAGACATCAAGCTCTTAAAACTATGAGATCTTTAGACTTAATCAATTAAAAATTTTGCTTAAGCTCCAGAAAGTAGTATGACATGTTAATAGAGAGGAACCCAGTAGAGTTACAAAACAAACTTTATATTTTTCCTCATAACTGTTCTGTAAACCCACTATCTCAGTCTTTTCTCTCTTATACTGAATGGACTCCTGCAGGGAAGTCCCATGGATTGTTTTTTTCTCGAGTCACTCAGGTAATAAGTCCTTTGGTCACTTTAAGTTACAGACATTAATTTTAGTAATTAAGATGTCTATGTTATTAGCTACACATTTTCTTTAAAGCTAAGGTCAGACTTGCTTAAGTCCACAATGGGATAGGGGTTTGGTGGCAGACTGCTAGGTGTTTACCAAAGATTCTTGCTCTTTGAAGATAAGTTGCTGAGATATAGCAACCCAGCCAGGGACATTTCCCTGCTTTCCTAGCATCTCTGTGAGAACATGTGACTAAGTTCTAAGGAGTGAAATGTGTGCATAAGAATCCAGGCTTGTGCCATAAACATTTCTTGCATGATCCTTCATTCTCTTCTATCTGCTGGTTGGATGGCCATATCCGGGATAAGTTTGGAAGCCACTGAAGAATGGCAAATATTGTCAGTCTGAGTCTTTGAATGACTGTGAGGACTAAGTCTTCCTTTCATTAACTCCACTCTACCCCTAGCTAATTGGACTTTATATGGGCACTTTCTTGTCTTCTTCCGGCTATTGCCCATCCCCTCCTCCACCAAGGTATTAGTAGAGTTGACTATGTATCTGAGGATCTCTCCCTGCCATTTTTTTAAATGTGGGCCAATGATTCTCAAAGTGTGTGATCCTAGACTAGCAGCATTGGTATCATCAGAGGACTTCCTAGAAATAAAAGTTTCAGTATAATCCATAGGTTCAGAAAAATAAATAAATGAAAGTTATCTGGCTCCGTCCCAGACCTTTGAACCAGAAAGTTCTAGGTATAGGTTCCAGCAAGCTGTATTTTAAGAAGCCTTTTTGATTATGATACATTCTCAAGATTAAGAACCATTGAGTCCAGGCACAGTGGCTCACGTCTGTAATCCCAGCACTTTGGGAGGGTGAGGCAGGTGGATCACCTGAGGTTGGGAGTTCAAGACCTGCCTGGCCAACATGGAGAAACCCCGTCTCTACTAAAATGCAAAATTAGCCGGGCATGGTGGCACAACCCTGTAATCCCAGGTACTCAGGAGACTGAGGCAGGAGAATTGCTTGAACTCAGGTGGCGGAGGCTGTGGTGAGCTGAGATTGTGCCATTGCACGCCAGCCTGGGCAACAAAAGCAAAACTCTCAAAAAAAAAAAAAACCATTGAGAGGCAATGCCTTTCCCTAGATGTCTACTTTTTGATTTCTTCCTTAGCCCCTGGTTTCTAGCATAGGGATTTGTTCCATTAGACTTTCATTGGTCCTAGAGCTAGCAAAATTCACTTTAAATTGACTAAAGGTGCTGGGCACAGTGGCTCAGGCTTTTAATCCCAGCATTTTGAGAGGCTGACGTGGGTGAATCACTTGAGGTCAGGAGTTCGATACCAATATGGCCAACATGGCCATCTCTAGTAAAATTACAAAAATTAGCTGGCCATAGTGGTGGGCACCTGTAATCCCAGCTACTCGGGAGGCTGAGGCAGAGAATTGCTTGAACCCAGGAGGCGGAGGTTGCAGTGAGCTGAGATTGCACCACTGTACTCCAGCCTGGGTGACAAAGCGAGACTGCATCTCAAAAACAAAATCACATAAGAGCCACAACACTACTTATATAAGAATGTGTGTGTGTGTTGGGCGGGGCAGGAGGAGGGGTGGGCATTGAGGAATTAAAATGCCACTGGGGGCCAGGCACAGTGGCTCATGCCTGTAACCCTAGCACTTTGGGAAGCCGAGGTGGGAGGATGTCTTTAGGCCAGGAGTTTGAGACCAGCCTGGGCAACATAGTGAGACTGTGTCTCTACAACAACAGCAGCAAAATGCCTCTGGGGGAGGATCTGGTCTTGCAGATCTGTGAGTGGGACCTGACATACATTCCTAAAGGGTTCTGATGTGAACTCTTGCTGTTAGACTGGAATGAAGAAGCTCTAGTGGTCTGATGGTTGTGACAAGTTTAAAAGCGTATGTAAGGTCTTTTAATCTTGTGTTAGAATATATATCTGCACATCTGCTTATAATGAATATTCTCGAAAGATTGGTTTATTGAAGTGAAATGTCTGGAAGGATCACCTTTTAAGCAGCTTTTGAAATGAGTAATGCCCAGACCCCACACTGCAGATTCTGATTTAATTTTTTTGAACTGTAGTGGTAGCATTAGTTTTAAGAAATCTGAAGATGATTCTTTTGTGCAGTGGTTACAGAATGTTGCATTAATCAGTGCTTTGTTACTGCTGACAAAACCCTACTTAAACTAGTTTAAGCAAAAAGATGAATTTTTGAAAAGGATATGGGGTATGGGCCTGGTGTGGTGGCTCACACTTGTAATCCTAGCACTTTGGGAGGCCGAGGTGAGAGGATCACTTAAGCTCAGGAGTTTGAGACCAACTGGGGCAACATAGTGAGACCTCCTCTCTATTACAACTTAATTAAAAAAAGAAAGGACATGGGGTATGTTGACTGAAGTATAAGTTGAATATATAAATCACGAGGAGGACAGAAGTGTCTGGATGGAGTTTTGAGTTAGTAGACCTGGAGACCATCCTTCCTGTTAGCGTCATTCTTTTTACAGATGAACTTCTTTAATGATGTAGGTAGAGGACATGATGGCTAACAGTTTCCAAGTGTTAAGTATTTCTGTGTTTACCACTGTCTGGCAGTTCCTTCTCTCTCAAATACAAACTTAAAAAAAAATGAGGGGGAGGTTAATTAATCAGCTAGACATAAGGAATGAGGGGTTGCATACCTGATTCCAACTGGGCAAATCAACTGGGACTTGAATCCCTTAAGAATTTGACAGTCCCCACTATGGCCATGTATAGAAGAGTCAGTCTGTCTCTCAGAGAAAGGAAGTGTTGCTGAGCTAACGATTATGAGCTGTCCATTACAAATTAGGCACATGTAAACTTTTTTTCTTTTTTGAGATGGAGTCTTACTCTGTTGCCCAGGCTGGAGTGGCTGGAGTGCAGTGGTCCGATCTCAGCTCGTTGCAACCTCTGCCTCCTGGGTTCAAGCAATTCTCCTGCCTCAGCCTCTTGAGGATTACAGACATGCATCACCACACCCAGCTAAATTTTGTATTTTTAGTAGAGATGGGGATGGGGTTGGGGTTTCACCATGTCGGCCAGGATGGTCTCCATCTCTTGATCTTGTGATTCACCCACCTCAGCCTTCCGAAGTGCTGGGATTACAGGTGTGAGCCACAGCGCCGGGCCACATGTGTAAACTTAATAGCAAAGATAAATGGATTGTACAAATTTGTATTCTCTTTATGAGAGTAGTTTTCCTCCAGCTATTCATTTATTCATGGTGTTCATTTGATGAGTACTTACTGTGGTCCTCTCCATGCCTGATATTAGTTTAAGTGTTGGATATGTGTAAAGGGAGAAGGAAAATGTAAGAAAGTTAAGAAGACAATTGTTGAAGATAAGTTTGTGTCTTAACTACTCAGCCATTACAGCACCCTCAGAAGAATCTTGCTTCCAGTTATGTTCCTATTGGCTGTTCAAAGCACCTTGTCCACATTATCTTCTCTTTTCAAGGTATGTGTATGTGTTCACATTTTTTTTGAGACGAAGTTTCGCTCTTGTTGTCCAGGCTGGAGTGCAATCACACGATCTCTGCTCACCACAACCTCCGCCTCTTGGATTCAAGTGATTCTCCTGCCTCAGCCTCCCTCCCAAGTAGCTGGGATTACAGGCATGCACCAGCCTGCCTGGCTAACTTTGTATTTTTAGTAGAGACGGGGTTTCTCCATGTTGGTCAGGCTGGTCTCAAACTCCCGACCTCAAGGGATTTGCCCGCCTTGGCCTCCTAAAGTGCTGGAATTACAGGCGTAAGTCACCAAACTTTTTTTTTTTTAAAGTAGAATTGAGGCCTCACTATGTTGCCCAGGTTGGTTTCAAACTCCTGAGTGCAAGTTATCCTCCAGCCTCCCAAAGTGGTGGGATTACAGGCATGAACCACCATGCCTAACCTCACATTTATTAAGGAAGGCAATTTGTTTAGAAGGCAATTTTGCCAGGTGTGGTGACTCACACCTGTGATCCCACCACTGAGAGACTGAGGCAGGAGGATCACTTGAGCCTAGGAGTTCAAGACTAGCCTTGGCAACATAGGGAGACCCCTGTCTCTCAACAAAAAAAATCTAAAAAAAAAATTTTTTTTTTTTGAGACAGAGTTTTGCTTTTGTCACCCAGGCTGGAGTGCATTGGTGCGATCTCGGCTCACTGTAGCCTCCACCTCCTGGGTTCAAGCAATTCTCCTGCCTCAGCCTCCTGAGTAGTTGGGATTACAGGTGCCAGCCACCATGCCCGGCTAATTTTTTTTATTTTTAGTAGCCATGGGGTTTCACCATGTAGGTCGGGCTGGTCTTGAACTTCTGACCTCAGGTAATCCACCTGCCCCGGCCTCCCAACATGCTGGGATTACAGGTGTCGGCCACCTCGCATGACCCCTACAAAAAAAAATTTTTTTAATTAACTGGACATGATGGCACATGCCTGTGGTTCCAGCTATTCTAGAGGCTGAAGTAGGAGGGTCACGGGAGTCCAGGAGGTTAAGGCTGCAATGAGCCATGGTCATGCCACTGCACTCCCCCTTGGGTGACAGAGCAAGACCCTGTGTCAAAAACATAAAAGAAGGCAGCTTCAGCTCATGCCCTGAGCCCTGAGGTTACTGGGAGCAACAGGTGCAAATATCTCATGAGGAGATACACAAGTTGGCATGATTTGGATGAGAAAGGCTATTACGGTTGCAATATAGTGAGGAAGGAAGTTGGAGCTTGAGAAGCAGATGGAGAACAGATGTACATGATTTAGAGGGCAAAGGGAAGGAGTTGGGTTTTTATCTGAAATCTGATGAGAAATTATGTTTGCAGTTGATTTCTCATCAGATTTTACTAAAATACGGAGAATCAGTAGGAAGGGTAGTAGCTATCCTTTGATAGCTTTCTAAGTACCACAGATTGTGCTAAGGGATTTGTAGCCATTCTCTTATTTTATCCTTAGAATAATCCCATGAAGATCCTAAATCTGATGGGATTTGTGGCTGCAAGTTGCTGGCAATGTTTTAATCACATTGTTTAAATAAACTACTGAATGAAATCAGTATTCTTTTTACACTCATATTTCAGATGAGGAAGTGGAGGCTCAGAGAAGTTATGTAATTTACCCAAGATTACCCAACTAGTGAGTGGCAAAGCCAGGATGGAAACTAGGCACTCTAGTTTTCAAAGCCTGAAAACTCAACCTTCATACTTCACTGCTTCTCCATTCCCTCATATTTTTAATAAGTCATATGGGTAAATAAATAGCGAAACCAAGAGTGAAGCCCAATATTTTGATCCTAAAATCCATGCTTGTAAATACTACTTGATACTGGACTGAGCAGATTTATAGACGGAAATTATGAGTTCCCTTTGAACATACTAAGGTGCTTATGTCTTAGCTTAGACTTCTATGAGTATCTTAAGGAGATGCTGTGCTTATAACTCTGATCTTCCTCAAAATTCTTAGTAGGTATTGTCCTCATTTTATGAGTAATGAAAATTGAGGATTAGAGTTTAGGTTTGCTCAGGTTGGAATCTAGGTCAGGAATTGACAAACTTTTCTGTAAAGATTCAATGAGTAAATATTTTAGGCATTGAGGACCGTACAGTTTCCGTTGCAGCTACTCAACTGCCATGGCTCAAAAGCAGCATAGACAATTCATAAACGAGTGCTCAGTTCCAATACAGCTTTATATATGGACATTGAATTTTGAATTTCAATTATTTTCACATGTGAAATATTCTGTGGTTTTTTTTTTCAACTGTTTAGCATGTACAATCATTCTTACATGTGAGAGTACAAAATCAGACAAGAGGCTGGATTTGGCAGGTGGGTGATTGGATTCTAAACTTTGGATTGTTTTCACAGAGCTACTAATAAAAATCACAGAAATAAAAATTACAGAAACTTATTCATAGGATTGTTCTAAGGATTAAACAGGAGAATGACTACAAAGCACTTAAGTTTTATCTTATTTTTTAATTGACAAATTGTTTATTTATTTATTTGTGGGGGTATAATGTGATGTTTTAATATATGTATGCCCTACTGAGTCTTTTGTCTTTTGCATACCACTGGCACAGAATTAAATTTGTGAGTGGGTTCCAAGTTGCATTGTAATAAGGCTACCAGTAAGTGGCACTCTTACCTCAGGTTTAAGAACTGTAACTGGTTGCAGAGGAGACTAAAGTGAAGAAACCCAGAGGTACTGCCCTAACTGACCCTAACTCTGGGGAGTTAGAATCAGAATTAAATTGAATCATTAGATACGTACTTGTTCTGTTGAATTAGAGAAGTGGTTGGTGTTGGAAAAATACCCTAGAATCCTAGAATGTGGGCTCTACTGTTTAATCAGCTGTGTATCTTGGTTTCGTATACTAACTTCCATAAAACTCAACTTCCTTAATTATGGTAAACATAATCCACATCTCCCCATAGCATAGGTAGCATCTAATGGTGAGAATGAAAGAGAAGACCCACCCTAATTCTTTCTGAAACTCATTTGCCTCCAAGCAACATACTCAGGGCCTGCTAAACACCTGTGCAGAAGCATCTGCTCTGGAAGGGCAGCAGGAGTGCCCTAGAGGCTTAAGTGGTGCTTGAGTCTGGGCCTCTGAGTCACTACTAGCAGGAGGAGAGTGATAAAGAGAAAAAAAAGTGGAAGGCACAAATAATAGCAGAAATGAAAGGGGGGCATTACTATAGTTATTATAGTAAAAAATAAAATATGGATTTTTAAAATAAGTTAGAAAATTTAGACAAAACGGACAAATTCTTAGAAAATTAACAATACAGATTGAGGAACAGGAAACCAGAATAATTCTCTACCAATTAAAATAAAATGGATCAATAGTCAAAATCTTCTCACAAAGAAAACTTCAAAGTTCAAACAGCTATACTGGTGACTCTTAAAGTCGGCTGATTAGCAAAAACAAATAAGCAAACAAAAACACAAAACCAAACAAACAAAAAATAGCTTTGCTGGCAAGTCTGCCAAACATTGCCAGAAAAAAAAAACACAAATAAATAAATAAATAAATAAATAATGATTCTAAGACCGGGCACGGTGGCTCATGCCTGTAATCCCAGCACTTTGGGAGGCTGAGGCGGGTGGATCATGAGTTCAGGGGTTCAAGACCAGCCTGGCCAACTTACTGAAACCCCGTCTCTACTAAAAATACAAAAAAATTAGCTGGGTGTGGTGGCAGGCACCTGTAACCCCAGCTACTTGGGAGGCTGAGGCAGAGAATTCCTTGAACCTGGGAGGCGGAGGATGCACTGAGCTGAGATTGCACCACTGCATTCCAGCCTGGGTAACAGAGTGAGATTCCCTCTCAAAAAAATAAAAAAAAAAAAGATTATTTTATTTTAATTTTATTTATTTTATTTTTATTTTATATTTTTTAGAAATGGGTCTTCTCCATGTTGGTCAGGCTGGTTTTGAACTCCCTACCTCAGGTGATCTGCCTGCCTCGGCCTCCCAAAGTGCTGAGATTACGGGCATGAGCCACCATGCCCGGTCTAAGATTCTGGTCTCTCTCTTTTTTTTTTTTTTCAAATAGAGATGGGGTTTCTCCATGTTAGCCAGGCTGGTCTCCAACTCCTGACTTCAGGTGATCCACTCGACTCGGCCTCCCAAACTGCTAGGATTACAGGTGTGAGCCACCAGGCCCAGCCAGATTCTGGTCTTATACAGACTTTTTCAGAGAACAGAAAAACAGGAAATATGTCCCAGCTCTTTTTTATGAGGCTAGTACCAAATATTAGCAAATTGAACCCAATAATATGTAAAAATAAAAGGTAATGTATTATGATTAATCTGTGTTTATCTCAGGAATCTAGAAGAGATGAATAATATGTCACAACAATATACATTGAAGAAAAATCACTTGGTCATCTCAAAAGATATACAAAAGGCAGTTATAAAATTTAGCATCGGCTGGGCGTGGTGGCTCATTCCTGTAATCCAGCATTTTGGGAGGCTGAGGTGGGCGGATCACTTGAGGTCAGGAGTTCAAGACCAGCCTGGCCAACGTGGTGAAACCCTGTCTCTCCTAAAAATATTAAAATATATATATATATATATATCCGGGCATGGTAGCTCACGGCTGTAATCCCAGCAACTTGGAAGGCTAAGGCAGGAGAATTGGTTCAACCAGGGCGCTGGAGGTTGCAGTGAGCTGAGCTCATGCCACGCACTCCAGCCTGGGCACAGAGCAAGACTCTGTCTCAAAAAAAAAAAAAAAAAAAAAAATTAGCATCTATTCATGAAAAGAAAGAAACTTTAGAATATTCAAAGACTTCTGTAATATAATAAATAGTAGCTACTTAAAACCTATAGCATGGGCCAGGTGCGGTGGCTCACTCCTGTGATCCCAGCACTTTGGGAGGCCAAGGTGGGCGGATCACCTGAGGTCGGGAGTTTGAGACCAGCCTGACCAACATGGAGAAACCCCATCTTTAGTAAAAAAATACAAAATTAGCCATGTGTGGTGGCAGATGCCTGTAATCCCAGCTAATCAGGAGGCTGAGACAGGAGAATTGCTTGAACCCGGGAGGCAGAGGTTGTGGTAAGTTGAGATTGTGCCACTGCACTCCAGCCTGGGCAACAAGAGCAAAACTCCATCTCAAAAAATAAATAAATTAATTAAAAACCCTATAGCATGTATTATACTCAAGATGAAAACCTATAACTTTTCCTTTGAGAGCTGGAGTGAAACAAGGATGCCTGCTATCAAAATTTCTATTAAATATGTAGTAGATTTCCTAACCAGCATGGTAAGGGGAAAAAAACGTAGCACTGAAAAGGAAGAAACAAAACTGTCATTATTTGCAGAAAATGGTTGTTAACATAGAAAATTCAGTATAACCCACAGATAACTTATTAATGAGTTTACTGATTGCTGAGGAAAAAATATTCAAAAATAAATTTTGTTTCAGTATACCAGCAACAAACAATAACTTAAAAATAAGATACTAGGCCAGGAATGGTGGCTTATGCCTGTAATCTCAGCCAAGCAGGAGGATTGCTTTAGCTCAGGAGCTCAAGACCAGCCTGGGCAACATAGTGAGACTCCATCTCTATAAAATGAAAAATAAAAAAATTAGCTGGATGTGATGTCATGTGCCAGCTGCTTGGGAGGCTGAGGTGGGAGGATCAGTTGAGCCTGGGAGGTTGAAGCTGCAGTAAACCATCATCACGCCACTTCACTCTAGCCTGGGTAACAGAGTGCATCCCTGTCTTGGAGGGGCAAAAAGATACTGCATACAATAGAATTAGTAATATGAAGTACCAGTAATAAATTTTAAAAAATGGAAAGCTTCTATTGAGAAAAATTTTAAATTTTATTAAGGGATATTAAAGACAATCCAGTCTGGGCATGGTGACTCACGCCTGTAATCTCAGTACTTTGGGACGCCAAGGTGGGTGGATCACTTGTGGCTAGGAATTTGAGACCAGCCTGAACATCAGGGTAAAACCCCATCTCTAGTAAAAATATGAAAAATTAGCCGGGTGTGGTGGTGCCAAGGCTGTGATTCCAGCTAGCTGGGAGGCTGAGGCACAAGAGTCATTTGAACCCGGGAGGTAGAGGTTGCAGTGAGCTGGGATCGTGCCACTGCACTCCAGCCTGGACAACAAAATGAGACTCTGTCTCAAAAAAAATTAAAATTAAAAATAAATAAATAAAATCTATAAGGAAAGAGAAAACATGTTATGGATTAGAATACTCAACATTATAGAGAGGTCAAATTTATTCCAGATTGATCTGTGGATTCAACATAAGCCAATCAAATTCTCACCAGGTTTAAAAAAAAAAAATTTGCTGAAGTGATTCTAAAATTTATAGGACATACAAAGTACCCAGATAGCCAGATTCCTTTAAAATATGAAGATTCCTATGAAGTTAAAACATGCTGTATTGGCAGATAAATAGACAAATAAATGATTGGAACAGTCTAGAAAGCCAGGAAATAGATCTATACCTATGACTGTTTTTTTCAGTCCTATTTTTAAAAATCGAAGTTGCGGCGGGCACAGTGGCTCACACCTGTAATCCTAGCACTTTGGGAGGCTGAGGTCGGGGAGGATCATCTGAGGTCAGGAGTTCGAGACCAGCCTGACCAACATGGAGAAACTGTCTCTACTAAAAATACAAAATTAGCCAGGTGTGGTGGCCCATGCCTCTAATCCCAGCTATTTGGGAGGCTGAGACAGGAGAGAATCACTTGAACCCAGGAGGCGGAGGTTGCAGTGAGCGGAGATCTCATCACTGCAGTCCAGCCTGAGCAACAAAACTGAAACTCTGTCTCAAAAAAAAAAAATTCTTAAAAAAAAAATAGAAGTTGTATATTTAAGATATACAATATGATATTTTGATATA
Source organism: Ateles fusciceps (assembly GCA_036589455.1). Taxonomy (NCBI): domain Eukaryota; kingdom Metazoa; phylum Chordata; class Mammalia; order Primates; family Atelidae; genus Ateles; species Ateles fusciceps. Next base: position 19,549,567 of record JAZHEH010001005.1, on the reverse strand, counting down.
CATATACACGGTGAACTGATTACTATAGTCAAGCTAATGAGCAGATCCATCTCTTTACATGGTTACCTTCCCCTCCCAGGGGGTGGGTAATTATTATTTATTTATTATTTTATTTTTACTTTTTTAAAATTTAAAAAATAGAGATAAAGTCTCGCTATGTTGCCGAGGCTAGTCTTGAACTCCTGGCCTCAAGCAGTCCTCCCAACTTGGCCTCCCAAAGTGCTAGGATTACAGGTTATTGTGCAAAGGTTTATTTTATGTTTTAATTAACATAGTAATTGTACATATTCATGGGGTACATATTGATGTTTTGATGCATATATGTATACTGCAGGCGTCCCCAAACCCCTGGCCGTGGACTGGTACCTGTTCATGGTGTGTTAGGAACTGGGCCACACAAGCAGGAGGTGAGCAGCAGGTGAGTGAGCATTACTGCTGAGCTCTGCCTCCTGTCAGATCAGCAGTGGCATTAAATTCTCATAAGAGCACAAACCCTATTGTAAACTGTGTATGTGAGGGATCTAGGTTGTGCACTCCTTATGAGAATCTAACTAATGCCTGATGATCTGAGGTGGAACAGTTTCATCCCAAAACCATCCCCCACCCCCTGGAAATTTTCCATGGAAAAACTGTCCTCCACAAAACTGGTTTCTGGTGTCAAAAAGGTTGAGGACCACTGTTATAGTGATCAGATCAGTATAATTGGCATATCCATCATTTCAAACATTTATCATTTCATTCTGTTAGGAACATTCAATATCCTCCTTCTAGCTGTTTGAAACCATATAACATTGTTAACCATGGTAATTCTACAGTGGTGTAGAACACTGGAACTTACTTCTCCTATCTCACTGTAATTTTCTATCCTTTAACAAATCTATCCCTATTCATCTTCCCCTTGCCATTCCCAGCCTCCAGTATCCTCTGTTCTACTTTTTACTTTTATGAGTATCAACATTTTTTATCTTCTACATATGAATGAGAACATGCAGTGTTTAATTTTCTGTTTCTGGCTTATTTCACTTAACATAATGTCCTCTAGTTCCATCCACATTGCTGCAAATGACAAGATTTTGTTCTTTTTTATGACTAAATAGTATTACATTGTATATATATAGCACATTTTCTTATCCACTTATCTGTTGTTGGATACCTAAGTTGATTCCATATTTTGTCTATTGTGATTGTGCTGCAATAAACATGGGGGTGCAGAGATCTCTGATACACTGATTTCCATTTCCTTTCCTTTGGATAAATGCCTAGTAGTGGAATTGTTGGATCACATGGTAGTTCTATTTTTAGCTTTTTGAGAAACCTCCATACTGATTTCTATACTGGCTCTACTAGTTTATATTCTCACCAACAGTGTTTAAGAATTCTTTTTACTCCACTTCCTCACCAGCATTTATGTTTTCTTTTTTTCATAATTGCCATCTTGAGGTGAGATGATACCTGATGGAGTTTCGCTCTTGTCGCCCAGGCTAAAGTGCAATGGCGTGATGTTGGCTAACTGCAACCTCTGCCTCTGGGATTACAGGTGTGTGCCACCATGCCTGCCTAATTTTGTATTTTTAGTAGAGATGAGATTTCACCATGTTGGTCAGGCTGGTCTCAAATTCCTGACTTCAAGTGATCTACCTGCCTTGGCCTCCCAAAGTGCTGGGATTACAGGCATGAGCCACAACACTGGGCCTGCATTTTTCTGATAATTAGTGTTGTTGAGCATTTTTTTCATGTAGTGTTGTTGAGCATTTTGTTTTGAGAAATGTTTGTACCAATCATTTGCTCATTTTTAAATCAGATTGTTTATTTTTTGCTATTGAGATATTTGAGTTCCTTGTATATTCTGGACATTAATCCTCCATTAGATGAATAGCTTGCAAACATTTTCTCCCATTGTTTAGGTTGTCTTTTCACTCTTTTGATTGTTTTGATGTGCAGTTTTTGTTTGTTTTTTTTTTGAGATAGTCTTACTCTGTCGCCCAGGCTGGAGTGCAGTGGCACAATCTCGGCTCACTGCAACCTCCGCCTCCCAGGTTCAGGTGATTCTCCCACCTCAGCCTCCTGAGTAGCTTGGATTACACGTGTATGCCGTGACGTCTGCCTAATTTTTGTATTTTTAGTAGAGACAACTTGCCATGTTGGCCAGGCAGGTCTGGAACTCTTGACATCAGGTGATCCACTCACCCTGGCCTCCCAAATTGCTGGGATTATAGGCATGAGCCACAGTGCCCAGCCCTGATGTGCAGTTTTTTTGTTTGATATAACCCCATTTGTTTATTTTTGCTTTTGTTGCCTGTGTGATTGAGGTTTTATTCATAAAATATTTTCTCAGACCAATGTCTTGAAGCAATTCCCTTATGTTGTCTTCTAGTAGTTTTATAGTTTGGGGTCTTATGTCTAGGTCTTTGATCTATTTTAAGTTTATTTTTGTATAGGATTATAGGTGAGGTTCCAGTTTCATTCTTCTACATACGGATATCCAGTTTTCCCAGCACCATTTATTGAAGAGACTGTCTTTTCCCCAGTGAGTGTCCTTTCCCCAATGAGTGTTGTCAAAAATCAATTGGCTGTAGATACATAGATTTATTTCTGGGTTCTCTGTCTCTTCCAGTGGTCTATGTTTTTGACGCATAGTATCATCCTGTTTTGGTTAATACAGCTTTGCAGTATATTTTGAAGTCTGGTAGCGTGATACGCCCAGCTTTGTTCTTTTTGCTCAGGGGGTCTTTTGTGGTTGCATACAAATTTTAAGATTAAAAAGAAATTTCTCTCAAGAATGCCATTGGTATTTTGGTAGGAATTGCATTGAATCTGTAGGTTGCTTTGGGTAGTATGATCATTTTAGCAATATAAATTCTTCTGATCCATTAGCATGGGATGTCTTTCCATTTGTTTGTATCCTTTTCAGTTTTTTTTGTCAATGTTTTATAGTTTTCCTTGTAGAGGTCTTTCACATCCTTGGTTAAATGTATTCTTAGGTTTTTTTTTTTTTTTTTGGAGCTACTATAAATGGGATTGACTTTTCTTTTCTTTTTACACAGCTGACAGCAATAATTTAAGTGAGAGGGATTGACTTTTTAATGTTGTTGATGAGTTTGTTGCTTTTATATAGAAATGTGACCAATTTTTGTATGTTGATTTTGTATCCTGCAACTTTACTGAATGTATTTAGCACATGTTTAGTAAGATTGGTGAGAGCGGGCATCCTTGTCTTTTTCCAATTATTAGAAGAAAAACTTTCAGCTTTTCCCCATTCAGTGTAATGTTAGCTGTGCATTTGTCATGTATAGCCTTTATTGTGCTGAGGTACATTTTTCTATCTATCTATCTCTTTTTTTAATTAAATTTAATTTTTTTACTTTTTATCCCAGTAGTTCTCAAGGAAGTCTGTGTATCTTTTGAAACAGGGTCTTGCTCTATTGCCTAGGCTGGAGTGCAGCGGCATGATCTTGCCTCACTGCAACCTCTGCTTTCTATGCTCAGGTGATCCTACCACCTCAGCCTCCTGTGTAGTGGGACTACAGGCATGTGCCACCATGCTCATCTAACTTTTAAAAACCTTTTTGTAGAGACAGGGTTTCACTATGTTGTCCAAGCTGGTCTCAAACTCCTGGACTCATACTGAGATTACAGGCATGAGCCACCATGCCCAGCCTGGTACTTTTCTACTATACCTAATTTATTGAGAGTTTTTATCATGAGAATGTGTTGGATTTTATCAGATGCTTTTTCTGCTTCTATTAGATGATCATGTGGCTTTTGCCCTTCATTCTGTTAATGTAATATGTTACATTTATTGATTTGCATTTGTTGAACCAGCCTTGTATCTCTGGGGTAAATCCCACTTGATCATGTTGTATTATCTTTTTGATGAATTGTTGGAGTCAGTGTGCTAGTATTTTGTTGAGGATTTTAGATCTGTGCTCATCAGGAATATTGGCCTGTAGTTTCTTTTTTTTGTTGTGTACTTATCTAGGTTTGTTATCAGTTATGCTATCCTCATAGAATGAGTTAGGAAGAGTTCCCTCTGCTTTAATTTTTAGGAATAGTTTGAGAAGAATTGGTATGAATTCTCATTTAAAGGTTTCTGTAGAATTCCATGGTAAAACCATCATGTTCCAGACTTTTCTTTGTTGGGAGAATTCCCTCCCCTTCCCCTTCCCTCTCCCCCTTCCCCCTCCCCCCTCACCTTCCGCCTCCCCCCTCACCTTCCCCCTCCCCCCTCACCTTCCCCCTCCCCCTCCCCCTCCCTTTTTCTCTCTCTTTTTCTTGCTTTCTTCTTTTATTTTTATCTTTATTTTTTAGAAATGGGCTTTTGCTTAGTTGCTCAGGCTGATCTTGAACTCCTGGCTTCAAGCAGTGCTCCCGTCTTGACCTCCCAAAGTGCTAGAATTACAAATATGAGCCACCACACCCAGTCTGTTGGGATAATTTTTGTTGCTGATTCAGTTTTGTTACTTTGCTAATGGTCTGTTTGGGTTTTCTGTTTCTTCTTTGTTCAGTATTGATAGGTTGTATGTATCCAGGAGTTTATCCATTTCCTCTAGGTGTTTGTCTGTTTATACAGGTTTTGTCTTAAAGTCTGTTTTGTGCGATATAAGAGTAGCTACTCCTGCTTGCTTTTGCTTTCAGGAACATATAATTGTTAGCGGTCATCTCTAATGATCCTATTTAAAAATTTTGGCTGGGCACAGTGGCACATGCCTGTAATATCAGCACTTTGGAAGGCTGAGGCAGTGGGATCATTTAAGTTCAGGAGTTCAAGACCTGCCTGGTCAATATGGTGAAACCCCATCTCTATAAAAAATACAAAAATTAGCCAGGCGTGGTGGCAGGCACCTGAAATCCCAATTACTTGGAAGGCTGAGACAGAAGAATCACTTGAACCTGGGAGTGGGAGGTTGCAGTAAGCTGAGATTGTCCACAGCACTCCAGCCTGGGAAACACAGTGAGACTCCATATCAAAACAACAACAACAAAATATTATTTATTTTTATTTATTAAATTTTTTTGTAGAGATAGAGTCTCATTCTGTGGCCCAGGCTGGAGGCTGTTCTCAAACTCCTAGCCTCAAACAGTTGTTCTACCTCAGCCTCCCAAAGTGTTGGGATTACAAGTGTGAGCCACCACACCTGGCTGTAATCATCCTGTGTATTTCTGTGGCATTCATTGTGACATCTCATTTTTTATTTCTGATTTTATTTGGGTCTTCTCTCTTTTTTTTCTTAGTTGGTCTAGCTAATGGCTCATTAAGTTCATTTATCTTTTTAAAAAGTCAACTTTTGTTTTATTAATATTTTGTATTTTTATTTCTGCTGTGGTATTTATTATTTCTTTCCTAATAATTTTGGATTTCATTTGTTGTTCCTTTAGTAGTTCTTTGAGATATATCATGAAATTTTTTATTTGAAATCTTCCTGTTTTTCTTCTTTGTCTTGAATTTATTTTGTAGGATAGGATATTTGAAATATTTCTAGTTTAATTTTTTAAAAATTTTTATTATCGCTATTTTTTTTTGAGACAGGTTCTTACTCTGTTAGGTTGGAGTCAGTGGCACAATCATGGCTCACTGCAACCTTGAATTCCAGGGCTTGAGGGATCCTTCTACCTCAGCCTCCTGAATAGCAGTACTACAGGTGTGCACCAGCATGCCCAGTTAATACATTTTTTTATTTTTGTAGAGATAGGGTCTCACTATGTTGCCCAGGCTGGTCTTGAACTCCTGGCCTCAAGCAATTCTCCCACCTTGGCCTCCCAAAGTGCTGGGATTACAGATGTGTGCCACCATGTCTGGCACTCTTTCTAGTTTTTTGACATAGCCATTTATTACTATAAACTTGCCTCTTAATGGAGGTTGCGGTGGCTGACATCACACCACTGCACTCTAGCCTTGGTGACAGAATGGAGACTCTGTCTTAAGAAACCCCCCAAAACAACAACAACAAAACATGTCTCTTAATACTGCTTTTCTTGTGTTTCATAGGTTTTGATATGTGTTTCTATTTCCGTTTGTTTCAAGAAAAACACAGAGATATATATCTTTTTATTTTATTTTATTTTTTTTTTTGAGATGGAGTCTCACTCTGTTGCCCAGGCTGGAGTGCAGTGGCATGATCTCGACTCACTGCAACCTCTGCCTCCTGGGTTCAAGCGATTCTCCTGGCTCAACCTCCTGAGTAGCTGGGATTACAGGAATGCACTACCATGCCCAGCTAAATTTTTTGTATTTCTAGTAGAGATGGGGTTTAACCATGTTGATCGGGCTGGTCTCGAACTCCTGACCTCAGGTGACCCACCAGCCTCAGCCTCCCAAAGTGCTGGGATTACAGGCATGAACCACCATGCCTGGCTAAGAGAGATATATCTTTTATATATCTTTTGTTCCTTAATTTCTCTCTTGCTTTATTTGCGCCTTAATTTGTTTTGTTTTACGATTTCATTCTTGGTCATGTGCGGTGGCTCATGCCTGTAGTCCCAACACTTGGGGAGGCTGAGGCAAGAAAATTGCATGAGCGCAGGAGTTTGAGACCAGCCTAGGTAACATAGCAAGACTCTGTCTCTACCAAAAATATTTAAAAAATAGCCAAGTGTGGTGGTTCACACCTGTGGTCCCAGGTACTCAGGAGGATCCCCCTGAGCCCGGGAGGTAAAGGCTGCAGTGAGCCGTGATCACACTGCTGCACTCCCACCTGGGTGACAGATGGAGACCTGGTCATAAATAAATAAATAAATAAAATTTTCTTAATTTCTTCCTTCATGCATTGGTCATTCAGGAGTATGTTGTTTTAGTTTCCCTCCGTTTGTATAGTTTTGAATATTCCTTTTTTTATTGATTTCTAGTTTTATTCCATGTAGTCAGGTAAGATACTTGATATGATTTTGATTTTGAAATTTTTTTTTTTAGCCAGGTGAGGTGGCTCACATCTGTAATCCCAGCACTTTGGGAGGCCAAGGCAAGTGGATCATCTGACGGTAGGAGTTCGAGAACCTGTCTCTACTAAAAGTACAAAAAAATTAGCTGGGCGTGATGGTGGGCACCTGTAATCCCAGCTACTCAGGAGGCTGAGGCAGGAGAATTGCTTGAACGGAGACGGAAGTTGCAGTAAGCCGAGATCATGCCATTGCACTCTAACCTGGGTGACAATTCTGGAGAATGTTCCATGTGCTGATGAGAAGACTGTGTATTCTGCAGCTATCTAGTGAAATGTTCTGTAAATGTCTGGTAGGTCCATTTGGTTTATGGTGCAATTTAAATCCAGTGTTTGTTGATTTTCTTTCTAGAGATCTGCCCAATGCTGAGAGTGTAGTGTTGAAGTCCCCGACTGCTTTGTATTGGGATCGATCTCTTTCTTTAGATCTAACAACATTTGCTTTATGTATCTGGGTGCATGGTGTTGGGTGCATATATACATTTACAATTATTATATTTTCTTGCTAGATTGATTCATGTATTATTATATAATGTCCTTCTTTGTCTCTTTATACAGCTTTTGACTTTAAGTCTGTTTTGTCTGACATAAGTATAGCTACTCCTGCTTGCTTTTTGCTTTCCAAAAGCAAACAGGAGTAAAAAAGAAAATGAATATCTTTTTCCTTAAGCAAAGATCTTTGTCCAAAGGCAAAAAGAATGTCTTTTTTAATTCTTTCATTTTCATTCTGTGTTTTTACATGTAAGATGAGTTTCTCATAGGCAGCCTATAGTTGGATCTTGTTTTATTATCCATTCAGTCATCTATGTCTTTTAAATATGGAATTTGATTAGTTTACATTCAAGATTATTATTGATAGACGAGGACTAATTCCTTTCATTTTATTGATTTTTTAATGTATCCTTTGTTCCTTAATTTCTCTCTTAGTATTTTTGCAGTTGAGTGGTTTTCTCTAGTGATAAAGCATTATTCCTTTCTATTTCTTCTTTGGGTATTGGCTCTACCAATGAATTTACATTTTTGTATGTTTCCATGGTGGTAGTTATTGTCTTTCACTTCCAGATTTAAGACTCCCTTGAACATTTCTTGTAACACTCATCTAGAGATGATGAATTCCCTCAATTTGTGCTTGTCTGTGAAATACTGTATTTCTCTTTCATTTCTGAATGATAGCTTTGCTGGGTATGAGATTTTTGGCGGGCAGCCTTTTTTTTCCCTTTCAAATCTTTAAATCATCCTCTCCTGCCTATAAAGTTTCTGCTGAGAAATTCACTGTTAGTCTTATAGAGATTCTCTTATATATGACACAACACTTTACTCTTGCTGTTTTTAGACTTCTGTATCTATCTTTGACTTTTGAAAATTTGACTATAATGTACCTTCGAGAGGACCTGCTTGAGTCTAATGTGTTTGGATTTCTTTGAGCTTCCTAGATCTGGATGTCCACCTTTCTCCCAAGACTTGGAATGTTTTCAGCTTGGAATGTTTTCATATCATTTCATTAAGTATTTTTTTAATACCTTTCCCTTTTCTTCTGTTTCCAGAATGCCTATAATGCAAATATTTGTTTGCTTAGTAATGTCCCATAAACCCTGTAAGCTTTCTTCATTCTTTATCATTCCTTTTTTTTTTTTTGACAGAGTTTCGCTCTTTTGTCCAGGCTGGAGTGAAATGGTGTGATCTCAGCTCACTGCAACCTCCACCCCACAAGGTTCAAGCGATTCTCCTGCCTCAGCCTCCTGAGTAGCTGAGATTACAGACACGTGCCACCATGCCTGGCTAATTTTTGTATTTTTAGTAGAGACAGGGTGTCACCATGTTGGCCAGGCTGGTCCCGAACTCTTGACCTCAGGTAATCCACCTGCCTCGGCCTCCCAAAGTGTTAGGATTATAGGCATGAGCCACCACGCCCAGCCATCGTTCTTTTTTATTGCTATTTTTTCTTTCTCTCTCTCTCCCTCTTTTTTTTGTTTGCCTGTATTATTTCAAAGACCTGTCTTCAAGTTGAGATTTTTTTTTCTTTTGCTTTGTCTATATTTTGTTGTCAGTATTCTCAATTGTATTTTTTATTTTTGAGTTCTTCAGCTCTAGAATTTTTTTTTTGAGATAGAGTTTCACTCTTGTTAGCCAGGCTGGAGTATAATGATATGATCTTGGCTCACCACAACCTCCACCTCCCAGGTTCAAGCAATTCTCCTGCCTCAGCCTCCTGAGTAGCTGGGATTACAGGCATGCATCACCATGCCTGGCTAATTTTGTATTTTTAGTAGAGATGGGGTTTCTCCATGTTAGTCAGGCTGGTCTTGAACTCCTGACCTCAGGTGATCCTCCTGCCTTGGTCTTCCAAAGTGCTGGCATTACAGATGTGAGCCACTGTGCTTGGCCTAATTGCTATTTGGTTCTTTTTTAAATGATATATATCTATTGAATTTCTCATTCAAATTATGAATTGTTTTCCTTATTTTATAGAATTGTCTATCTGTATTCTCTTGTGTCTCACTGAGTTTTATTAGAGTTATTATTTTGAATTTTTTTCTGGCATTTTTAATATTTCTGTAGTATTGGGGTCTGTTATTGGAGAATTATTGTGTTCTTTGGGAAGAGTCATGTTTCCTTGCTTTTCCTTACACTGATTTGTATGCAAGTGGTGAAACATTTGCCTCTTCCAATTCTCTGCAGTAGGTTTAGTAGGCAAAAACTTATTTGCATAGATGAGTCTTGGGGTGTTGGTTAAATGGGGTTATTGACTTTGGTTCTAGGTGGATATGGTAGTGCAGTCTCCATGTAGTTTCTTCAGCTGTAATCCATGCTAGTGATATTTGCATGTGTCTCCGTGGCATAGGCTAAGAGAATTTGTGGCAGTGGTGGTGCAACTCTACTGAAAGTCGGCTTTCAGGTTATTTCTCAGGTCAGTGTGTCTACATGCACATGGTGGGTTGGCCAACTTGGGGTCTCACTCATCAAGGTTGGTACCACAGAGCTTTTACTCTAGCTAGGGGCATCAGTGTGCTGTTTCATAGCTAGTCTGAAGGCTGATCATCCAGGGGTGGCCCATGGTGCTATTTCTTCAGTCCAGTACACCGGCATAAGGCTGCTTTACTGGCCTGGGGGGTGTGTCTCCTGAGGGTGGTCCTTGGAGGGTGTTTTTTAGTTCTGAGAAGTGAGTAAAGGTTATTTGGGCTGGCCTGGGGGTGTCTCCTTAGGACGGTACACAGGGCTGTTTCTCAGGCCCAGGATGTGGCCATATGGCTTTTTGGCTGGCCTGGGTTTATGTATGGTAAAGGTGGACCACAGTGCTATTTCTCAGGCCCAGGATGGGGTGCATACCTGCACAGTTGCCCTGGGTGTGTGTCTGGTGGGGGTGGACCATGGGGCTGTTTCTCAGGCTTAGGATGTGAGGGGACACACGGTTGCCTGTCTGGCCTGAAGGTGTGTCTGCCAAGAGCAGCCTGCAGGGCTATTTCTTAGGCCCCATACATGGGCACATAGCAGCTTGATCAGCCTGGGAGCATGCCAGCCACGAGTGGTCTGTGAGGCTGTTTCTCTGGCCCAAGATGTGGGTACACAGCGGCTCCGTTGGCTTGGGGGCTTGCATGCCAGGAATGGCTCATTGGGCTGTTTCCTAAGCCTGAGACATGGTCACACAGCTCCTTGTCCTGCCTGGATATGTGCCTGCCGTGGGCAGGCAACAGGGCTATTTTTGAGGTCCTGATTTGGGGTGCAGGGCCTTTGGGCAGGCTAGGGGTAGGTCTGCAATTGTAGGAGCGGGTGCTAGATGCTACAGGGCTGTTTTTCGGGCTTTGGGTACAGGCATGTAGCCACCCTGTTAGCCTATAGATGTATCAGCCGTTGAATGGCTCAGGGACCTTTCTTGCTCAAGGGAGGACCTATAGTAGTTTGGCTGGCTTTAGGGAGGGTTTGCCCTGGGCAGGACTGCCAAACTATTTCTCTACCTGAAAACGTGAGCAGCAGGGGTTGGTTTTTCTGCTGGGCAAGGCCAGAGTCAGAGCTGATCCTAAGCCCAGTCTCTGCAGAGTTGGGGTTGTGACATTTAGTCACCTGTGTGGGCTTGGCAGAATGAAGATGGAGCCCTAGCTGGAGAGATTTAGTGGCTACTGCTCCCCAGAGGAGGATGTGCTCCAGATGTGGCTCTGGTCTGAAGATGGCATGGTGCTGCACCAGCTTGGCTCACACTGAGTGGGGGGACCGGGGTAGGGGGTGGGGAGTACATACCTTGTATCCTAATCCAGAGCACACAGCTGCATTAAGTCCTTGTACCTCTCTAAACTGGGCTCAGGGCTTGTGAGGACTTTGTAGGATTCTCCTGTAGTAAGGACTGTAGGTATTTTTGGTGGCAGTGGGGGCTGCTGGGGTTCTTCTGCTTACCTCTTGCTTGCAAAGGAATGTCTCTCCTGTCTCTTAGCCAGTCTGGGCCAAGCTGCAGAAGCTGGACACTTCCATAGTGTCTTCTGGGCATCCAGTCATCACAGGTGCCTCTCTACTTTCCCACTGTACTCTAGTGCTCTCCCTTTGACATCAGGTCATATCTCAGCTATTATTTATTGCCTTGGTCCTTTCTTATGGGGGAGATGAGTGCCAGGTATCTCTAGTCATGTGATTTCTGAAATACAGTAGAGATGTCATTACAAAGTAGTGGGAAAATGATGAAATTTCCAATAAATGGGGCTGGGATAAAACATGCAAAAATAAATTCCGGGGAAGAGGCTTAAGCATGGAAGACAAAACTATAAAGATTTTAAAGCTAATGTAGGCAAATATTTTTTATAATCTCTGGATAGGAGACAAATTTCTTAAAAAATACTAATGTACTACTCAGAAAAAAAAAAGATTAGTCAACTTTATTAAAATTAAGTAAGTTGAAGAAAACACATCATATATCTCCAGGTGGATAGTGCAAAAAGGAAAAAAAGAACGAAAGAAAAGAAAACATATTGTAAAGTGAAAAGCCTCAGAGTGGGAGAAAATATTTGCAACAGATTAAACCAGCAAATAGCTAGTATCAGAATATATAAATTATTTGTATAACACAATAAGGAAAATATAGAAACTCAGTGGGAAAATGGGCAAAAGATATGAATAAATATTTGTCCAAAAAAGTCCAAATTGTTCATAAACAAAATAAAAGATCCCAGTTGGGCATGGTGGCTCATGCTTGTAATCCCAGCACTTTGGAAGGCCGAGGCAGGCAGATCACCTGAGGTCAGGAGTTCGAGACCAGCCTGGCCAACATGGCAAAACCCCATCTCTACTAAAAATACAAAAATTAGCAGGGCGTGGTGGTGGGTGCCTATAGTCCCAGCTACTTGTGAGCCTGAGATGGGAGAATTGCTTGAACCCAGGAGGTGAAGGTTTCAGTAAGCCAAGATTGTGCCACTGCACTCCAGCCTGGATAACAGAGCAAGACTTCGTCTCAAGAAGAAAACAAAACAAAAAAATGGCCAGGTGCAGTTACTCACGCTTGTAATCCCAGAACTTTGGGAGGCCGAAGCAGATGGATCACCTGAAGTCAGGAGTTTAAGGCCTGTCTGGACAACTTGATGAAACTCCAAGTCTACTAAAAATACAAAAATTAGCCACGCATGGTGGCACACGTCTGTAATTCCAGCTACTCAGGAGGCTGAGGCAGGAGAATTGCTTGAATCTGGGAGGTAGAAGTTGTAGTAAGTCAAGATTGTGCCACTGCACTCTAGCCTAGATGACAGAGCAAGACTCCATCTCAAAAAATAAACAAAAATGAAAAAAATAAAAATAAAAAAATAAAAGATTCTTGACTTGTTAATAACTACAGAAATTCAAATTAAAGGCTGGGCGGTGGCTCATGCCTGTAATCCTAGCACTTTGGGAGGCTGAGGCAGGTGGATCACGAGGTCAAGAGTTCAAGACCAGCCTGACCAAGATAGTGAAACCCCATCTCTACTAAAAATACAAAAATTAACCAGGTGTGGTGGTGGGTGCCTGTAATCCCAACTACTTGGGAGACTGGGACAGAGAATTATTTGAACCAGGAGGTGGAGGTTGCAGTGATCCAAGATCCATGTCACTGCACTCCAGCCTGGGAAACAAATCAAGACTCCATCTCAAAAAAAAAAAAAAAAATTCAAATTAAAACCACAGTGAGTTGTTATTATACCCTTACCAATTTGGCAACAAACAAACAAAATAAAAAGACAAAAAAGCCAACTTTGACAATACCAAGTGTTGATGAGAATGTAGGATAAAACAAATGGTTGTATACTGCTGCTGGGAGTCTTGGAAACTAATTAGGCATTCTCTAGTAAGGTTCGAGATGTTTATACCTTCTGACACAGTAATTCTGCTCTTAGAAATACAGTCCAGAGAAGCTTCTCTATTTGTGTACCAGGATTCATCCATGAGTATGTGCAGAATGGCATTGTTTATGATAACTAAACAAAAGATGAAGTGTCCATCTAAAGTAGAATGAATACGACCGGGCACAGTGGCTCACGCCTATAATCCCAGCACTTTGGAAGCTGAGGTGGACAGATCATCTGAGGTCAGGAGTTCAAGACCAGCCTGGCCAACATGGTGAAACCCCATCTCTACTGAAAATATAAAAATTAGCTGGGCATGGTAGTGCGTGCCTGTAATCCCAGGTACTCGGGAGGCTGAGGCAGGAGAATCACTGGAACCTGAGAGGTGTATGTTGTGCTGAGCCGAGACTGAGCCACTGCACCGCAGCCTGAGAGACAGAGCAAGACTATGTCTCAAAATAAAGTACAATGAACAAACAATTTGAGGTATATTAATTCCCAGGAAAACTGTTTAGTAAAAATACATAACCTACAGGGATACAAAATAGCATGAATGGATTTCACAAATACACTGTTGAGTTAAATAAAACACAAAAGACCATAGACAATATGATTTTATTCACATAATGTTCAAAAACCAAGAAAAACTATACATATAATTTTGGGAAACACACATAGCTGGTAAAGCTATGAAAAAGACTATTATTGCAAAATTCAGGGTGATTACCTGTAGGAGAGAGGGAAGATTTTTATAAATAAATTTTTTTTTTGTAGAGATGGGATCTCACTATGCTGTCTAGGTCTTGAACTCCTGGCCTCACGCAGTCCTCTCACTTTGGCTTCCCAAAGTGCTGAGATTACAGGTGTGAGCCATCGCACCTAGCTACTCTGTTTTGAAGAGACGGTCTTGCCATGTTGCCCAGACTAGCCTTGAACTCCTGGCTTCAAGAAATCCTCCCACCTCAGCCTCCCAGGCATGAGCCTCTGTGCCTACCTGGGAAAATTCTGTGATCAGGAAGAAGTACATGAGCTTGGCGTGGGGAACAGAAGGGACTTTTGGAGACTAGCAGTGTTTTATTTTTGTTGGAGTCCTCATTACTTGAACTTTTGCTTTATAAGAATTTGCAAACTATACATTTATGTTTATGTAATGTTCTATACTCTGTTATATTTTCCATTAAACAGTAGTTTGACCTTAAAGCCATATCGTGACATCATTACATCCCATTGTTTCGGAAAAAATGAAAAAGCCTGATGGTACTTCTATTGGCAGCAGCATGGAACATCAGAAGTGTTCACACTATCAGTGAGAATGTGACCTTTTGAAAGTTGCTCAACATTCCCCTGTAAGGTGGATACCTATGAGAAGAGAACAACAAGAATGGGTGGAGGGGAATAGTAAAGTGAAAAAAAGACAAGAAAGGGACCTCAAGGGACTGATGATGAGTATGTCCATGTGTTAAGAGTATGATAAATTTAACTATCTGAACCTGGAGAAAAAGGCTAATAACCAGCAAACAGAAAAAAAGGAGACGACCAGGCGCAATGGCTCACACCTGTCATCCTAGCACTTTGAAAGGCCGAGATGGGCAGATTACCTGAGGTCAGGAGTTTGAGACCAACCTGACCAACACGGAGAAACCCTGTCTCTACTAAAAATACAAAATTAGCCGGGCATGGTGGCATATGCCTGTAATCCCAGCTACTCGGGAAGCTGAGGCAGAAGAATCACTTAAACCCGGGAGGCGGAGGTTGCGATGAGCCAGGATCACGCCATTGCACTCTAGACTGGGCAACAAGAGCAAAACTACATCTCAAATAAATAAATAAATAAATAAATAAATAAAGAAAAGAAAAAATAAATGATAATAAATAAATAATGAATAAATAAGGAGAGATGTCACACTGGAGAACATGCTCAGAATGAGAGACCACTCATGCTGCTCCCCCACCAGTGCACCAGTCAGGCCTCTGTAGGAGGTTGTGGGGACCCTACTTTCAAGATGAGACTGCAGATAAGATTTCCCACAGTGACTCACATAGCCCAGCTGAATTTTTCAGCGGGTAACCGCTTTTCATTCTCTTGAGTTTTGTCATTGGGAGGCCTAACTGAGCTATTAAGGGTGTAGTATTTCTACACCCTCTCCATTTCCTCTACTCTAAAGGCATTTAATTTCTCAAGCAGGAGCAGCATCTACTTCCCTTAGAAGTTACGTGATGGATAAATCTGGGTGCGGTGGCTCATGCCTGTAATCCCAGAACTTTGGGAGGCTGAGGTGGGAGGATTGCTTGAATCCTGGAGTTAAAAATCAGGTTGGGCAACAAAGGGAGACCTTTTCTCTACAAAAATAAAATTAACAAACAGGGTGTAGGTAGCTCATGCTGCTCAGGAGGCTGAATTGGGAAGATAAGTGTTTATCTTGCTGCATGCCACTTCCAGTATTAGTACCATCAGATTTTTTCATTTTGTCCAAAACAATGGATATGTAGATGTCACGATATGGCTTTAAGGTTAAACTATTGTTTAACGGAAAAATATAACACAATAAATAACATTATATAACATAAATTTATAGTTTGTAAATACTTAGAAACTATAAATACTGAGCTTAAGCCCAGGAGTTTGAGGCTACAGTGAGTAATGATTGCACCACTGCACTTGAGCATGGGCAACAGAGAGAGACCCTGTCTCTAAAATAATTTTTTAAGAATTACTTGCTGGATAAGTGTTGTGATAGCTCAGAATGCTGACTTGTCCTTCCTGGGCCACTGTTTTCTATATTGGAGGGGGCTCTAAGCTGGCCTTGTTCTCACTTGCGTGTGACCTCCAGCTTAATCTCTCCGGCATCTATCCATGGTTACTAAATAAAAAACTCTCTATAAACATGAGAGCCCTTTATCATCTCTTCAGGGTTGTGAAGAACATGTCCTTGTAACTTAAAAAAAAAAACTGCATTAGTAAAATGTCATTTTTAGGTAAGAAAAAGAACCACATATTCGTATCCGAGTCAAGGCACCAAAAAAAAATTAATTAAAAAAAAAGATAACGAAAAAGAACCATGTATCCTCAGAACAGAAAGTTTCTTTTCCCATCTCCTGCCTCATCCCTTTTTGTATAAGCGGTCTCTAGTGATATTCGTTTTTGTTGTCCCACATCTGTTTCTCCTCCTGAAAAGCACTGCAGTTTTTATGTGCGGAAATCACTCTTCTCTCACTTACAGAACATGAAGTGTGGGGAGGTCACCCAGGCCTAAGCTTATTAATGCTTTTGTCCCTTTGGGCACAGTGATTTTTCAAGAATGGGTCTGTGACTCAGACCCAGACTTGGGCCTCTGGAAGAGTATAAATCCCTTGACCCACACGGGAGTGACCCACACAGATGTGTGCTCTGTGGGTGCAAGAAAGGACACTGTGTAGAATATGAGAAAGAGCCAGCCCTGGAGGCAACTGAATGTTAACATCAGCCAGAAACTAGATTCTTGATGACCTCTCTGAGAGCCACTGAATCAAGCCTTACCTGAACCTGGATTTTTCCATAATGTCAGTTAATAAATTCACTTTATAGTTGAAGCCAGCTCGAGTTAGGTTTTCTGTTATTGGCAGCATAATAAAGTATTGGGTCTTTGGTAAGAGAATTTTGTTGGCATATGAGTGCATCAAAATCAGTAGAAGAACACACCATAGTCATGCTGTGAGAGGTAGTCAGTAGCAGAGGATAAATTTATTTAGCTTTGTAAACATATTATTCTGAAGACCCTGAAAGATCTGATGTTTCCTCCAGGTATGCCCGGGATCTTGGTGGTCTGACGTAGCTCTCTTAGTGATGGGACCTGGTGAGGGGGGCAAAAGTGTTAAAAGTTGGCTTAAGCTGGGCCCAGCAGCTCACACCTATAATCCCAGCACTTTGGGAGGCTGAGATGGGCAGACCCCTTGAACCCAGGAGTTCAAGATCAGTTTGGGCAACATAGTGAGATTCCCATCTCTACAAAAAAAATAGAAATAAATTAGCCAGGGCCAGGGATGGTGGCTCACGCGTGTAATCCCAGCACTTTGTGAGGCTGAGATGGGCAGATCCCTTGAACCCAGGAGTTCAAGATCAGTTTGGGCAACATAGTGAGATTCTCATCTCTACAAAAAAAATAGAAATAAATTAGCCAGGGCCAGGGATGATGGCTCACGCGTGTAATCCCAGCACTTTGGGAGGCTGAGGCCGGCAGATCACTTGAGCTCAGGAGTTTGAGACAAGATTGACTGACAACATGGTGAAACCCCATGTTTAAAAACAAACAAAAAATCAGCCAGATATGATGACATATGCCTGTAGTCCCAGCTACCTGGGAGGCTGAGGTGGGAGAACCACTTGAGCCTGGCAAGCCGAGGCTGCAGAAAGCTGTGATTGTGAATTTTTGCATAATTAGAGTTACACTCTGTGCACACTGTGCCTGACCCAGTGTGTTCATCTGATGGAATCTACATAGTTGTAATAAAGAATAAGTAATAAAGAAAGCCGGGTGCAGTGGCTCACACCTGTAATCCTAGCACTTTGGGAGGCCAAGGTGGGTAGATCACCTGAGGTCGGGAGTTCGAGACCAGCCTGACCAACATGGAGAAACCCTGTCTCTACTAAAAATACAAAATTAGCCAGGCATGGTGGCTCATAGCTGTAATGCCAGATACTCGGGAGGCTGAGGCAGGAGAATTGCTTGAACCTGGGAGGCAGAGGTTGTGGTGAGCTGAGATCGCACCATTGCACTCCAGCCTGGGCAACTAGAGCTAAACTCTTGTCTAAAAAAAAAAAACGAAGAATGAGGACATTCTACATGAGCTGAAACGAAAGATTTTAGGCGGGGTGCAGTGGCTCATGCCTGTAATCCCAGCACTTTGGGAGGCTGAGGTAGACAGATCACTTGAGGTTAGGAGTTTGAGACCAGCCTGGCCAACATGGTAAAACCCCATCTCTACTAAAAATGCAAAAAATTAGCTGGGCATGGTAGGTTGTGCCTATAATTCCAGCTACTTAGGAGGCCGAGGCAGGAGAATCACTTGAAAACGGGAGGCAGAGTTTGCACTGAGCTGAGATGGCACCATTGCTCTCCAGCTTGGGTGACGAAGAAAGACTTTGTCTCCAAAAAAAAAAGATTTAAAAAATACATTTAAAAAAGAAGGTTGCATGCTGTGCAGCAACCAGACAATTGTAATGAAATGTGAAGCACAGGACACCAGCTGTGACATGCTTTTGCCAAAAAGTCAAACCAGGTTCCAACTAAACCTCTAGAGCAAAGTTTCATTTGCAGGAAATTCAAAGAAAAGAGGAATAATGTAAATGACCCCACAGTGAAACAAACCCTGAATGTGGAGCATTTCACAGGACAAAACTGGTTTGTATAACCAGTCAATGGCAAGGGGGTAAAGGAAAGACTGTCTTCGAATAAAAAAAAAGAGAATTGAGAGACACAGCAATCAAATGCAATGCAAGGACTTGTTTGGGTCTGGATTTACAAAATGATTGAAAAAAGACATTTTTGAGAGAATCAGGGAGATTTGGTTATAGACTGACATACTTGGTGTTGCTAAGGCATCATTAAAATTGTTATGTGCGGCCGGGCATGGTGGCTCACGCCTGTAATCCAAGCACTTTGGAGGCCAAGGCGGGCGGATCACTTGAGGTCGGGAGTTCAAGACCAGCCTGACCAGCATGGTGAAACCCCGTTTTTTTTTCCAAAAAAATAAATAAATAAATAAATAAATTTGTTATGTGCAGCCACGTGCTGTGGCTCACACCTATAATCCCAGCACTTTGGGAGGCTGAGGTGGGCAGATTACCTGAGGTCAGGAGTTTGAGACCAGTCTGACTAACATGGAAAAACCCTGTCTCTATTAAAAGTATGAAATTAGCCGAGCGTGGTGACATACGCCTGTGATCCCAGCTACTTGGAAGGCTGAGGCAGGAGAATCGCTTGAACCTGGGAGGCGGAGGTTGCGATGAGCCAAGATGCACTTCCAGCCTGGGCAACAAGAGCAAAACTCTGTCTCAAAAAAAAAAATTGTTATGTGCGATAATGGTATTCTGATTATATAGCAGAATGTCCATTTTTGTTTGTTTGTTTTTGAGATACAGTTTGCTCTTGTTGCCCAGGCTGGAGTACAATGGTGCGATCTTGGCTCACTGCAACCTCCGCCTCCCAGGTTCAAGCGATTCTTCTTCTCAGACTCCCAAGTAGCTGGGATTACAGGCGCCCACCACCATGTCCAGATAATTTTTTGTTTTTTTAGTACAGATGGGGTTTTACTGTGTTGGCCAGACTGGTCTCGAACTCCTGACCTCAGGTGATTCATCTACCTCGGCCTCCCAAAATTCTGGGATTATAGGCATGAGCCACCACGCCCAGCTTCAGAATGTCCTTTTTTTTTTTTAAAGGAAGACCGTGCACTAAATAATGTAAAAGTGAAATAACATGCTGTCTGTAATTTGTTTAAAAATATTTCAGCAGACTGGGCATGATGGCTCACACCTGTAATCCTAGCACTTTGGGAGGCTGAGGCAGGAGGATCCCTTGAGCCCAGTAGTTTGAGACCAGCCTGGGTAACCTAGTGAGACCTTTGTCTCCAAAAATACATTTAACAAAATTTTTTTTTTTAAGTTTAAGGGCCTGGTGTGGTGGCTTCTGCCTTTAATCCCAGCACTTTGGGAGGCCGAGGTGTGTGGATCACCTGAAGTCAGAAGTTCAAGACCAGCCTTGCCAACATGGTAAAACCCCGTCTCTACTAAAAATACAAAAATTAGCCAGCCATGGTGACGTGTGCCTGTAATCGCAGCTACTTCGGAGGCTGAGGCAGGAGAATCGCTTGAATCCAGGAGGCAGAGGTTGCAGTAAGCCGAGATAGAGCCATTGCACTGCAGACTGGGAGACAAGAGCAAAATTTCATCTCAAAAAAATAAAAATAAAAACAAAATTAAATAAATACATAAAATTTTTTAAGTAATTTTTTTTTTGAGATGGAGTCCCGCCCTGTTGTCCAGGCTGGGGTGCAATAGCTCGATGTCAGCTCATTGCAACCTCTGACTCCCAAGTTCCAGCAATTGTCCTGCCTCAGCCTCCCAAGTAGACAGGTGACTGCCACAAAGCCTGGCTAGTTTTTTTGTATTTTCAATAGAGACAGGGTTTCTCCATGTTGGCCAGGCTGGTCTCGAACTCCCGACCTCAGGTGATTGCCCGCCTTGGCCTCCCAAAGAGCTGGGATTACAAGCATAAGCCACCATGGCCAGCCTTTTCTCTTTTTTTTTGAGATGGAGTTTCTCTATCGTTGCCCAGGCTGGCATGCAATGGCACAGTCTTGGCTCACCACAACCTCTGCCTCCCAGGTTCAAGCGATTCTCCTGCCTCAGCCTCCTGAGTAGCTGGGACCACAGGTGCAGGCCACCACGCCCGGCTAATTTTTTTGTATTTTTAGTAGAGATGGGGATGGGGTTTCACCATGTTGGCCAGGCTGGTCTTGAACTCCTGACCTCAGGTGATCCGCCCACCTCAGCTCCCCAAAGTGCTGGGATTACAGGCGTGAGCCACCACGCCCAGCCTTAAAAATAAATATTTAAGCAAATAAAATAGCAAAAAGAAAATGCAAGGTTCAAAAAAAGTATATGGTATTTTGTCTAAGAAAAGAAGGTATGAGAATATATATTTTATGTTCTTGGGTTTGCATTGGGAGTAAACACAAGAAACTTATGAAAATGAAAACCTATAATGTAGGTGGGAGAAATGGGAGTAAACATGGAAGGATGGGATCAAGTGTTCTTGAGCTTTTTGTATTGCTTTAACTTTTTAACTATTTGAATGTAGTACCTAAAGTTTTTAAGAAAATAAACAACAAATAAAAGTTAAATGAACATGAAAATGTTCAGAACCAGCCTCCTATACACAGAAAACGAGGGTTAAGTAGATCTCTAGGCTGGCACAGTGGCTCACGCCTGTAATCCTAGCACTTTGGGAGGCCGAGGCGGGCAAATCATGAGGTCAAGAGATGGAGACCATCCTGGCTAACATGGTGATACCCCATCTCCATCTCCACTATAAATACAAAAAATTAGCCGGGCGTGGTAGCACGCGCCTGTGGTCCCAGCTACTCAGGAGGCTGAGGTGGAAGAATCGTTTGAACCCAGGAGGTGGAGGTTGAAGTGAGCCGAGATTGCGCCAATGCACTCCAGCCTGGCGACAGAGCAAGACTCCATCTAAAAAAAAAAAAAAAAAGTAGATCTCTAGCCCCTTCATATCTAGACTTTAATGAACTAATAAATTGTTAATGTTTTATAAAGGTGGTCTCAGTAGCAATTCTAGAAATGAGCAGAAAACAAAGTAGTAAAAACAAAACACAGCCGGGCACAGTGGCTCATGCCTGTACTCTCAGCACTATGGGAGGCCGAGGCGGGTGGATCGCCTGAGGTCAGGAGTTCGAGACCAGCCTGGCCAACATGGTGAAACCCCATGTTTTTAGTCTCTACTAAGAATATAAAAGTTAGCTGGGAGTGGCGGCAGGTGCCTGTAGTCCCAACTACTTGGGAATCTGAGACAGAAGATTTGCCTGAACCTGGGAGGTGGAGGTTGCAGTGAGCCAAGATAGCACCACTGCACTGACAGAGCGAGACTGTCTCAAAACAAAATCAAACAAAACACAGAAACTGAGGGCTGATGCTTTAAAGAGCCTTGCCCAAGTCCATGCTGCTAATAAACATAACCCCTACCCCATGTTTAATCTGTTCTACCTTACACTTGACTATGGGCATTTGCTGGTTATTAGTTATGTGGGAAGACAAACATTAATTTAATGAAACATAATTTATAGTGGAAAAAATCTGACACTTAGGGGACTTACATACTCATTCTAAATCACCAATCATGTGCCTTTCAGCAAATCAGTTTTCTGAAGTCTCAGATTCCTTGTCTATAAAATGAGAAACTTGATTATGATCTCTTGAGAAACTGCCACTCTATGATGCTATGGGAAGTACACACACTGAACAAGTTGGATATTTATATGAAATGCCATTTGTTTATATTGAACAAGTTGGCTATTTATACCAAATACATTTAATGGCATAAATGTGAATGACAGACTCAGGAAGGCAGGACATAGAAGAAGGCCACTGGCTTTTCAGAAACCACTCAGTCTGTGAGCTCACTTCCCTTTTATAAAAAAAGCTTTGGCTTTTAAGGTGTCCAGATAAAAGTCACACTCCCAGAGCTGAGCCTATGCGAGTCTGACCTGTCACCTCAGTAATGGGAATGTGGCTGGAACTCAACTTTTTCTGATAATTCATGCCCAAAACCTCTTGGGATAGGAGAGAGGGGGATACCTCGTTTGCATGAGATGAAATAGGATACCGAGATCCCCTTAATTCTACTCAGAGTAGAAGAAAGGAAGTGTTGCCGAAAGAAACATGTTTTTTCTAAATTGAAGAGTTGGAATGTTTGAAGGTTAAAGTCAGAATATTAGAACAGAGAGCCATGCATATATTATCTAATACAAGTTTTTCAGTTTATAAATTATATAAATGAGGACACTGAGACCCAGCAAAGTTATAGGATACAACCTAATCTAAATTAGAAGAAGGATGAAAGCCAAGTGCGGTGGCTCACGCATGTAATCCCAGCACTTTGGCAGGCCGAGGCGGGTGGATCACCTGAGGTTGGGAGTTCGAGAACAGCATTCGAGGCAACATGGAGAAACCCCGTTTCTACTAAAAATACAAAATTAGCCAGGCGTGGTGGTGCATGCCTGTAATCCCAGCTAGTAGGAAGGCTGAGGCAGGAGAATCACTTGAACCCGGGAGGCAGAGGTTGCGGTGAGCCGAGATCGCACCATTGCACTCCAGCCTGGGCAACAAGAGGGAAACTCCATCAAAAAAAAAAAAAGGAAGAAGAAGGATGAGAGTTACGCTCACGATGGGAGTTGCAATGGTCTCTAAATGTGAGGATAAGGAACATGCCATTCACTGTCATGTTCCACCTCCTGGTCCAGTGCCTGGTGCAAAGTGGGGGCGTCATAAACATTGGTCACAGGCCTGATGGTGGGACTGATCTGAGTGAGTGAATGCATGGATGGTGCCTCTGTAGTTTGTGTTCCCTGCTAATCAGATAAACTCATACATGCTTCCTTTCAGGGCTATCTCATCTGAGATATTATGTTAGAGAGTTCTCTACGTGCCATGACCGAGTAGCGTTTTCTTCCTCTGAAGTATTGCTTCCTCTTTATTGGTGTCACAGGACAAACATCAGAACACTTACAGGATGTGTGTAGTGCAGCACGATAGAGAACTTGGGTTTCCTTTAATGTGACTGTAGACCTGGCACTGTTAATATGAGAATCAGACACCCTAGACACCCTGGTGTGCTGAGCTAGCACTCAGTGGGTGCGGCCACCGCTCATGTGATTGTGGAGTAACAGTTGGAAGAAGTGCCCAGTTCATTTGGAGAGTTAAAACTGCGCCTATTCAGCTATATCTTTAAATTTTAAAAAAGAAAAAGAAAAAAAAAAAACAACTGCGTCTAACAGAGCTGTCCTCTGACTTTTCTTCTACAAGCCCCATGTTTTCACATCTTCCTTTTGACTATGTCCTCCTGCTGCTGCTGCTGCTGCTGCTTACAAGTAAGTCTGGGCATGGATATTGACAGTGAGATAATGGTGTTGTCTAGAGGACAGGGAGAGATACAAGGATGGCCATTGTAATGTTATTTGTAATTGCAAAGGTTTGGAAGCAACCTAAATGTCCATCAGTGAGTGAGTGGGTAAATAAATGTGATATGCTTGTGATGCAAACAGTGAGGCTGACTAAACACACTGGTATAGAATGTCTCAAAGTTATAATGTTATTTAAAAAAAGAAAGGTGCAAAATAATGCATATATTAGGCTTCTATTTGTGTGTGTGCATTATTGGGGTGCAGGAATATGTAGACATTTCTTAATGTATAGGCTCTAGGAAAAGGAACCAGGGAATGGTAAAGAGTTGGGGAGAGTGAGGCATATTTTTCTTTTCTTTTTTTTTTGAGATGGAGTCTCACTCTATCACTCAGGCTGGAGTGCAGTGGCGCAATCTCGGCTCACTGCAATTTCCACCTCCCGGGTTCAAGCGATTCTCCTGCCTCAGGCACCCGAGTAGCTGGGATTACAGGCACGCGCCACTATGCCTGGCTAATATTTTAATTTTTAGTAGAGACGAGGTTTTATCATGTTGGCCGGGCTGGTCTCGAACTCCTGGCCTTAAGTGATCTGCCTGTCTCAGCCTCCCAAAGTGCTGGGATTACAGGTGTGAGCCACCACGCCAGGCAACTTTTTCATACACCTTTGATAGTGTTTGAATGTTTTTTTTTTTTTTTTGAGATGGAGTCTTGCTCTATTGCCCAGGCTGGAGTGCAGTGGTGCCAACTCAGCTCACTGCAACCTCAACCTCCCGGGTTCAAGCGATTCTCCTGCCTCAGCCTCCCAAGTAGCTGGGATTACAGGCTCCCACCACCATGCCTGGCTAATTTTTTATATTTTTAGTAGAGACGGGGTTTCGCTATGTTATCCAGGGTGGCCTCGATCCCTTGACTTCATGATCCGCCTGCCTTGGCCTCCCAAAGTGCTGTGATTACAGGTGTGAGTCACCGTGCCTGGCGTGTTTGAATGTTTTTACTGTAGTTGAATCATATGAAAACCAAGGGGAAAGAAAAAAATCAAAAGAAAATATATAATGGATGTTTTATCATATGTAAAATATGTATATATAGTTTTTTTTAAGGAATTAAATTTGTCAATTGAGGAAAATGATAAGACAAGTCTCAATTATTTTAGAAGATTTATTTGCCAAAGTTAAGGAGGCACTTGGGAGACAGGTCTGTGCCTTTCTCAAAAGACGATTTTGAGTGCTCCAAATTTAAAGGGACAAAGCGGGATATTGAGAAGCATTCAGTTTTCACATAAAGAAAGTGGGCAGAGGAAAAATGTGGGAAATCTGCATTTTCTGTAAGATAACACAGACAAAATAGGGTTGGGGAACAGTCAGATATGGCCAAGGTGATTGTGCCTGTAAAGATAAGCTATCAGTTTGCATTGCACAGCTGACCAGGAATTTCCTTGTGTGCAAAACATGGGGGAGGCCTGTAGCCTTTCATCTTGTAGCCATCTTCTTTAGGAATCAAAAGCAGGAGGCAGTTTTCCATGACCCCATTCCCAGTTTGACTTTTTCCTCTGGCTAAATGAGTTTGGAGTCCGTAGTCCCAAAATTTAATTTCTTTTCACAACTTCAAACCTTAAAACAACTCCGTGAGTAGTTTCAAAGACACAAGATTCATATTTAACCAAGGGTTTTTATTTACTGTGCACTTGCCGCTTACAAAGAGATTTACGTTAGGAAAGCCTCCCTTTGTTGATGAACAGACAAGTAGCCCAGATGGATGGGCCATTTCCTGGCTGACATGACCCATTTTCTGATTGTCTGTTTCCATCAGCTCTGTTCTCCTGTGCTCACAGAATTGGGCCACAGTTCTCTCCTAGGGCAGCGTTTCTGAAAGTAAGGTTCTGGGACCAGCCACTTCAGCAACACTTGAGAACTTGTTAGAAATAGAAGTTCTCAGGCTCCTCCACAGACCAGCTGAGTCAGGAACTCTTAACAGTTGAGCCCAGCGATCTGTGTTTTCACCAGGCTTCCCAGTGATTCTGATGGTCTTCACGTGAATCATCCTCCAGACAGGACTGCAGCAGTGGCTTCCTCTTTATTCTATAAGGGCATTGCTTGCAGTTTTCCTGAAACTGAGTAACCTCACTCACTGCCTGAGTCTTGGCTGTCCTTCTCTCTCTCATTCAGGGTCTTCGAAGAGGAATACATAGTGGAGGTGGGTCAGAATGCCTATCTGCCCTGCTTCTACACTCTGGACACTCCAGGGAACCTCGTGCCTGTATGCTGGGGCAAAGGAGCCTGTCCTGTGTTTGAATGTGGCAACGTGGTGCTCAGGACTGATGAAAGGGATGTGAGTTATCGGACATCCAGCAGATACTGGCTAAAGGGGGATTTCCACAAAGGAAATGTAACCCTGGCCATAGATAATGTGACTCTAGAAGACAGTGGGATCTACTGCTGCCGGGTCCAAATCCCAGGCATAATGAATGATAAGAAATTTAACCTGAAGTTGGTCATCAGACCAGGTGAGTGGACCTTTGCATGCCTTCTTTATGAATAAGATTTATCTGTGGATCATATTAAAGGTACTGATTGTTCTCACCTCTGACCTCCCTAATTATAGCCCTGAAGGTGGGCCCCCTAGACCTAAAGTTTAACAGGCCCCATCAGTGATGCTCAGTGATATTTAACACCTCCCATCTGTTTTAAAACTCATAGGTGGCTGGGCGTGGTGGCCCATGCCTGTAACCCCAGCACTTTGGAAGGCCAAGGTGGGTGGATCACGAGGTCAGCAGTTCAAGACCATACTGGCCAACATGCGGAAACCCCATCTCTACTAAAAATACAAAAATTAGCTGGACGTGGTGGCATGTGCCTGTAGTCTCAGCTACTCAGGAGGGGTACATTTCATTCGTGGAAATCGCCCTTCAGTAGTTCAAGGAGAATTGTTTGAACCTGGGAGGCAGAGATTGCAGTAAGACAAGATTGCGCCACTGCACTTCAGCCTGGCACAGAGCGAGACTCTCAAAACAAAAACAAAAACAAAAGTAATGGGTGCAGCCAGGCACGGTGGCTCATGCCTGTAATCCCAGAAATTTGGGAGGCCAAGCCAGTTGGATCATGAGGTCAGAAGTTCAAGACCAGCCTGGCCAACATAGTGATACCCTGTCTCTACTAAAAATACAAAAAATTAGCTGGATGTGGTGGTGGGCACCTGTAATTCCAGTTACAGGAGGCTGAGGCAGGAGAATCGCTTAAACCTGGGAAGCAGAGGTTGCAGTGAGCCAAGATCAAGCCATTGCAGTCCAGACAGGGTGACAAGAGTGAATCTCCACCTTAAAAAAAAAAATGACAAAAAAGCCCCATGGGTGAAATTTTAGATGGGAAAAAAGGCCTAGATCAGTGGTTAGAGACCGTGACTGCTCAGTAGAATCACGTGAAGAGTTTTTAAACAGCTATAGATGCCAGGTATAGTGGCTCATGCCTGTAATCCCAACACTTTGAGAGGCTGAAGCAGGAGGATCACCTGAGGCCAGGAGTTTGAAACCAGCCTGGCCAATATAGTGTGACTACCCCATCTCTTAAAAAGAAGAAGAAGAAAAAAAGCCACTACCAAAAACCAGAGAAATCAGCATCTCTGGAGGTAGATCCTAAGCATTAGCTTTTTACAGAGTCTATCCCAGGTGATTCTACCCCATGTGCAGCCAGCATGGTGAACCGCTGGGTTTTGCGTATATGCTGGGAGGGGAGCAGACTTGTGTGTTTTAAGATTTCTATAACGTCTACTTTGTGCCCAGAGAGAGCTGAGTTTAAATCTAACTCTGCCTCTTACAAGTTACATAATCCTGGGTAAGTTATTGAAATGCTGTGACCTCCTCCTCTGTAAAATATGACAATAATACCTATCATGTGGGCCATTAGAAGGATTTTATGTGGTAATATTTTATGAAAAGCATTTATAGGTTGGGCATCCCATACCTGAAAATCTAAAATCTGAAATGCTCCAAAATCTGAAATGCTCTAAAATCCAAAACTTTTTGGACACTGACATGACATTCAAACGAAATGCTTATTGAGGCATTCTGCTCATTGGAGTATAAGTATAGAGCAGATATTAAAACATCCAAAAAATGGCTGGGCGTGGTGGCCTCACACCTGTAATCCCAGCCCTTTGGGAGGCCAAGGCAGATGGGTCACCTTATGTTGGGAGTTTGAGACCAGCCTGACCAACATGGAGAAACCCCATCTCTACTAAAAATACAAAATTAACCAGGTGTGGTGGTGCACGCCTATAATCCCAGCTACTCAGGAGGCTGAGGCAGGAGAATTCCTTGAACCCAGGAGGCGGAGTTTGGGGTGAGATGAGATTACGCCATTGTACTCCAGCCTGGGCAAAAAGAGCGAAACTCCGTCTCAAAAAAAAAAAAAAAAATCCCAAAAAACTCAAAATCAGAATGTAACCATGATGACTGAATCTTACTTTTGTCAAACATTTGAAGCGTATGAAACATTCTCAATGTAGGTATCCAAGCAGGTTTGAAAACTGAGGTTGTATCTCTCTTTCTTCCTTGTCTTTCACATTTTTTTCCTGCTGCCCCTTTGATTCCCTGAAATAAGCTTTCTGCTCTCAGATAATTTTCATCTTTATGTTGGTTTGTGACATTAGCCAAGGTCACCCCTGCACCAACTCTGCTGAGAGACTCTACTGCAGCCTTTCCGAGGATTCTTACCACTGAGGATCATGGCCCAGGTACCTATGCATGGGGCGGAGGAGGAAATCTTTAGCCGGCTCTGAATTCAGAGGATTTTGAATGTGGGAAAAAAGTTGAGAAAACAGTGTGAGAGTGGAGGCAGGGATGTTTCTGTGCACCTGAAACAGCATTTGAGAAGAGGGAAGTGGTGGAGACACCCCCGTGCTGGGAAAAAGATGCTCTGGATTAGGATTACTTAAAACTTTAATTTTAAAAAATGTTAATAAACTTTATAGTCCTTTATTTTACTTAAATATTAACTAAATTTAATGAAATAGTCATTACAGTGTCTGCATTTTCTGATTTACTCTGTACTGGTGATGCTTCATCATGAATTGGTGCCGGTCTGTGTTTGGGAACTGATACATTGGATTAGGTGATTTCTAGGATGCCTTCTAGCTAGAATAAAGCCCATCAGCTTCCCTGGATTTTAACCTCAGAAGGCATAGCTAAATTCTTTATGTAATTCAGCAAGGACATACCCAGGGTGCTCCAGAAGAGAACACTGGGCAGAAAGCGGAAGTCAGGTCACAACGATCATGGAGGTTCATTTAAAGTGATTTCCCGTCAGCGTCCTGGTCTCGCCTAATCTCTCTGGAGCTCCATTTTTTTTTTTATCCTGTAAAATGAGGTTAATAGGTGAGTCCCACCTCATAATATCATAAATCTCATAAATCACACCTTATGATTTAAATAAGAGAGATTTAAATAAGAAAATGTCTAAAACCATTAGCCTTATGTCTGACCACAGTGTGTACTCAGTACGTGTTAGCTGTTTTTAATATCATAAGATCAGGAGGCAGAATGTGGTTAAAGTACTTCAGTGACAGATGGAATGGGTTCTAATTTCAGCTCTTCTTGCTAGCTCTGTGACCTAAGTCAAGTTGCTCAAATTCTCTGAAGCTCAGTTTCCTCATTTCTACAATGAGGAGAATTCCACTGCCCATGTGAGGTTGTTGTAATGTACGAACGGGATAATGTATGTAAAATGCTCAGCATAGTACCTGGCCCGTATAAAGCACTCAGGTGTTTGTTATCACTATAGTTATTAGTTTTAGCTCTCCAAAAGTTCAGTCTCTAGTTATTCTTTAGTAATTGTTAGCCAACATCTCTTACACAATTAGAGAGAAAATTTAATATGGTGGGGACAGATGATCATCCGTATTGTGGACTAATCAAGTCATATCAGATAATTATTGTATACCATTGTTTTATATATATGTGTGTGGGTTTTTTTGTTTTTTTTTTTTTTGAGACAGAACTTTGCTGTGTCACCTAGGCTGGAGTGCAGTGGTGAGACCTCAGCTCACTGCAACCTCTGCCTCCCGGGTTCAAGTGAGTCTCTTGCCTCAGCCTCCTGAATAGCTGGGACTACAGGCATCGGTCACCATACCCGGCTATTTTTTTTGTATTTTTAGTAGAGACGGGGTTTCACCTTGTTAGCCAGCATGGTCTTGAACTCATGACCTCAGGTAATCCATCTGCCTCCGCCTTCCAAAGTGCTGGGATTATAGGCGTGAGACACTCTGCCCGGCCGCCATTGTTATATTTTAAAGAATCCTACAATCATAGACCTAGAAGGGACTTCAACGGTCATTTCGTCTCACTTTCCCATCCTGTGCTTCAGTACTTTTTACCACATCACCACTAAGTGCGCATTTGCTGTAGGAGTTTACTCCCTGTCGAAGTGATACATTTCCTTATGCTTGTCTCCACCACGGATGGATGTCTTCTTCCCTTTAGTTTTTCTTTATTTTTGTTTGAGACAGAGTCTCACTCTGTCACCCAGGCTGAAGTGCAGTGGTGTGATCTCAGCCCACTGCAACCTCTGCCTTCCGGGTTCAAGCAATTCTCCTGCCTCAGCCTCCCGACTAGCTGAGATTACAGACGCCCGCCATCATGCCCAGCTAATTTTTGTATTTTTAGTAGAAACGGGGTTTCACCATATTGGCCAGGCTAGTCTCAAACTTCTGACCTCAGGTGATCTGCCTGCAGGTGATCTTCTCCCAAATTGCTGGGATTATAGGCGTGAGCCACCACAGCCGGCTTTCCCTTTAGCTTTTGCTTGTTAATTCCTTCCCTCTAGGGCAACAAAAATGGGAATATAGTCACAATACCTTGAATCTTTGAGCTTCTGAAGGGCCTGAGAAAAAATATTGAAACAACCAAAAGTAGGGCAGTACTCCAAAATAGGAAAATAAAATAAAAAATTGAAACCAATGAATATTTAATGGCTTGTCTATAATATGTAACATTATGTAAATTGGCTGCTGGCAAACCAACTCTAAATGTGGGATGTGGGAGAATTTAATATAAAAATGGGGCTGGGCACAGTGGCTCACACCTGTAATCCCTACACAATGGGAGGCCAAAGCAGGCAGATCACTTGAGCTTACGAGTTTGAAACCAGTGTGGGCAACGTGGCAAAACCCCATCTCTACTAAGAATACAAAAAATTAGACAGAATGCAGTGGCTCATGCCTGTAATTCCAGCACTTTTGGAGACCAAGACAGGCAGATCACCTGAGGTCAGGACTTCAAGACCAGCCTGGTCAACACTGTGAAACCCCATCTCTACTAAAAGTACAAAAATTAGCTGGGCATTGTCGTGCATGCCTGTAATTCCAGCTACTAGAGAGGCTGAGGCAGGAGAATCGTCTGAGCCTGGGAGGTGGAGTTTGCAGTGAGTCGAGATGTCACCATTTTACTTAAGCCTAGACAACAGAGTGAGACTATCTCAAAAAAAAAAAAAAAAAAAAAAAAAATAGCCAGGCATGGTGGCATGTGCCTGTAGTCCCAGCTACTTGGCAGGGGTCTGAGGCAGGAGGATTTCTTGAACTCAGGAGGTTGAGGATTCACTGAGCTGAGATGATGCCACTGTACTCCAAGCCTGAGCAACAGAGCAAGACTCTTTCTCAGAGGGGGGGAAAAAAAATGGAGTGGAGCCTTTAAAAATAAGAGACCCAAGGGCTTGGAATTTGAACACAGAACAAATGCACTTTTTCTCTACCTGAAGGAGGAAGGACTGGGTCACAGGTGAAGCCTCAGCTCTGGAGTAGACCTGCTTTAAATCCTAGCTTTCCCAGTTAATAGCTGTGTGATCTTGGGTAAAGTGGCTCTCTGAGTCAGTATCTTTATCTGAAAAATGGGAAAAATAGTAGTACCTACTTATTTTGATGAGGATTAAATGAGCTTGTATGTGTACGATGCTAAACACCATGTCTGGCGCATAACAAGTACTGAATAAATGGTAACTACTAAATTTATACACTATTAAGGCCGTCACATCTCACCTCCACTGCTACCTGCCCATCCCCAACCCCCACCCCCACCCAGGCAAATCTTGGGTTCTCCGGAAAGAACATTGCCACTCCCTCCAACTGTCCCATCCATCTTGGTTGGTGGCCAAATCTGTGTGAAAAAAACTGTAATGACACAACCGTGCTTGATTTTAATGATCATTTTCATAGCAAAATGTAGTTGAAAGAAAAATTTTACCATTTTTATCAAGAAAAATAATTATAGGCAAGCTGAAACTGGATTTACATTTGAAAATCTTATGTGCAGTTCAGATTCATGTTTACTTAGCATTTGTACTGATGTGGTTTTACACTTTAAATTTTTTTCTGATAATTAGGGCAAAGTAAGTGGAACATCATCTTTTTTCCTTCAATAATTTTAGGCTGAGGCTATACCTTTATAATATTTAAATTATAGTTTGTTAAACCAGCATTTAGTCAAACCCTTTATACATAGGAAAGGGTTTAGACTTTTAGGTTTCCAGAAGGTGTCTGTGACATTTGAGGATTTTCGACATCTCTGACTCAGCCAAAAAAATGAGTAAGCATGCTTAGTTTCCCCAAAGCTGGCAATGTACTTATTTTTAGAATTCAGGGTTCATGAAGTCAGGGCCTGTGCCCCTCTTGTTCCCTGCTCTGTCCCCTGTACCTAGAGTAAGGGCATAGTGCATATTCATGGAAAGGATGAGCAGATGAAGAAATAAATGAACAGAAAGGAAAGATGGTGAGCAGGTGGCTGGGCAGTGTGACCCTCTTCGAGATGACAGCACTGAGGTAAAGGCTGTTGAAGGCAGTATAATTAAGAATGTGCGTTTAAAGCTATGTACACCTAAATTGGAAGGCCATTTTATCATTTGCTAAGTTGTGTGACCTTGGGTTAGTCACTTCACTTCCCTGATTTTCAATTTCTTCATCTGTGCAATGGGACTAATAGTCCCTACTTTAGAAGAGTGGTTTTGAGGCTGGGCATGGTGGCTCACGCCTGTAATCCAAGCACTTTGGAGGCCAAGGCAGACAGATCATCTGAGGTCGAGAGTTCAAGACCAGCCTGACCAACATGGCGAAACCCCGTCTTTAAAAAAGAAAAAAAAAAAAAAAAAAGAAGAGTGGTTTTGAATGAGATACTTCACTAAAAGAGTTTAGCACAAGGCCTGGCTCCTATTACATTGTGGCCACGGTAATTATTTTCATTTCTAGGCAACCAAATATCCTGTCTCCCTTCTAATGAGTAAATGTAAAACTTATTTAAGGAAATGGAGGCCAGGTACGGCATGGTGGCTCATGCCTGTAATCCCAGCATTTTGGGAGGCCGCGGAGGGTAGATCACTTGAGGTCAAGAGTTTGAGACCAGCTTGGCCAACATGGTAAAACCTGTCTCTACTAAAATACAAAAATTAGCTGGGTGTGGTGGTGTGCCCCTGTAGTCCCAGATACTTGGGAGGCTGAGACAGGAGAATTGCTTGAACTCAGGAGGCAGAGGTTGCAGTGAGCTGAGATTGTGCCACTGCGTTCCAGCCTGGGTGACAGAGCGAGACACCGTGTCAATAAATAAATAAATAATGCCTGAATATTATCAATATTGCTGGATTTTGTAGAACCCACTAGGATCCTGTGGACAAAACAAACCACATATTTAACATAAGACTTCCTGGCAGAAGTCTCTATCTCATGAAACAGCAGGTTGATTATCTAGATGAAAAAATGTGGCCATCCTAATGTTGATTCCTGGGTGTTCAGTAAATTTTGTTGGTCTCCCAGTTAATTATTGTGAAGAGTATGGAGTAGAATTTGTTTCAAATGGGATCATAGGCATCTTTAAGATGAAAAAAAAGGCTTAGATAAAGGAAAACATTCTTAACTATTCTATTGGCTATTTTTTTTTTTCTCTCTCTCTCTCTTTATAGCAGAGACACAGACACTGGAGATCCTCCATGATAAAAATCTCACAGTAAGTAACCTTTTTTGTGAGCTATGTTGTGCTCAACTTGGAAGGGACAAGTATGGCTTTAGGGCCAGGCACAGTGGCTCACACCTGTAATCCCAGCACTTTGGGAGGCCAGGTGAGTGGATTACCTGAGGTCAGGAGTTCAAGACTAGCCTGACCAACATGGTGAAACCCTGTCTCGACCAGAAATACAAAATTGGCCGGGCGTTGTGGAATGCACCTGTAGTCCCACCTACTCAGGAGGCTGAGGCAGGAGAACCGCTTGAACCCGGGAGGCAGAGGTTGCAGTGAGCTGAGATCACGCATTGCACTCCAGCCTGAGCAGCAAGAGCAAAACTCCGTCTCAAAAAAAAAAAAAAAGTATGGCTTTAGACTTCCTTCATGCCCACCCTTTTCTTGGAGTAAAAAGCCTTAAGTTCCCTTAGCTTCAGATTCCTAGGCTGTAACATGTTGATGAAGTTCTAACCTCATAGGCCTATTGTAATGAAGGACGGAGGTGGTACATATAAAGTGCCTGACACACAGTAAAAACTTGAAAACTACAAGAAGAAACATTAGCATTTTGTCCCTCTTATTCTTCAATTTCACAACTATCTATGCTGCGGAAGGTTCAAAGATTCTTCCTCTCCATAGAATACCTTTCTTCCTGATTCCATTGCAGTCCTCATGGGAAAGATTATTTAAATTTACCTCTTTATATATGATAAGACACCAATCAGAAATATTCAAAACCAAGAGTTTATGTATTTAACTATAAATAAAGCCATACCTTAATTAATCTTAATTTTACTGTCCCTGCTACCTTATTAAAATAAAATAAAAACTGGCAGGGCACAGTGGCCCACGCCTGTAATCCCAGCACTTTGGGAGGTAGAGAAGGGTGGATCACCTGAGATCAGGAGTTCCAGACCAGCCTGGCCAACATGGTGAAACCTCGTCTCTACTAAAAATACCAAAAATTAGCCTGGTGTGGTGTGTGTGCCTGTAGTCCCAGCTATTCCAGAGGCTGAGGCAGGAGAATCACTTGAACCCAGGAGGTGGAGGTTGCAGTGAGCCAAGGCTGTGCCACTGCATGCCAGCCTAGGCAACAGAGTGAAACTTTGTCTCAAAAAAAGAAGAGTAAAAGAAATACCACTAGAAAGCAAACTTGTGGCAGTGACTTAAAAATTATTCGAGGAGGCCGGGCACAGTGTCTCATGCGTGTAATCCCAGCACCTTAGGAGGTCAAGGTGGAAGGATTGCTTGAGACTAGGAGTTTGAGACCAGCCTAGGCCACGTAGTGACACCCTGTCTCTACAAACAATTTTTAAAAATTGACCAGGTGTGGTGTCACACACCTGTAGTCTCAGCTACTTGGGAGGCTGAGGCAGGAGAATCGCTTGAGCCCAGGAGGTCGAGGCTACAATGAACTGTGATCATGCCACTGCACTCCATCCTAGGTGACAGGGTGAGATCTTGTCTCAAAAAAAAAAAAACTTTACTTGGGGACATATCCAGGAGTCCATATTCATTTGACTCAGTTTCTTTTTTTTTATTTTAACTTTTTTCTTTTTTTCCTGAGAATATTCTAAGTAACGACTCAGTTTCTTGCTTGTGTATTCACAACTGATACTCAGCAACTTGTCTTTGCTCCGTCTCTCTTTGCAATCAAACAGTGCTTTTTTTGTTTTTGTTTTTGTTTTTCTTTGAGACAGAGTCTTGCTCTTTTGCCAGGCGCCAGGCTGGAGTGCAGTGGCGCAATCTCGGCTCACTGCAATCTCCGCCTCCTGGGTTCAAGCAATTCTCCTGCCTCAGCCTCCAGAGTAGCTGGGACTACAGGCGGGTGCCACCATGCCCAGCTGATTTTTGTATTTTTTTAGTAGAGACGGGGTTTTCACCATGTTGGTCAGGATGGTCTCAATCTCTTCACCTCGTGATCTGCCCGCCTTGGCCTCCCAAAGTGCTGGGATTACAGGCATTAGCCACCACGACCGGCCTTCAAACAGTGCTTTTTTAAGGACTTCTATGTGCCCACAATGCTTAATGCCCAATACCTTGCATATAGGACTCCTGTTATCGCAGGAGTAATGTGTATTGAATAAATGTGTAAATGTGTATTGAATAAATGGAAGATTTAACTTCCTTAAATTCATTGTTTTAAAAATGTTTATAATTGTGTGTGTGTGTGTGTGTGTGTGTGTGTGTGTGTGTGTGTTTGAATAAATAGGGTCTCAATATGTTGCCCAGGCTAGTCCTTAACTCCTGGCCTCAAGCGATCCTCTTATCTCAGCCTCTCAAAGTGCTGGGATTACGGGGCGTGAGTCTGGACTATAATGACTGTTTATTGTTTGTTTACTTATTTATTTTTGAGATGGAGTTTTCCTCTTGTCACTTAGGCTGGAATGCCGTGGTGTGCTATTTGCCAGACTGGAGTGCTATTTGCTGCTTATATTTTCTGTCACTTAGTTTTCCTGATAACTCTACAGGATTTTTAGTGGCAGAGCTGGGATTTGTTTTTGTTTTGTTTTTTAAGACAGGGTCTCTCTGTGTTGTTCAGGCTAGCATGCAGTGGCACGATCTCAGCTCACTGCAATCTCTGCCTCCTGGGTTCAATTGATTCTCCTGCCTCAGTCTCCCCAGTAGCTAGGATTACAGGCACGTGCCACCACGCCTCTCTAAGTTTCGTATTTTTAGTAGAGACGGGGTTTCACCGTGTTGACCAGGCTGGTCTCAAACTCCTGATGTCAGGTGATCCACCTGCCTCGGCCTCCCAAAGTGCTGGGATTACAGGTGTGAGCCACTGTGCCTGACCTCAGAGCTGGGATTTGAATTCAGGACTGTCTGGATATAAAGTCTTGGCTACTGAATCACTGTCTTTTTGTGAAAATTAGGGGTTTCACAGTAAGACACCAAGTGTAGACTACTATAAAACTTTCTGGGGAATATTAAGGGATCTTGAACCAACAAGACTTCACTCTAGGGGCAGGGAAAGGGTTTGTTTATTAAGAGCTCCTTCTCCACCCATAACACAGAAGGGCACATTTTGTTTCCTTGCTAACTCCAAAGGTTAAGCAAATCCCTTTCCTTGGGTTGGCTTGAGTCTTGGCTACACAATGACAGATCAAGGGCGATTTCAAGGACCCTGTAATCCTGTGATGTTGTAAAAGGGATGGTCCAATTCACAAATCATGAGACTGAGTACACAAGCGATTTCTAGCTATTTGCTGCTTAAATCCTGTTTGTGTTTCTATAGCAACTATCCACACTGGCCAATGAGTTACGGGACACTGAAGCAACCATCAGAATAGGCATCTACATCGGAGCAGGGGTCTCTGCTGGGCTCGCTCTGGCTCTTATCTTTGGCGCTTTAATTTTCAAATGTAAGTCTTTTTGTTTCTCTCTCCCTCTGATAACAAATTCTTAAGTGGTAACCAATAAAAACCTAGATAGAAATGCAAATTCATGTTTATACTTAAAGATGATTAGACTAAAAACCCTTTTGTCTATCCAAACCCTAACAATAATGGCTAATTTTTATTTACTCTTCACTGTGTGTCAGGTAGGCGCTGGGTGAAATGTTTTACATACATTTTATCATCATTACTGTCTTACGAGATAAGTAGTACCATCCCCATTTTACAGTGGAAGGAAGTCGAGCTTAGAGTAAGCTGTCTTCTCAAGGTTCCAGCATCAGTACCTGGCAGAACTGGAATTCAAATCCAGGAAGGCTGATTTCAGTACCTGTTCTCTTATTTTTGGTTAAGAAAACTAATCTCTTTAACTCATTAATATGTCTAGGTTTGTTAGGAAACACAGCAAAAAGACACTTCCTGATGTGCACTTGTCTGTTATTGGTTTCTCAGGCATAGCTTTTGGGAGTAGATTTCAGGTCTCTGTAACACTGGGTCATGATTGGTGTTACAGAATGTTTTCCTCCATCATGGTACTTAGCATATAGCTTTTTTTAAAGTTACTTATCCTTTAAAAAAACAAAACAAAACAAAACAAAAAACAGGCCAGTTTCGGTGTCTCATGCCTATAATCTCAGCACTTTGGGAGGCTGAGGCGGGTGGATCATTTGAGGTCAGGAGTTCGAGATCAGCTTGGCCAACATGATGAGACCCCCATCTCTACTAAAAGTACAAAATAAGCCAGGCATGGTGGCTCATGCCTGTAATCCCAGCCACTAGGGAGGCTGAGGCAGGAGAATGGCTTGAACGCGGGAGGTGTAGGTTGCAGTGAACCAAGATCATGCCATTGCACTCTAGCCTGGGCAACAAAAGCAAAACTCTGTCTCAAAAACAAAACAAAAGAAACAAAAGGAAAAGACTAAAGGGTGTTCCTAAGATATTTGGGACTTCCAGTGCTAAAACTGGAACAGTCCAAAAAAAAAACAGGGCTGAGCTGATCACCTACTAACTGTAGACTGAAGCTCCAAGTGCTTTATGTGCATTAAATCCTCATAACTATCCCATGAGATAGTTACTAATATGTTTCTAATGGAAAATCAGTGTGCTAAAAGGTTAAGTCACTTGTCTGCATTTATCCAGTTAATTGATAGATACAGGATTAAAACCAGGGCTCTCCTGCTCCTCATCATTATGGTTTCAGCCATTATTGTTAAATGGATTATTCAGAAAAAGAAACTACCCCACCCACACTTACCTGGATTTATTCAGAGATAGCTATGGAATTTTTGAATTGATCACATGGAGATACATGTATATGTGTGTGTGTGTGTGTGTGTGTGTGTGTGTGTGTGTGTGTATATATAAATATAATTATTGAGATGGAGTTTTATTCTGTGACCCAGGAGCTGGAGTACAGTGGTGCAATCTTGGCTCACTACGACCTCTGCCTCCTGGGTTCAAGCAATTCTTGTGCCTCAGCTCCTGAGTAACTGTGATTACAGGCATGTGCCACCACACGCGGCTAGGTTTTTGTTTGTTTTTTTGTTAGAGATGGGGTTTTGCCATGTTGCCTCGGTTGGTCTCAAACTCCTGAGCTCAAGCGATCCTCCTGCTTCAGCTTCCCAAAGTGCTGGGATTATAGGCGTGATGAATATATACATATTTAAAAATAGAGATGGAGTCTTTCTATGTTATCCAGGCTGGTCTGGAACTCCTGGCCTCAAGCAATCCTCCCACCTCAGCCTGCCAAAATGCTGGGATTATAGGCATGAGCCATTGCGCCCGGCCTCCCATGAGTATTTTGAAAATGGCCTAAGGAATGTTAAGGAGCAATGATAACACCCACTACTTTTTCAGTTCTGCCAAGGCTCTAAGTAAAACTTTGAGCTTTACTATTACATATATTAGAGACCACTTTATATATATATTAGGGACCATGATTTATACATATTAGCAATTATTCTAGTTTGTATAAAGAGTAACGGGGCATGGAGTAAATCAGATGCTTTGTACACATGCATTTATGCCACTCCAAAAAACATGGTGACTGAGAAGAACAGATAAGAAAGTCCTGTTTAGTTTCCAATCTTTTCCCTGGAAATTGCTGGAGAAAATATTAAAATCAGGGTGACAGCTTTTTAAGTCATGTACTCACAAAAACAAATCGGCACCCAATAATGCCTCACAATCTTCCGTCTTTCTAGTACACTCTCTTAGATGACCATCCATACTTCACTGCTGCTCAAACCTTCTTTGCCCCTCTCCCTAACTGAGGAAGTACCAAAGGGCTGTTTCATCTCCATTGCCTAGGCCAAGACTTCATCCTTCTTTTAATCCCTTTCTTTTGAGTCATCTCTCTTCTTTTCTATTTACACCATTCTCATTAGCAGAATATATGTTCTAGTCCATGCATTCCTCTCCAGCTGCTCCCATGTCTCAACTCTTTCTCACAGCTGTATTTTTCAAAGTAGTTGTCCCTACTTCTTACCCATCTGCACTCTTTGACCAACCGTCATCTAGTCTGTACTCCAGAGCACCATGAAAATGATCAAGGTTACATCAATGACCTTCATTTTTCTAAATTAAGTATTAATAGATACCTTTATCTTTTTTTTTTTTTTTTTTCTTGAGATGGAGTTTCACTCTTGTTGCCCAGGCTGTAGTACAATGACACAATCTTGGCTCACTGCAACCTCCGCCTCCCGGGTCAAGCAATTCTCCAGCCTCAGCCTCCTGAGTAGCTGGGATTACAGGCGTGCACCACCATGCCTGGCTAATTTTTGTATTTTTAGTAGAAACAGTGTTTCACCATGTTGACTA
Source organism: Ateles fusciceps (assembly GCA_036589455.1). NCBI lineage: Eukaryota > Metazoa > Chordata > Mammalia > Primates > Atelidae > Ateles > Ateles fusciceps. The sequence goes on along the minus strand of JAZHEH010001005.1, from coordinate 19,509,486 downwards.
GGCTGGTCTCAAACTCCTGACTTCAGGTGATCCTCCTGCCTTGGCCTCCCAAAGTGCTGGGATTACAGGCGTAAGCCACAGCGCCCAGTCTGATACCTTTATCTTTATTATAGTCAACCTTTTTTTTCTTAAAAAAAATTTTTTTTCTTTTAAAGATGGGGTTTCACCATGTTGTTCAGGCTGGTCTTGAACTACCGACCTCAGGTGATCCGCCTGCCTTGGCCTCCAAAGTGCTTGGATTACAGGCGTGAGCCACCATGCCTGGCCCTTATAGTCAAACTTTTCAGTTGATGATTCATTCTAGAAAGTCTTCCTTCTCTTGGCTTCTAAAATGGCATTCTTCTATTTGATTGGCCCTTGTTTTTCAGTGCTTCTTTTGCCTGATCCTTAGATGTTGTGAGGTATGGTGGTGCACGCCTGTAGTCCCAGCTACTCAAGAGTCTGAGGCAGAAGGATCACTTGAGCCCAAGAGTTTGAGGCTGTGAACTATGATCTTGCCACTGCATTCCAGTCTGGGTGACCCAGGGAGACTGTCTCAAAGAAAAACAACAACAACAAAGATTCCTACAGTCTTTCTCCAAAACATATCTAAAGTCACTGGGCGTGGTGGCGCGTGCATGTAGTCCCAGCTACTTGGGAGGCTGAGGTGGGAGGATCGCTTGAGCCCAGGAGTTCTGGGCTGCAGTGTGCTATGCCAATCGGGTGTCCGCACTAAGTTCGGCATCAATATTGTGACCTCCTGGGAGCAGGGGGACCACCAGGTTGCCTAAGGAGGGGTGAACTGGCCCAGGTTGGAAATGGAGCAGGTCAAAACTCCCGTGCTGATCAGTAGTGGAATGGCGCCTGTGAATAGCCACTGCACTCAAGCCTGGGCAACATAGCGAGACCCCGTCTCTTTAAAAAAAAAAACAAAAACACTATATATATATATATATATATAAAGTCTTTTCATTATTCTGCATCTCTTTGGCCATGACCTTACTCCAAGACACCATTTTCTCTACTTAATTTATCTTCTCATTTCTTTATTCCTCCTTCTAATCCAATATTAAAACCCAAATCAATGTCTGGGCACAATGGCTCATGCCTATAATCCTAACACTTTGGGAGGCCAAGACAGGAGAGTCACTTGAGGCCAGGAGTTTGAGACCAGTCTGGGTAACATACTGAGATTATTAAAAAAAAAAAAAAAAAAAGTAAAAATAATTTTTTTTTTTGAGACAGTCTGGCTCTGTTGCGCAGGCTGGAGTGCAGTGGTGCAATCACGGCTCACTGCAACCTCTGCCTCCCAAGTTCAAGCAGTCCTCCTGGCTCAGCCTCCAAGTAGTTGGGACCACAGGTATGTGCCACCACACCTGGCTAATTTTTGTATTTTTAGTAGAGATGGGGTTTTGCCATGTTTCCCAAGCTGGTCTCCAAGTCCTGAGCTCAAGAAATTCACCTGCCTTGGCCTCCCAAAGTGCTGGGATTACAGGCATGAGCCACTGTGTCCAGCCCAAAAAGATTTAAAAAAATTATCCAGCAGGCTGGGCTTGGTGACTCACGCCTGTAATCCCAGCACTTTGGGAGGCCAAAGTGGACAGATCTTGAGGTCAGGAGATCAAGACCATCCTGGCCAACATTGGTGAAACCCTGTCTCTACTAAAAATACAAAAAAATTAGCTGGGCATGGTGGCACACACCTGTAGTCCCAACTACTTGGGAGGCTGAGGCGGGAGAATTGCTTGAACCTGGGAGGCGGAGGTTGCAGTGAGCCGAGATCATGCCACTGCACTCTAGCCTGGAGACAAAGTGAGACTCTGTCTCAAAAAAAAAAAAAAAAAAAAAAATTATTCAGCTGTGCTGGTGTGCACCTATAGTTCTAGCTAGTCAGGAAGCTGAGATGGGTAGATCCATTGAGCCCAGGAGTTCAAGGTTGCAATGCCACTGCATTCCAGCCTGGCCAACAGAGCAAGAACGTGTCTCCCCAAAAAAAAAAAAAAAAAAAAGAAAAATTTTAAGTTTCAGATTTTTGAAACTGCATCCCCAGAAGACACCTTGAAAGACATCATGAAAAACCTTGATCCGGAGGTACCCAGTAAGCCACACCTGGACTCCTGATCACAACATAGAAATGATGAGATAAATACTGTTTTCAGCTGCTAAAAAAAACCCCAAACAAATAAGGATCATATTTCTGCCCTTCAAGGAAATCTAAGATTTTTCTTTTTTTCTTTTTTTTTTTAAAGATGGGGTTTCACCATGATGGCCAGGCTGGTCTCTAACTCCTGACCTCAGGTGATCCACCCACCTCGGCCTCCCAAAGTGCCAGGATTACAGGCGTGAGCCACCGCGCCCAGCCTGAAATCTAAGATTTTTCTACAGGTCTCAGAATAAAATCGAAACTCTTGATTATGGCTGGAAAGATCTTATTGCATTTAGCCTCAGTTTACCTTTCAGACCTAATCTTGGGCGGGTCCCTTAGTCCAGCCATGTTTTCCGCTTCAGACACTCACCAAGATCTTTACCAGGGGCTCTCTCTTCCTGGAATTCTCCTCTGCTCTTCACTTGGCTGACTCATTTCAGAAATGAGCTTAAAGGTCATCTTTGGGGGTCGTCCCTGACCAACCTCTGTATTACCTGTTTCAGTATGATGTTGGTTTCCTTTATAGTACATCATAATTTGAAATTATTTTTTCCTATTTACTGGTTTTTTTTTTTTTTTTGAGTAAGAATCTTGCTCTGTCACCCAGGCTGGTGAGCAGTGGCACGATCTCGACTCACTACAACCTCTGCCTGCCGGGTTCAAGCGATTCTCCTGCCTCTGTCTCCTTAGTAGCTGGGATTAAAGGCATGTGTGGCAGCACACCCGGCTAAATTTGTATTTTTAGTAGAGACGGGGTTTCTCCATGTTGGTTAGGCTGGTCTTAGGTCGGGAGTACTGTTTTATTTCTTTTGTCTCCTGAGGGAGAACGCAGGCGTCATGAAATCAGGGCTCACAATCCGCTTTTATGTTCCTGTGTTCCTCGTGCCTAGCAAACTGCCAGACACATAGTAGAGGCCTCATCATATTTGTTAAATAAGAAAAATGCATCTTTATTATTATTTCCTAGCATAGTCCCTATAATTATCTAAGGCACACACTGAGAGTTTCATTTAATTCAATCTAAGGTGAGACCAGATCTCCCTAAACAATGCATGCCTCTGGTGAGCCTATTTGATTGTTTGTCCCACTTATTTTATGAAGGCATTTTTATTGACTTTTCTTTCCCGTTACCTAGGGTATTCTCATAGCAAGGTGAAGTTACAGAATTTAAGGTAAGAATAATGGAATGGGTTGGGGAAGGGACAATCTTGGAGGTCCCTACTCTAATATGTCTGATGTTTATCTGAGGAGTCCTGCCCTGGGGCTTTGGGATCTGAGCTTATACTTCCTTTTTTTCTCTAGGTCTAGTTATGAAGTGAAAATATAGCATGCTGCTGTGTTTACTTCCTGATACCTCTAGCTTCTTTAGTTCTAAAATTAAGGTATAGAATTTATCTCCCTAATAATACAACATGCTTATTCATCTCGATATTAATGGTTTTTTCAGTGAACTGAACCTTCAGCAGATTGAGATCTTATTAATCCAGGGTCTGAGCTGGACTTTGGCATTACAGAAGTGAGCAGGAAACCCAGCATCTGTTCTCAGCATTTCTGTAAACCAGCCCAGGCATTTTCAACTTTGGTTTCCTATTAGAATCACCCAGGCACTGAAGTGTACTAATGCAGGGCCAACCCCAGAGGAACTGAATCAGAATCTCTGGGGATGAGGCCTAAGCAAAAGTATTGTTTTAAAAGCTCTCCAGGTGATTCTAGTGAACAGTCAGGGCTGAGAACTACTAGTCTATTATAGACTCCTGGCTTAACCTTAATTACTAAGTATAGACACACACACACACACATGTACATCCATTTCAAATAGATATAGCTTACATAACTTACTAGCTTTTAGATTTTTAGTGATATTTGGCACATGCATGGAATGCAATATATTTGGATTAAAAAAACAACTCTGGGCTAGGTGCTGTGGTTTACGCCTATAATCCCAGCACTTCGGGAGGCTGAGGTGGGAGGATCACATGAGCCCAGGAGTTTGAGACCAGCTTGGACAACGTGAGACCTCTTTCTCTCTCTCTCTCTCTCTCTTTTTTGAGATGGAGTCTCACTCTGTAGTCCATGCTGGAGTGCAGTGGCGTGATCTCGGCTCACTGCAACCTCCGCCTCCTGGGTTCAAGCAATTCTCCTGCCTCAGCCTCCCGAGTAGCTGGGATTACAGGCATGCACCACCACACCTGGCTAATTTTTTGTATCTTTAGTAGAGATGGGGTTTCATCATACTGGCCAGGCTGGTCTCGAACTCCTGACCTGTTGATCCACCTGCCTTCAGCCTCCCAAAGTACTGGGATTACAGGTGTGAATCACCGTGCCTAGCCCATTTTTTAAAAATCTAAATAATATGTACATAATTGCAGACATCTTGACACTTCACCTAAACTTCAGCCTGCAACTCCTAGAAATAAAGATATTCTTTCAGATATCACAATGCTGTTATTATACCTAAGAAAAGTAAAATTAATGGAAATTTTCTCAATTGCTTCCCCATAGTATTTTATTGCTATTTCTTGGCTTTTCCCCTTGTTCAGCATCTGCTCAATGATCACGCACTGTATTTAGTTGCTGTCTCTTTGGGAAAGCCTAGTCTCTTAAGTCTATTCCATTTTACCTGGGAAATGCTTAACTCAACTGCGACACTTTATTTCCACAGCCTCATCACTTTGGCTAACCTCCCTCCCTCAGGGTTGGCAAATGCAGCAGCAGAGGGGATTCGCTCAGAAGAAAATATCTATACCATTGAGGAGAACGTATATGAAATGGAGGAACCCAATGAGTATTACTGCTCTGTCAGCAGTGGGCAGCAACCCTCACAACCTTTGGGTTGCCGCTTTGCAATGCCATAGATCCAACCATTTTAGTTTTGAGCTTGGGATTGCCTTTTTTAAAAACTATAAGCTGTGTCAGCTGACTGGTTTTAGAGATTCTGTCCACTGCCAGAGAGCAGAGTTTTCCCATTTTCAGAAAATGACTAACATGGGAATTCAACTGTGACCTGCAATGAATTTAAACAGGCATGTCATTATCTCTGTATCTAAGCCAACAGAGTTACACAACTCAGAGACTGTTAATCATGGATATTAGAGCTCAAACAGCTTTTATATACACTAGGAATTACTGATGTGGAGTCCCTGGAGCTCCAGGAAATTTGGGCACATCATATATCCACGAAACTTCAGATAAACTACAGAAAACTGGGTGCTGAGATGAATGCATTCCTTTTTCGGCACAGAATGTCTAAAGGGGCCACTATTTTCGAATTTTCGAAGAGATCTGTCATCCTGTTTTTTTTTTTTTGTTTTTTTTTTTTTTCTGAGACAGAGTCTTGATCTGTCACCCAGGCTGGAGTGCAGCAGCATGATCTCAGCTCACTGCAGCCTCCGCCTCCCAGGTTCAAGTGATTCTCCTGCCTCAGCATCCCGAGTAGCTGTGATTACAGGTGCGAACTACCACACCCAGCTAATGTTTGTATTTTAGGTAGAAACCAGGTTTCGTCATGTTGGCCAGGCTGGTCTCAAACTGCTGACGTTGTGATCTGCCTTTTTAAAATTTTTTTTTTTTTTTTTTTTTTGAGATGGAGTCTCACTCTGTTGCCTAGGCTGTAGTGCAGTGGCATGGTCTTGGCTCACTGCAAACTCTGCCTCCTGCGTTCAAGTGATTCTCCTGCCTCAGCCTCCCAAGTAGCTGGGATTGCTGGTCTCGAACTCCTGACCTTGTGTTCCTCCTGCCTTGGCCTCACAAAGCACTGGGATTACAGGCATGAGCCACCGCACCTGGCCAGTGATTCTTAAATGATTAAGAGATGACTGGACCAGGTCTACCTTGATCTTGAAGATTCCCTCAGAATGTTGAGCTTTAGGCTTCTTTGAGCATTACCTGTCCAACTGTAAGTGTCAGCACACAGCTCTCTTTTGCCTCCCTTATGAAGACTGACCTGCAGGACTGAGATGTGGCAGGAGCTCCCCAAAAAAAGGAAGTGCGTTCAGTCTGTGTGTATCACCAAATTTTGTTTGTTGTGCACTAGAAAGAAAATATCTCTGACCAACTTCTCTATTCATGGACCAAACTGAAGCTGTATTTTTCATAGAAGAAGCAGCAATGACTGGGACACAAATTCTGTTTCCTGGTGCAAAGAAGGCAAAGGCTTTCAGCAATCTATAGTGCCAGTGTTGGATCCTTACATGGAAAGCGATCCCTAAACTTCAATTTCAAGGTGGTGAAGACTTGGTCTGTCTTGCTTATTGTTGCCCCCAGTGCCTGGCACAACTCTGATACACAATTGAAACTTACTAAATTATTTTTTTACCCTTTTTTTGTTTGGTTTTTGAGACAGAATCTCACTCTTTTGTCCAGGCTGCAGTGCAGTGGCCTGATCTAGGCTCACTGTGGCCTTGATGTCCTGGGCACAATTTATCCTTCCACTTCAGCCTCCCTAGTAGCTGGGACTATAGGCATGCACCACCATGCCAGACTAATTTGAATGTTTTTAGTAGAGATAAGGTTTCACCATGTTGGCCAGGCTGGTCTCAAACTCCTGGATTTAAGCGATCCCCCCCTGCCTTGACCTCCCAAACTGCTGGGATTTTAGGCGTGAGCCACTGTGCCCAGCCTAAATATTTTTTGGAACAAAAAAATTAAATAAGCAGAAAGGTGGCTTCCTGGAAGACTTTCGTTAGAGAGCTCAGATGAGAGTGTGACTCTGCAAGTTCACTTCTTGGAGAACTCACAAATACCCAGAAGCTCCCGTATTCACTCTTATCCAGACCAAAGTGGCCTGTGTTTCTTAACATCATTCAGCTCAGGCCTTTGTTGGTGTCTTACTCTTTTGTCTATTTCCCTCTCTTCTGAGCCATCCTCAGCACATAGGAATGAATTAACAATAGGGACCTGTCACCACCTAAAAACTGCTCCTCGCCAGGTGATGACCAAGCTGTGACGGTGCTGCATGTGGAAGATGTTGGTCAACAAAGCTGTAGGCAGCCTGTCTGTTTCTAGAAGTCTTTCTGACAGTTTTGTGTGAATGAGAGTGTTTGGGCTGCATCTAGATAGTTTTGGGAGGCACTGGCATTCTACAGGGAGGTATGTAAGGGAGGTCATTTTGCAAAATTAATTATAGGCAGCAGCTCTCATACAGGCTAAAAACATTGTCTTTTAAAAATTTTTTTGAGATAGAGTCTCACTCTGTCACCCAGGATAGAGTGCAATGGCTCAATCATGGCTCACTGCAACCTCTGCCTTCTAAGTTCAAGCGATTCTCCTGCCTCAGCCTCCCAAGTAGCTGGGATTACAGGTGCACATCACCATACCCAGATAATTTTTTGTGTTTTTAGTAGAGATGGGGTTTCCCCATCTTGGCCAGGCTGGTCTCGAGCTCCTGACCTCATGTGACCCACCAGCCTCAGCCTTCCAAAGTGCTGGGATTACAGACATGAGCTACCGCACCCAGCCCGTAAGTGTCTTAAAGTCATGAAATTCTATTAAGAAGAAACTTCAGGACACAGTTGAAGCAGATCAATCGTCCTCATCAAAAGAGATTCTTATCCTACCAAAATCTTTAAACAAGGGTGTGTACAAGGCTAATCATTGCAATGGTGTTTGCGGAGATTTTTTACAATCAATAAGGGAATGGTTGATTATAGTGTTATACTAATACAGGGTTGCCAGTAAAAGAGTCAGGCGGTTTTATCATTAAGCTTTTTTGCTAATTCAACAAATACTTATTAAGTGTTAACTGTGTGCCAGATACTTTCTTTGGTGCTGGGATCACAGAAGGGGACCAAATAGACACATCCCTGGCTCCATGGAACTCCTAGTTGATCTGACAGGAAGGAGGATTCATGTCCTTTTGTTCATTCAGTGAAAAAAAATGTGTGTGTGTGTGTGTGTGTACTTTTTCTTTTTCTTTTTTTTTTTTTTTTGTTTTTGAGACAGTCTCACTCTGTTGCTCAGGCTGGAGTGCAGTGGTGCAATCTTGGCTTACTGCAGCCTCTGCCTCCTGGGTTTAAGCACTTCTCCTGCCAGATACTCACTGGAGTAGCTGGAATTACAGGCATGCACCACCATGCCTGGCTAATTATTGTATTTTTCACAGAGACAGGGTTTCACCATGTTGGTTAGGCTGGTCTTGAACTCCTGGCCTCAAGTGATCTGCCCTCCTTGGCCTCCCAAAGTGCTATGATTACAGGCATGAGCCACCATGCCTGGCCAATTCAGTGAATATTTATTGGCACCTAGTTCGTGTCAAACACTATTCTAGTGTCCAGAAATATAGCAAGAATGAAGCAGTCAAAATCCTTGCTGCCATGGAGCTTACATTACTTATCAGAGGAGAATGCTATGTAGTTAAGTTCAAAGGTGGGGGGGGGGGGGAGGGGTTCCATAATAGTTTATACAACTGATGAATTTTTTTGCCTTAAAAATATGGAAGAATATACCCAAATGAATATGGTTACTGATGGAGACAAAGGGTGAAGAAAGACTCACTTTTTCCTTTTTCATATTTCTGCTATAGTTTATTTTCTCCATTTTGTTTTGTAATAAAAAGTAAATTCAAGCATTATAGCAGTGTTTTTCTGTCTGCGCTCCTCATCAAAGAAATAAATGAAGACAAGGTCAAGGTCAAGATCAAGGTCAGTAGTAGAATTTTTATTCTTATTAATTTTTTTCATTCTTCAGCCATGTGGATAAATTTTTAAACAGGTATAATTTACATACAATAAAATGCTCTGTCTTTTTTTATTCTTTGAAACTCTTTGAGACAGAGTTTCCTCTGTCTCCCAGGCTAAAGTGCAGTGGCACCGTCTTACTCACTGCAACCTCTGCCTCCCAGGCTCAAGCTAATCTCATGCCTCAGGTATGAGATTAGCTCCCAAGTAGCTGGGATTACAGGTATGCACCATCACGCCCAGCTAATTTTTGTATTTAGTATAGACAGGGTTTTGCCATGTTGGCCAGGTTAGTCTCAAACTCCTGGCCTCAAGTGATCTGGCCACCTTGGCCTCCCAAAGTGCTGGGATTACAGGCGTGAGCTGCCATGCCCAGCCAAAATGCTCTCACTTGAAGCAGACAATTTAAACTCAACAAATATACACCTATGTAAATACCACCCCAAGCAAGATATAAAGCATTTCCTCCATCTCAAAATATATTTTCAAGTTCAAAGGGTCCTCCTGTCTACTCCCAATAATAATTTATTGATTTAAAAAATTAAACTGAACACAAATTAATTTTGTCTCCAGATTTCTATTGGAAAAGTCTGGATGCTTCTAGAGATAAGTAGAGATGCCCTAGAGCAGTCATTTTTAAGATTTTCTGTCACCATTTTCTGGAACTCAGTTGGAAAGTGGGGCAAAGGAGAGAGGCCACTAACCAGTTGGCTGGGAGTTTCTTAAGCTTGAGGAGGGCTTGGATTTTGCTTGATTTTCACTGGAAAACCTGTGCAAGAGAGCAGTATCAATCAGAGATGTTAATTTTAGGTTTCTGTTAGGTTGGTGTAAAAGTTATTGTGGTTTTCGCCATGAGTTTTGATGGCAAAAGTCATGGCAAAAAAAAAAAGTAAAATAACTTTTGCACCAATCTGCTAGGGCCTCTGTATCTTTTTCTTAGCCATATAGACTGCATTTACAAAGGGTTATTCCAAGCCACTCATCTACTCATAGTGATGACTCTCTTGTGAATCAACATTCCAATTTCTTCTGCTTAAAGTGTGACTCTTTTTACAAAGAGAGCTGTGGAATTGAAAAAAAAAATGATTAAACTATTCACATGTGGTGGTGGTGGGGGTATGAGCTCATCTGTTTAAATGTGCACATTGTTATTATTATTATTTTATTTATTTTTGAGACAGAGTCTTGCTCTGTCACCCAGGCTGGGGGGCAGTGGCATGGTCTCGGCTCACTGCATCCTCCGCTTCCTGGGTTCAAGTGATTCTCCTGCCTCAGCCTCCCAGAGTAGCTGGGATTATAGGCATGCACCACCACGCCCAGCTAATGTTTGTATTTTCAGTAGAGAAAGGGTTTCACCATGTTGGCCAGGCTGGTCTTGAACTCCTGACCCCAAGTGATCTGCCTGACTCGGTCTCCCAAAGTGCTGGGATTACAGGCGTGAGCTACCACACCCAGCTATGTGCACACTATTTTAATATAATAATTGGTTTTTGAGTGGGTCACCTTTGGGAAATAACTTCCTTATAGCTTTATATTCTATACGTACAATTTGCTTAGACCAGGTGTGGTTGCTTACGCCTAAAATCTCATCACTTTGGGAGGTCGAGGTGGATGAATCACTTGAGGTCAGGAGTTCCAGACCAGCCTGGCCAACATATAAAAACCTCATCTCTACTAAAAATACAAAAATTAGGCATGGTGGTGTAAGCCTGTAATCCCAGCTACCTGGGAGGCTGAGGTAGGAGAATCACTTGAACCTGGGAGGTGGAGGTTGCAGTGAGCTGAGACCGTGCCACCATACTCCAGCCTGGATGGCAGAGCAAGACTCCATCTCAAAAAAACAAAGATACAACAATTTGCTTCATCATAAGCTGATAAGTCTTTGTAATTTCTTTGCACTTTTTCATTCATTTTAAATCTGGTTCATGTAAAACAAATATTTTGCACTCCAATGTGGTGTTTATCTTCTTTCATTGGCTCTGGTATGTCCAGATGTCTATATAACTATATCTAATTTATGTCTAATTTTATCATCCAGTTTTACTTGCCATGACTCCTCAGTTGCACACTGAATTTAGTTTTTGTTCAGAAAACATTTAAATAAAAAATAATAACTATATAAATATAGGAGAGGTTATCTCACACATTTTTCTTCTAATAATATAGGTTTCTTGATTAATTTCTTTATCCCAAAGTTTACCTCTAGGTCTTAGCAAAAGTCTCTTGACCTTGGTATTAATTAAATCTGAGGGTTGAAAAAAGGAGCCGGCCAGGAGCAGTGGCTCATGCCTGTAACCCCAGCACTTTGGGAGGCTGAGGCAGATGGATTACCTGAGGTCGAGAGTTCGAGAACTGCCTGACCAACATGGTGAAACCCCATCTTTACTAAAAATACAAAAATTAGCTGGGCATGGTGGAACATGCCTGTAATCCCAGGTAGTCAGGAGGCTGCTGAGGCAGGAGAATTGCTTGAACTGGAGGGGTGGGGAAGGGCGGAGGTTTCGGTGAGCCAAGATCACATCTTTGCACTTCAGCCTGGGTAACAAGAGCGACAACTCCGTCTGAAAAAGAAAAAAAGAAAAAGAAGAAAGGAGCCAACCCTGAGGGGGCTCTGAATTCTGCCTGCTGCCCAGGCCTTAGTGAAGTTCCTTGCATTTCTCATTGTTCTTCCCACCAACCTCGTACTCCAACAAAATTCCCATTACATAAGCAGCAGTTAAGCAGCTCCTAATCACCGTTAGATAAAATAATTATCAGAATTGACAGAATTTCAGAAAATAATTATCAGAATAGTGTGATCTCGACTCACTGCAACTTCTGCCTCTCGGGTTCAAGCAATTCTGCTGCCTCCTCCTCTCCAGTAGCTGGGACTACACGCACCCGCCACCACGCCTGGCTAATTTTTGTATTTTTAGTAGAGATGGGGTTTCACCATATTGACCAGGCTGGTCTTGAACTCCTGACCTTGTGATCCACCCGCCTCGGCCTCCGAAAGTGCTGGGATTACAGGTGTGAGCCACTGCGCCCAGCCACATTTATGTATTTTCCAGGTATACAGTTCTAGATATAGAATTGCTTTGTCAAAGGGTATGATCCTGATGGAAGTATTATGACTATAAAACAATAATGTATATTTTAAACCAATATGCCAGCAAGTGTATAGCTAAATACATACCATCTGTTTCAAGTCAATCATTTTAGAAAACCACATTTTTATTCCAGCATGTTCCTTCACTAAAAATACTTTTGTTTTCCTTTTTGAAATTTGACTTAAAAATCAGTTTAAGCTAAAAAAATCTAGGTCAAGTGACTTTCATGAAGCTTGCTCTTTTGTAATCAGAGTTATTTTTATTTTTTGAGACAGGGTCTCTCACTCTGTCACTCATGCTGGAGTGCAGTGGCTTGATCATGGCATTGCAACCTCTGCCTTCTGGGCTCAAGCAATCCTCCAGCCTCAGCCTCCTAAGTAGTTGAGACTACAGGTGCTTGTCACTACAGCCCGCTAATTTTAGTATTTTTTGTAAAGACAGGGTTTTGCCATGTTGGCTGGGCTTGTCTTGAACTCCTAAACTCAAGTGATCCACCCACCTTGGCTTCCCAAAGTGCTGGGATTACAGGCTGAGCTACTGGGGCCCAACCTGTAATCAGAGTTATTTTTGTCATTCATTCATCTGTTTATTCCTTTCCTCCCTTCTCTCTTTCCCTCCTTCCTTCCATCCATGTGTCCATGCATCCAACCAAGAAATGGCTTCCTAATGGTAGCCACCTAGTCCACTTTTGCTCTCCTGGTAGTTCATTCTCTTCACACAGTAGCCTAGGTATTTTCTCTTTCCTTTCCTTCCCCCTCCCTCCCTCCTTCCCTCCCTTTCTTCCTTCCTTCCTCCCTTCCTCCCTCCCTCCCTACCCTCCTTTTTTTCTGAGATGGAATCTAGCTCTGTTGCCCAGGCTGGAGTGTAGTGGCACAATCTCAGCTCACTGGAACCTCTGCCTCCCAGGTTCAAGCAATTCTCCTGCCTCAGCCTCCTGCGTAGCTGGGATTACAGGCACGCACTTCCATGCTCAGCTAGTTTTTCTATTTTTAGTAGAGATGGGGTTTCACTATGTTGACCAGACTGGTCTCGAACTCCTGACCCTGTGATCCACCCACCTCAGCCCCCCAAAGTGCTGGGATTACAGACATGAGCCACCATGCCTGGCCTTATTTTTCTTTCTTAAATCATCAACTGGATTCAATCACTCTTATTTAAAACCTTTCAATAGCTTGCATTGAAATTGCTGACCTCCCCAAGATCTCCTTATTCTCTGTGTCTCAGCCACACTGATGTTTCTGTTTCTAGAACAGCCCAACTTCTTCCTGATTCCAGCCCCTTTTTGATGCCCATTTCCTCTCTTCGGAATACTTCTCTCAGACTGTTTGTAGAAAGCTTCCTCTTTCTCATCTTTTGGTTTCCAGTTTAAATTTCTTTTTTTTAATTTTAATTTTTAATTATACTTATTTATTTTTGAGACTGAGTCTTGCTCTGTCACCCAGGCTGGAGTGCAGTGGCACGGTCTCAGCTCACTGCAACCTCTGCCTGCCGGGTTCAAGCGATTCTCTGCCTCAGCCTCCCGAGTAGCTGGGACTACAGGCACCCGCCACCACACCCGGCTAATTTTTTTGTATTTTTAATAGAGAGAGGGTTTCACCATGTTGCCCAGGCTGGTCTCAAACTCCTTGCCTCAAGTGAACTGCCTACCTCAGCTTCCCAAAGTGCTGGAATTACAGGCATGAGCCACCACACCCAGCTTAAATCTCATCTAAGAGCGTTCCCCCAACCACCCTATCCAAGTAACGATCTTCCCATCTCTAATTCAGTTTATTTCCTGCATAGTTTGTTCCAATCTGAAATTCTCTTGCTTGCATTTTTCTGTGTGTGTGATCTATCTACTCCAACCCTCAACTAGAAAGTAAACTCTATCATTCATGTCTTATGCCAGGGGCCTAGTACAATGCTTGGCTTACAGTGAGTATGAAATAAGTATTTGTAGACTGACTGGATGAATAAACATATGCCTGCTGTATTGCAAACACAAGCTGTGACACAGGCACCACAAAAAAGTTTATGTTTTTTCTTCAAGGAAGTCAGAATACAGCAAGGCAGCCTGATATTCAAGCAGATAGTTATAATAAAAGGCAATAAGCATACAGCAGACCCACACACTAGATTCTGAATGATACAGAAAAGGGTTTTTTTGTGATGTCATTAAATAAAAATTTCTGAAAATACAAATTCTTAGCTTTAGCGTTTGCTTAACTCTGTAAAACTTGAAATGAGTCTTATAGAATAAGGTTGCCTGGCACATAGCAAGTGCTCGGTAAACATAAATGGGTGAATGCATAAAGTGACACAGGTGATGTAGATTGTAGTAGCAGTCCCTCAAATACATATACAGAGTTAACTCTTGAACAATATGGGGGCTAGGGGCACTGATCCCCTGTGCAGTTGAAAATAAGCATATAACTTTTCTCTCTCTCTCTTTTTTTTTTTTTGAGACAGTCTCATACTGTTGCTCAGACTAGAGTGCAATGGCATGATCACTGCTTACTGGAGACTTGACTTCCCCAGGCTCAAGCAATTTTCTCACCTCAGCCTCTTTAGAAGCTGGAACTATAGATGTGTGCCACCATGCCTGCCTAATTTTTGTATTTTTTGTAGAGAAGGGGTTTTGGCATTTTGTTGAGGCTGGTCTTAAACACCTAGGCTCAAGTGATCCTCCTGCCTTGGCCTCCCAAAGTGCTGGGACTATAGGCATGAACCACCTTGCTCGGACTGCGTATAACTCTCCAAAAAATTTGCTAATAGCCTACTGTTGGCAGGAGCCTTACTGATAATGTAAACAGTCTATAAATCATATAATATATATATGGTTTTGTATATCATATATATTATATGCTATATTCTTAAAGTAAGCTAGAGAAAAGAAAATGGAACTAAGAAATCCTATGGAAGACAAAATATATTTACCATTCAGCATAAAGATCATCCTCATCATCTTTACATTGAGTAAGCTCATTGTGAAGGAAGAGGAGGAGGAGGAGGAAGAGGGGTTGGTCTTACTGTCCCAGGTGTGGTAGAGGTGGCAGAAGTAGAGATGGAGGTGAGGCAAGAAAGGCAGGCATACTCGGTATAACTTTTATTGAAAATAATCTGCAGCCGGGCACAGTGGCTCACGCCTGTAATCCTAGCACTTTGGGAGGCTGAGGCAGGCGGATCACCTGAGGTCACGAGTTCAAGACTAGCCTGACTAATATGGTGAAACCCCGTCTTAAATAAATTTAAAAAAAAATCTGCAAATAAGTGGACGATTGCAGTTCAAAGCCATGTTGTTCAAGGGTCAACTATAGTGACCCGATATATTTTCTACTTTGTAGAAGAACATGCGCTTTGTGGTGTAGTGCTTTTGTTTATGAAAGCATTATTTTGGCCGGGTTCGGTGGCTCATGCCTGTAATCCCAGTACTTTGGCAGGCCGAGGTGGGCAGATCACCTGAGGTCAGGAGTTTGAAACCAGACTGACCAACATGGAGAAACCCTGTCTCTACTAAAAATACAAAAATTAGCTGGGTGTGGTGGCGCATGCCTGTAATCCCAGCTACTCGGGAGGCTGAGGCAGGAGAATAGCTTGAACCCAGGAGGTGGAGGTTGTGGTGGGCCGAGATCATGCCATTGCACTCCAACCTGGGCAACAAGAGTAAAACTCTGTCTCAAAAACAAACAAACAAAAACAAACAAATAAACAAAAGCATTATTTTATAATCTTCCGTCTTTCTAGATGCTTGCTGATGTCCAAGTTTAGTTTTTGGCAACTTAAGTTGCCGTCTTTTCTCTCTGTCTTTCCTGGTTAAAGAAAAGGATGATTGTAATTAGGCTATGAAAAATGAAGTATATTATGTAAATGTAAAAGAACTTGCACTTATGACGGAGTATGGTAGCTCACACCTGTAATTCCAGCACTTTGGGAGGCCAAGGCAGGAGGATTGCTTGAGCCCAGGAGTTCCAGAACAGCTTGGGCAACATAGTGGGACCTTGTCTCTACAAAATATAAAAAAAAATTTAGCAGGCTGTGGTGGCTGGTGGCATGTTCCTGTAGTTCCAGCTACTCAGGAGACTGAGGTGAGAGAATTGCTTGAGCCCGGGAGGTTGAGACTACAGTGAGCCGTGCTTGTGACACTGCACCCCAGCTTGGGAGACAGAGTAATAACCTGTCCCCCACCACCAAAAAAAAAAGGACTTTACTTTTGCAAGAATGTACAGTTTTGGGATTGTGATTTGCGTTTTGTTGTTGTTGTTAAAACACTTTGCATGCATTATATAAACAGCATATTGGCACATTCTTGTAAAATAGTCAAATGATACATAAATATCTAGCCTCAAACTGAAAGTCCCTCTTGTCTCAGCCTGCTTCCCCTACCAGAAAGAATACTCTGACCTGACTAGGTTCGTAGGTTCTTTCCTGTAACTTTTCCATGTAGGCATATGTGCATACATACCTACGTATGCTGTCATTTTGTTGCAGTGTTTTTGCAAAACTGGATTCCTATAAAATAGGTGGTGGTTGTTGTGTGTGTGTGTTTTAAATTGTGTTTTCCTCTCATCTCAGCCTCCCAAGTAGCTGGGACTACAGGCACATGCCACCATACCCTGCTAACTTTTATTTTTCACAGATGCAAGGTCTCACATGCCCAGGTTGGTCTCAAATTCCTGGACTCGTGATCTTCCCACCTCAGCCTCCTAAAGTGCTGAGATTATAGGCATGAGCCACCATATTGTTTTTTTGATCTAATATTTCTTGTTTGCTTTTGTATTTTTTCGAGACAGGGTCTCCCTCTGTCATCCAGGCTAGAGTACAGTGGTGCAATCATGGTTCGCTGCAGTCTTGACCTCTTAGGCTCAAGCAATCCTCCTGCCTCAGCCTCTCCAGTATCTGGGACTACAGACATGTGCCACCATGCCTGGCCTAATTTAATATTTCCTGGAAATATTTCTTTTCTTTTTATTTTTAAAGAGTCTCAATCTGTCACCAAGGCTGTAGTGCAGTGACGCAATCTTGGCTCATTGCAACCTCTGCCTCCCGGGTTCAAACAATTCTTGTGCCTCAGCCTCCATAGTAACTAAGATTACAGGCATGTGTCACAATGCTTGGCTATTTTTTTTTTTTTTCTATTTTTTAGTAGAGTGTAAAATACTAAACTACTGGCTGGGTGCAATGGCTCACACCTGTAATTCCAGCACTTTGGGAGGCTGAGGTGGGAGAATCACCTGAGGTTAGGAGTTAGAGATTGGCCTGGGCAACATGGTGAAACCCCGTCTCTACTAAAAATACAAAAATTAGCCGGACGTAGTGGCACCTGTAATCCCAGCTACTTGGGAGGCTGAGGCATAGAATTGCTTGAACCCAGGAGGCAGAGGTTGCAGTGAGCCAAGATTGGGCCACTGCACTCCAGCCTGGGCAACAGAGCGAGACTCCAGCTCAAATAAAATAAAAATTTTCAAGCCTGAAGTCTGACCTAACATCCAGATCTTGGCTGAATCTTTAAAAATAGCCCAGCAGAGTGCTGTGGCTCCCGCCTGTAATCCCAGCACTTTGGGAGGTTAAGGTGGGTGGATAACCGGAGTTCAGGAGTGAAAGACTAGCCTGGCCAACATTGTGAAAACCTGACTCTACTAAAAATACGACAATTAGCCAGGCCTGGTAGCAAGTGCCTGTAGTCTAAGCTACTCGAGAGGCTGAGGCCGGAGAATTGCTTGAACCTGGGAGGCGGAGGTTGCGGTGAGCCGAGATTGCGCCACCGGGCTCCGATCTGGGCGACAGAGCAAGACTCCGTCTGAAAAAAGGAAAAAAAAAAAAAAAAAACCCAGCAGAGAACAAGTACTATTCCAGCCCACTAATAATCTCCCTGTAATCTGTTTAAATTTGTAAGTGGATCAAATCTAGCAAAAAGATCGGCCTACTGGAGAAATGTAACGTTCAAACGTGCTTCCCATTATTCTTATGTAAGGGCGTGGCAAAGAGATAAAGAATGGAATTCTGGAGAAAGTTGTCTTTATCTGCAAAGATCTTTGGAGGAGAGCTACAGACAGACGGGAGGAAGGGGAAAGAAGGTGGAAAACGGCCTCCTAACTAACTGGTAAGTGCAGTCCTCTGGAAATTTATGACAAAGAGAAAACCAGGATATAGCTGCTTGGATTTTTGTAGTTTTATATGAGATATGAGAACAATAATGATTGAGCCAAGAAATTTAGGGGAAATTTACATAAAACAGAGATTGCCTGAGAAATTGACTTTTATTTAAATGGAATCATGGACTTCCATAGTGGCCTTATTTACTTTACCTGGGCAAGTTTAGTGTGAGAAATAGGAGGAAAAAATAAAACTGCAGAAAATTGTGTGGTACCTTTGTGTTGAGCTGTATTTATTCAGGCTGGCTTGAAACTGTGACTTTCGGCTCAACACACACTTTTGCTGAGCTTCTCCTGATCTGTAAAATGGGTATTACATAATAGTGTGGAAATGTGTTGAGGGCATAGCTCTGTTAGTAGTTTTATGATTTGTAAAGTAAAAATATTTGTAGCTGGGAGTGGTGGTTCATGCTTGTAATCTCAGCGCTTTGGGAGGCCAAGGCAGGGGGGATTGCTTGAGCCCAGGAATCCGAGACCAGCCTAGGCAATAATGAGAGCCCATCTGCAAAACAATAGAAAACATTAGCCAAGTGTGGTGGCACATGCTTGCAGTCCTAGTTACTGGGGAGGCTGAGGCAGGAGGATGTATTGAGCTTGGGAGGCAGAAGTTAAGGTGAGCCAAAAAACTTTGTCTCAAAAAACATTATTAAAAAAACTCATATAAAGATAATGTTCAGTAAGTCAAAAGCCTAGTATTGGCTGCTGACTTTTGTGACAGTCTTGCTGTGTCATACAGGCTGGAGTGAAGTGGCTTGATCATAGCTCACTGTAACCTTAAACTCCTGGGCTCAAGAGATCCTCCAACACCAGCCTCCTGAGTAGCTGGAACTACAGGTGTGCATCACCATGCCTGGCTAATTTTTAAAACATTTTTGTAGAGATATGGTTTCACTATGTTGCCCAGGCTGGTCTTGAACTTCTGGACTCAAGTGATCACCTGTCTTGGCCTCCTAAGGGCCTGGACCTAGGCATGAGCCACAGCCTCCAATTCCTGGGTTCAGGTGATTCTCTTGCCTCAGCCTCCTGAGTAGCTGGGACTACAGGAGAGTGCCACCACACTTGGCTAATTCTTTGTAGTTTTAGTAGAGACAGGGTTTCACCATGTTGGCCAGGCTGGTCTGGAACTCCTGATTTCAAGTGATCTGTCTGCCTCTGGGATTAGAGGCGTGAGCCACCACACCTGGCTGTTTTGTTTGTTTTGAGAAAGTGTCTTACTCAACGGGTGTGGTGACTCATGCCTGTAATTCCAGAACTTTGGGAGTCCGAGGCAGGTGGATCACCTGAGATCGGGAGATTGAGACCATCCTGGCTAACACGGTGAAACCCCATCTCTACTAAAAATACAAAAATTAGCTGGGCTTGGTGGCACCTGCCTGTAATCCCAGCTACTCAGGAGGCTGAGGCAGGAGAATCACTTGAACCCAGGAGGTGAAGGTTGCAGCGAGCTGAGATGGTACCATTGCACTCCAGATTGGGCAACAAAAGCAAAACTTCATCTCAAAAAAAAGAAAGAAAGGGTCTTGCTCTGTCGCCCAGGCTGGAATGCAGTGGTGCAATCATGGTCCCTGCAGCCTTGACCCGGGCTCAATTGGTCCTCCAACCTCAGCCTTCCAAATAGTTGGGACCACACACTTGTGCAACCACTCACTGCTAATTTTTTAATTTTTTTTTTTGTAGAGATAGGGACTCACTCCGCCCAGGCTGGGCTGCTGATTTTTGAAGGTTTGTAGTAGTCTCATGTGTTTGAAATTATCGAGCTTGCAAAGATTAATGAGTAAAAGCGATTCGGTTTGTTGGGAACTTTGTGAGGCTTAGAATAGTAGGGCGTGACCAGCCTGGGAAGGTGGGCAGCTTTAAGAGTTTGGACTTTGCCTTGAAGGCACTGGCAAGCCATTAAATACCTCTAAAGTGGGAGGGATG
Organism: Ateles fusciceps; assembly: GCA_036589455.1. Taxonomy (NCBI): domain Eukaryota; kingdom Metazoa; phylum Chordata; class Mammalia; order Primates; family Atelidae; genus Ateles; species Ateles fusciceps. Next base: position 19,489,547 of record JAZHEH010001005.1, on the reverse strand, counting down.
TTCAGAGAAATACCTGGAAATACAATGAAGTTATCTGCTGATGTGGGTCTTCTTCGTCCCTCATAGCCTGCAGCTGCAGGTAGCTGCAGAGCGTCAACCTCGTGACCTCCTACTTCTAGTGATATGTTAGTGCTGCCAGATGGTGGAACATGTGTCCCTACTTCATTTGCTCTCCTAAAGCTCTCTTCAAATTCCTCAAACCTCTTCCCCATCCTTACTGCTAACTTTCAACTGTTTCCTACTTCGCTGAGGAAGCAATCAACCCGGAGCTTCCCCAGACAGATGTGCTAGCTTAGCGTGTGCACCAATAAGATATCCCCTGGTTGGGAATTGGAATCTTCTAATTGGGAGATGGATCACAATTCTCTGTTGACCTGTTGCCCAGCAAATTTTCCCTTTCTTCCTCTTGATTGTCTCCAGATCATACAAATATGCTGTTATTTTTACCACTTAAACACCCAGGATTTTCTCCTTCCATTTTTGCAAAACTTTTTTGTTTTTTTTGGAGACAGGGACTCACTCTGTCACCCAGGCTGGAGTGCAGTAGCGCTACCATATCTCACTGCAGCCTCAAACTCTTGGGCTCAAGTGATTCCACCGCCTCCCAAATAGCTGGGACTATAGGCATTCATGCCCAACTAATTTTTTTAAATGCAAACTCCTTGAAAGTATTTCCTGTTTTCAATTATCTTCTAATTTTCTTCCTTGTGGACCTTTTTTTTTTTACCTTTTTTTTTTTTTTTAAGAGATGGAGTCTTGCTACATTGCCCAGGCTGAGTGCAGTGGCTATTCATAGGTGTGATCCCACTAATGATCAGCACGGGAGTTTTGACCTGCTCCGTTTCTGACCTGGGCCGGTTCACCCCTCCTTAGGCAACCGGGTGGTCCCCCGCTCCCGGGAGGTCACCATATTGATGCCAAACTTAGTGCGGACACCCAGCATAATGCACTACAGCCCAGAACTCCTGGGCTCAAGCGATCCTCCCACCTCAGCCTCCCGAGTAGTTGGGACTACAGGCACGCGCCACGGGCCCGGCCCCTGGCCCCTGTAAACTTTTTACTGCAGCATAAAATACTGAGATCACTGATGATCTCCAGCTTGCTCAGTCTATGACACATCTCCTCCCTGTGCAGCATTTGACTTGTAATTGCTGCCTGTTCTTGGATGCATTTGCTTCACTTGGCTTCCAGGACCCTTTTGCTTTTTCTCTACTTCCTTGGGCTTCTTCCATTTCTATGTTGGTGCCTCTTCCAACTGAACCTTAAAATTTTTTTTTAAAATTAATTAACTAATTATTATTTTTTTTGAGATAGAGTCTTGTCCTGTTGCCCAGGCTGGAGTGCAGTGGCACGATCTCGGCTCACTGCAACCTCTGCCTCCCAGTTTCAAGCAATTCTCCTGCCTCAGCCTCCGGAGTAGCTGGGACTACAGGCACGCGCCAGCACGCCCAGCTAATTTTTGTAGTGTTAGTAGAGACGGTGTTTCACCATGTTGGCCAGGCTGGCCTGGAATTACTGACCTTAAGTGATGAGCCTGCCCTGGCCTCCCAAAGTGTTGGGATTACAGATGTGATTCAACATGCCTGGCCTCACTTTAACCTTTTATTGCTGGAAGGTCCTAGGACCTAGTCCTTAGCATCAGACATTCCTTTGAATCTCATCCTTTGAATTCCTAAGCCATTTCTAAGCCAATAACTCGTAACTGTGTATCTTATCCCAGATCGCTCTCCTGAATTCCAGCAGTCTCCACCTGGGTCTAAGACATGTCAAATTCAACATACTTAAAACCCAGAATATTTCCTCCAAAATCTGTGATCATGCAGCTTTCTTTTTTTTTCTCTTTTCTTTCTTTCTTTCTCTTTCTCTTTGTTTCTCGTTCTTCCTTCCTTTCTTTTGAAGGGAGTCTTGCTTTGTTGCCCAGATCTCAACTCACTGCAACCTCTGCCTCCTGGGTTCAAGTAATTCTCCTGCCTCAGCCTCCTGAGTATCTGGGCTTACAGGCACCCACCACCATGCCCAGCTAATTTTTTGTATTTTTAGTAGAGATGGGGTTTTGCCATGTTGGCCAGGTTGGTCTTTAACTTCTGACCTCAGGTGAGAGGGTCTTGGCCTCCCAAAGTGTTAGGATTAGAGGTGTGAGCCACTGCATCCAGCCTTTGCCGCTTTCTTTGTCTCAATTGGTTGGTACCTCCATCTCTTCCAGTAGCTCAGGCTGAAGTCCTTCGAGTCATCTTAGGCCCTATCTCCTCATATCCTATGGGAAATCCTATTTGCTCTAACTTCTCCACCTCCTTGGCTCAAGCCATCCTCCTGCCTCAGCCTCCTGAGTAGCTGGGACCACTACTACAAGTTGCATACCACCACGCCTGGCTAATATATTTTTAATAGAGACGGGGTCTCGTTATGTTGCCCAGGCTGGTCTGAGCCCCTGGGCTCAAGCAGTCCTTCTGCTTTGGCTTGCCGAAGTCCTGGGATTAAAGCTGTGAGCCATCTCTATTTGGCCACTCTAGCTTGAGTGAGGAAAGTTCATTGACTGCTTCCACAGCTAACCCATCTCTTCCGGAACCTTGCCATAGTCTCCTGACAGGTCTCCCTGCTTCTCAATCTAGCAGCCACAGCGGTCCTTATCAAAGGAAGTTATGTCCCCTTACCCTATGCCCCTGCAGTGGTGCTTCTTTTCATGTGGGGTGAAAGCCTATGTCCTCAAAAATGGCTCCTAAGCGCCACGTGTCTGTCCTCTGCCATCACTCCTCTGTGCTCCCTGTCCCTTGCTGTGTTCCAGTCATGCTGGCCTCTCCTGCTCTGTGAACACACCAAGCACCCTCTTGCCTTAAGGCCTTTGCCCTTCCTGTCTGTCTCCATGGATGGCTAACTCCTTTGTTCTTTGTCTTAGCTCAAATAATCACCTTCTTGGTAAAAGTAGTAGACACTATTCAAACCTGATTTAAAATTGCAACTCAGCATCTCCTCAACCCTCCACTCCCAACCACCTTCAACCTGCTGTATGTATCCTTTTGCCTTTTTTGCATTAGCATTCATCATCTTGTATACGCTGATAAATTACATTTTTGTGATTTAAAAATCTGTATATTTATCTTTCAATTGAATGTAAGTTACATGAGGCCAGGCAGGGTGGCTCACGCCTATAATCCCAGCACTTTGGGAGGCCAAGGTGGGCATTTGAGATTAGGAGTTTGTGACCAGCCTGACCAACATGGTGAAACCCCGTCTTTATTAAAACTATAAAAATTAGCTGGGTATGGTGGCAGGCGGCCACAATCCCAGCTACTTGGGAGGCTGAGGCAGGAGAATCACTTGAACCCGAAGGTGGAGGTTGCAATTAACCAAGATCTTACCATTACACTTCAGCCTGGGCAAGGAGCTCAAAACTCCACCTCAAAAAAAAAAAAAAAAAAAAAGTAAGTTACATGAGGCCAGGGGTCTTTGGTTCATTAGTACATTCCAAACGAATAGATCGTTTCTAACATATTGCACATTGTCAACAAATAATTGTTAAACAAGTACACTTTTGGTATTTTAAAATTATTTTCTATTTTTTTTTGGAGACAGTCTCACTTCTCACCCAGGCTAGAGTGCAGCAGTGTGATCTGAGCTCACTGCAACCTCTACTTCCCAGGTTCAAGCGATTCTCTTGCCTCAGCCTTGCCTCAGCCTCCCTAGTAGGTAGACTTGTAAGCATGTACCACCACGCCCAGCTAATTTTTGTAGTTTTAGTAGAGACAGGGTTTTGATGTGTTGGCCGAGCTGGTCTTGAACTCCTGACCTCAAGTGATCCTCCTGCCTCAGCCTCTCAAAGTGCTGGGATTACAGGAGTGAGCCACCATGCTTGGCCTTTTATATGTTTTCTATGATGAACATAGGTACCTTGTAACTTTTATAATATTTATAAAAGATATAAAAAACAAACATTATATTACTTGTTATGAAATCAGAGGAGTAAGTGAAGGAAAATAACTAGCTTAGGACAGTGGGCAGGGCAGGAAGAGATATGGAAGGTAGGAAGACAGTTTTGGAGGGAATGGCAGAAGTCTGGGTTATAGAGGCCTAATATAAAGTGATGGGGATGAGGGAGAGATTGACAGGTGCAATGACAAGGAGTTGGTGAGTCCCTACTTGTGGAGGGGACCTTGCCATGGTGAGAGCATGGGGAATATGAGCAGCTGAACTGTTTTGCAGGAGGCTGGAGGTAAGATGTGTGCTGAGATAGCAGGAAATTAAGTGGGGGGTTGCAGGAAAGAACAATGAATTATTTTATTTTCTTATTTATTTATTTATTTGAGACAGGGTCTCAATCTGTCTCCCAGGCTGGAGTACAGTTGTGCGATCTCGGTCGGTATAACCTCTGCCTCTTGGGTTCACGTGATTCTCCTGCCTCAGCCTCCTGAGTAGCTGGGATTAAGGGTGTGAGCCACTGTGCCCGGCCCAGCTTCTGAATCATTTCAATTCACTGCTGTTAATTTTGCTTTACACAGATGCAGCTCTCTAGTGAGTGGCTGGAAATTCAGCTTTGGTGCCCAAGTATTGTCACCTCCAGCTCCCCCTGTAGCATACCCTGCAACTGGGATGCATCCTTCAGCGGTCATGAAGTTGGCCCTAAAGAGTATGATTCATGGAGGTTGTATAGCTCATAAAGAAAAGAGTCCACTGTGCTATATTATCTGGGAGTCTGTAGCACACAGGCGTCTCTCATGGGAGATAGTCTCGTGTCAGAAGGTTCAACCCTATGGGATTGCACAGTTATGTAGCATCTCAGAGCCTTGGCTCCACGCCCCTGTCTTGGTTCTCTCTGGCTCATCATTTCCTCCCCTTGAAACACTCTCCACCCATTCTTCTCAAATGTCACTTTTTAAGAAATTCTTCCCCACACCCTGTCATCAAAATGAATGGTCTTTCCCTATGGGTTTGTGTTTCCATTTGTTTATCTATTCAATTAATTTTTTTTTTTCTTTGAGACTAAGTCTCACTCTGTGGCTGAGGCTGGAGTGCAGTGGAGTGATCTCAGCATACTGCAACCTCCACCTCTCAGGTTCAGGTGTTCTCCTGCCTCAGCCTCCCAAGTAGTTGGGATTATAGGCACCTGTCACCATGCCTGGCTAATTTTTGCATTTTTAGTAGAGGCAGGGTTTCACTGTGTTGCCCTGGCTGGTCTGGAACTCCTGACCTCAAGTGATCCTCCCACCTCAACCACCTTTGGGATGATTACAGGTGTGAGCCACTGTCAATTAATACTTAAATTGCCTTTAAGGAGTTTATGGTCTGGAGTTGGGTGCTATGCAACACAGTCACTATGTGTGGCAATTTAAATTTTATTTTTATTATTATTATTTTTTTGAGATGGAATTTCGCTCTTGTTGTCCAGGCTGGAGTACAATGGTGCGATCTCAGCTCACTGCAACCTCCACCTCCCGGGTTCAAGCCATTCTCTTGCCTTAGCCTCCCAAGTAGCTGGGATTACAGGCATGCATCACCACACCCAGTTAATTTTGTATTTTTAATAGAGATAGGGTTTCTCCATGTTGGTCAGGCTGGTCTTGAACTCCTAACCTCAGGTGATCCACCTGCCTCAGCCTCCCAAAGTGCTGGGATTCCAGGCATGAACCACTGAGCCTGGCCTAAATTTTATTTATTTATTTGGAAGCTTTGTAATTCAAGGCTTGAGTGCAGCTGTGCCATCTCAACTCCCTGAAGACTCTGTCTCCTGGGCTCAAGCAATCTGAGATTTTAATTAAAATAAAATTAAATAAAAATTTTTAGGCCAGGCATGGAGGCTCATACCTATAATCCCAGCACTTTAGAAGGTTAAGGTGGGCAGATCATTTGAGGCCAGGAGTTTGAGCCCAGCCTAGCCAACACGGTGAAACCCCATCTTCACTAAAAATACAAAAATTAGCCAGGCGTGGTGGCCTGTGTCTGTAGTCCCAGCTACTCAGGAGGCTGGGGCAAGAGAATCATTTTAACCCAGGAGATGGAGGTTGCAGTGAGCCAAGATTGTGCCACTGTACTCCAGCTTGGGTGACAGACTGACGCTCTGTGTCAGAACAAAATAAAACAAAAAAATTGCCTTAGTTGCACTTGCCTCATTTAAAGTGCTCAATAGTCATACATGGCTAGTGGCTACTGCAGTGAACAGCACTCACACAAAATAACTCCGTTACCAAAATTATATTGGACAGCACTCTACAGGAGGGAATAGAGACAGATACCACATGTATTACACACACAGATAAAATGGATTAAGGGAAATAAGGTAATAATAGCGAGAGGGACTGCTTGGCTACTTTAGATTGAGGGGCCAGTGAAATGATCAGGCAGGTAATATTTAAGCAGGGATAAAAATGAAAAGGAAAGTGAAAATAGTGGGATGGAGGAAGCTAGATGGAGAACACAGCCAGGAAAAAGGCCGTCAGGGTTGAGTCAGATTGGAAAGAAACCTCTCATGCCTGGGGCTGAGTGAGCAGGGGGAGAGAGTGGTGGAAGAAATCTGTGGGGTAGGTCAGAGCCAGATCACCAGGGCTTAAGTAATTTGAGTAAAGATTTAGGATTTTTTTTTTCTTTTTCTGAGAGAGGTATGAGAGGGTTATAAGTGGGAAATGACGTGGTCTGATTATACATTTACCTCATTCTGATTTCATTAGTTACTTACTTACCCACGTCCCTGCCCAATTGCACAATTCTGGATTTTTCACGTGCTTAGTATATTGAGTCATGTCCCATTAGCTCAATGTATTAGTAATAAGTGGTAGAATTGGATTACATCAAATTAAAAAAAGGTCTCCCTGGTGGTCTAGTGGCTAGGATTCAAATTTTAAAAAAATCTTTTTTCTTTTCCCTTAAGAAACAGGGTCTTGCTCTGTTACCCAGGCTAGCGTGCAGTGGCATGATCATAGCCTCCAACTGCTGGGGTCAAGCAATCCTCCTGTCTCAGCCTCCTGAGTAGCTGGGACTACAGGCATGTACCACCAGGCCTGGGTATTTTTTTTTGGTTTTTGCAGAGAAGGAGTCTTGCTATGTTTTGCCCAGGCTGGTGTCAAACTCCTGACCTCAGGTGATCCTCTCTCCTTGGCCTCCAAAAGTGTTGGGATTACAGGCATGAGCCACTGCGCCCAGCAAGAAATGATTTTTGATTTTGATTTTGATTTTTTTTTGAGACGGAGTTTTTCTCTTGCTTCCCAGGCTGGAGTGCAATGGTGTGATCTCTGCTCACTGCAACCTCCACCTCCCAGTTTCAAGTGATTCTTCTGCCTCAGCATCTCAAGGAGCTGGGATTAGGCAACTGCCACCACGCCCAGCTAATTTTTGTATTTTTAGTAGAGACGGGGTTTTGCCATGTTGGCCAGGCTGGTCTTGAACTCCTGGCCTCAGGTGATCCGCCTGCCTCAGCCTCCCAAGTGCTGGGGTTACAGGGGCAAGCCACTGCGCCCGGCCAAGAAATGCATTTTTAAACGCTGCCATACAAAACACTTGCAGGCCAAATTGTGTCTGGGTCACCAGTTAGTAGCGTCAGATATCATGTCAGAGTACAGAGGCTGCAGGAGTCAGGTGTTCCCACTCCTGGGTAGCCTGCGACCCACAGCCACAGTATGCCAAAACTATCCACTTTCCCACGAAGCCTGTCATAAGCTGCAAGATACAGAGCACCACTGCCTCCTTGGAAGTTGCTGAATTCTTAGACCAGAAGAGGAGTTAATGAAGTACTAGGCAAGCTTACTCATGTTTCTATGGTTTAATGATTAAGAGCAAAATTCAGCAGCCAGATTTAATGTGTATGGGTCCTTGACATAGAGGCTGCTATATAATAACTTCTCCCAAATCCTTAGCTATGCTATTAGTGCATATGTAGGTTTAGTTTTCGAGGTTCTTCCATGGTGGTTTTTGCTTATTATACCAATCCCCGGTGGGAGATAGAGAAAGTATTTTTAGTGCTATTTTACAACTGAGGAAATAGGGGTTTGAAGAGGTTCAGGAACTCTCCAGGGTCACCCAGCATTGTGAGTGAGAGAGCTCGGATCTGAACGTGTTTGCTCCAGTTTCCTGAAGCTTCTGTTTCCTGAAGCATTCTCTTGAAATCCATTGGTAAGGTGCAGTCTGAATCGTTGTCTGAAGGATGAAATGTTAGGTGCAGTGACTCACATTCACTCTCAATTCCTCTTGCTAATGGCAAACTTGGTAATGTGACTGTTAAGACTAGGGATGAGTTGTTGTGGCGACTGAGCAGGAGGAGCCCCGCGTCCATCAGAGGCCCAGTTTACTCGGAAAAGCAAGTGCATCTCTGCCACTGGAAGGCTGGCCTTAGCTCTCGTGCTGCCATTGAGCCATACTGGTTCTCTGTGTCTAGTTTCCTTTTTTGTTCCCCCAATTTCCTGTATCAGGACCAGGAGTCAGTTTGGAGGCTCTGCGTGGGGGAAGAAGCTGGGAAATCAGGGGCTGTTTCTGCGGACAGCTTTCCCTGTCCTTTGGAAGGCACAGAGCTCTCAGCCACAGAAAACTAACAGACAGAGCTCTGAAGCCGTTTTGTGTGTGGTCTTGTCTCATTCCCAGCAGAGCAGGCTCATATAAATCATCCAGTTGGGTGAAAAGAGAAGTTGCAATCTTGATTGGATACTATCTGGTGGGGGTTACCAACCAGTCTGTCTGCTCATTTTCCTTCAGGTCAACCCCATAATGCATCCTCAAGTGGTCGTCTTAAGCCTCATCCTACTTCTAGCAGGTAAGTGAGTACGCACCCTCGGCGGGAAGAGGGGGAGTAGAGGGGGGTTAGAAGCCCAGAGGATGAGGTAGGGGAAGGGGGAGGGGATGGTGGTGGTGGCTGAATGTATTTGTTCTTTGGGCACCATTGGATGGCTATGAGTTAAGTAGTGAGCAGGACCAGAATAAAGTTTTATGCCAAAGAAATTGCTTAACTACTATGAATTACAACATTCACGGCTAAATGAACAAGGCAAGATGCAGCACAGTGTATCACATGTGGCCATTTGTGTTTAAACAAAAAAGGAGTGGCTAGATGTATATGCATAGACACGTATATAGGTAATGGTAACTGTGGTGACTGTGAGATGGGGGTGGAGGATGGGAGGTGGAGGGAGTTAACCCTCATTGTATTCTTTTGTGCCTTTTGAGTTTTTTCAGCTACATTCAATTTTTTCCCTCCCTCCCTCCCTCCCTCCCTCCCTCCCTCCCTTCCTTCCTTTCTTTCTCTTTGTTCCTTTCTTCATTTCTTCCTCTCTCTCTCTTTCTCTTTTTTTTTTTTTTATTAAGATGAAGTCTCAGTCCATCTCCAGGCTGGAGTGCAGTGGCACAATCTTGGCTCACTGCAACCTCTAACTCCCTGGTTCAAGCGATTCTCCTGCCTCAGTCTCCTGAGTACCTGGGATTATAGGCATATGCCACCACGCCCAGCTAATTTTTGTATTTTTAATAGAGATGGGGGTTTCACCATGTTGGTCAAGATGGTCTGGATCTCCTGACCTCATGATCTGCCCTCCTCCACCTCCCAAAATGCTGGGATTACAGGTGTGAGCCACCGCACCCGGCCTTTCTTTCTTTCTTGATGAGGTCTCACTGTGTCTGGAGTGCAGTTGGGCACTCTTTCTTTTTTTTTTTTTTTTGTTTGAGACAGTCTCACTCGGTTGCCCAGGCTGGAGTGCAGTGGCCCAATCTCAGCTCACTGCAACCTCTGCTTCCTGGGTTCAAGCAATTCTCTGCCTCAGTCTCCCTAGTAGCTGGAATTACAGGCTCCTACCACCATGCCTGGCTAATTTTTTTTGTATTTTTTTGTATTTTCACTATCTTGGCTAGGCTGGTCTTAAACTCCTGACCTCATGAATCAACCACCTCAGCCTCCCAAACGGCTGGGATTACAGGCGTGAGCCACATATTGAAACCCTATCTCTACTAAAAATACAAAAATTAGCCAGGAGTGGTGGCAGGCACTTGTAATCCCAGCTACTCAGGAGGCTGAGGCATGAGAATCGCTTGAACTTGGGAGGCAGAGGTTGGAGTGAGCCAAGATCGTTTCATTGCACTCCAGACGGGGCGACAGAGTGAGACTCTGTCTCTAAATAATAATAATAAATAAATAAAATGAAGTCAACTTACAGAGCAAACTATACAAAGAAAAAATTAAAACATGTTAAAATGTAAAATAAAACCAGGGTGGCGGTGGCTCATTCCTGTAATCCTAGCACTTACAGAACAAACTATACAAGGAAAAAAGTTAAAACATAAGTTAAAAAGTAAAATAAAGCCAGGGCGGCGGTGGCTCGCTCCTGTAATCCTAGCACTTTGAAAAGCCAAGGCAGGCAGATCACCTGAGGCCAAGAGTTTGAGACCAGCCTGAGCAACAAGGCAAAACCCTATCTCTACTAAAGATAGAAAAAACTTACCTGGGCACGGTGGTGAATGTCTTGGGCACGGTGGTGAATGTCTATAATCCCAGCTACTTGGGAGGTTGATGCATGAGAATTGCTTGAATCCGGGAGGCGGAGGTAGCAGTGAGCCAAGATCAGGCCACTGCATTCCAGCCTGGGTGACAGAGTGTGACTCTGTCTTAAAAAAATAAATAAATAAATAAAAAATGAATAATTTTTTAAAAAAGTAAAACAAAAAAATAAAAAGTAAAACAAGTAAAAAAAATTAAGATTTTTTTTTTCTGTCAGAGAACAGAGTCTTGCTCTGTCGGCTCAGGCAGGAGCGCAGTGGCGCAATCTCGGTTTACTGCAACCTCCACCTCCTGGGTTCAAGCAATTCTCCCTGCCTCAGTGTCCCAAGTAGCTGGCATTACAGTTGCCTACCATCACACCCAGCTAATTTTTGTATTTTTTAGTAGTGACTGGGTTTCACTATGTTGGCCAGGCTGCTCTTGAACTTCTGACCTCAGTTAATCCGCCCGCCTTGGCCTCCCAAAGTTCTGGGATTACAGGTATGAGCTGCGGTGCCCAGCCGAGAGGAAATACTGAGGCCTCGTTCTCAGTTTGTCTTTTCTTCATTGCAGATGCTGTAGTTTCTGTAAGTGTTGGTGCAGTGGCAGGTCATTCTGTCACGCTACCCTGCAGCTACAGCGGAGCAGTCACACCCATGTGCTGGAAGAGAGGCGGATGTACTTGGCTGTGCACAAATAGCATTGTCTCGACAAATGGAACCCACGTCAACTATTGGGAAAACTCACGCTATCAGCTACTGGGGGACCTTTCAAAAAGGAACGTCTCTTTGACTATACGAATACAGTTGTGTCTGACAGTGGCTTGTACTGTTGCCATGTTGAGCACAGGGGATGGTTCAATGACTTGAAAATCACCGTGTCATTGGAGATTATACCACGTAAGTTTTTCTTTGGTATTTCTTGCTGATTAATAGAATTTTCTGTTTGGTAGTAATTTTCTTTTTTCTTAACAGGGAAAGAGGAGGTTCCTATAAATCCTTTTTATTTTATTTTTTAATTCACCTGGGTGCAGGTGGGCTAAGGCCGAAAAGGGCATTAGCCATAAATCCTGTTTTTAAATAAACTCTTGTTCTTGGGAGATAGAATAACTTTTGTGTAGGTGAAATTGCAAGACCAAGCATAATTCAAGGTCAGGCTAGAATCAGCAAACTATCTCCTAAAGCAGTACAATTATCCCTTGATATCCATAGGAAATTAGTTCCAGGACCCCTTTGATACCAAAATCTGCAGATGCTCAAGTCCCTTATATAAAATGGTGTAGTATTTGCATGTAAACTATGCACATAGTCCCATATGCTTTAAGTCATCTCTAGATTACTTATAACACCTAATGCAATGTAAATACTATGCAATTGGTTGTTTTACTGCATTATTTAGGGAATAATGACAAGCAAAAAAAAGTCTATACTTGTTCAGTACAGCAGACAACATATCCTTCTTTTTCCCCCCATACATTTTCCATCCAAAGTCTTGTTTGAATCTACGGATATAGAACCCACAAATAGGGAAGGCCAAATGTACTTCAAACATAGTAGTTGGCCCATGAAATAGCATTTACTGTTCCATAGTAAAATGCAGTGAATTTTATTTATTCACTTTAAAGAACTGTCCTGGCCGGGCACAGTGGGTGGCTCACACCTATAATCCCAGCATTTTGGGAGGCCAAGGCAGGGGGATCACCTGAGATCCGGAGTCGATACCAGCCTGACCCCATGAAGAAAGCCCATCTCTACTAAAAAACACAAAATTAGCTGCGTGTGATAGCGAATGCCTGTAATTCCAGCTACTCAGGAGGCTGAGACAGGAAATTGCTTGAACCCAGGAGGCAGAGGCTGCAGTGAGCTGAGATCGTGCCATTGCACTCCAGCCTGGACAACAAGAGCAAACTTCCATCTCAAAAAAAAAAGGAACTGTCTTTTTTTGTTTGTTTTTTTGAGATGGAGTCTTACTCTGTTGCCCAGGCAGCAGGCTGGGCCTCCTAAAGTGCTGGGATTCCAGGTGTGAGCCACTACTATGCCTGGCCTAGGAACCGTCCTTTTTTTTTAATGAGATATGTTGTAGAAGAATGTTAAAATGTCCCCCCCCCTTTTTTTTTTTTTTAACATTTTATAACTATAATGGAGTTCAGACATGTAGGAAATATAAGTTGCTGCTTGTAGATACCTCAACAGCCTTAACAATTGTCAGCTCAATCTTGCTGACCATGTACATTGTGTAAGCTTATGATTTTATCTTCCCCATGGCCCAAACTTGGATTTTTTGAAGGATGTCTCACATCATGTCACGAAAATTGCTTTTCTGAAAATTAAAGTGACCGTAGATGGAAACATTTCCATTCCAACACCTGTTCACCAGTTGTTTTTAAGAAGTTCATGAAATCCAAAATCTGGGAACATTCTATTTTTTCATCTTTATGTGGCCATACTAATTTTTCTTACCATTTGAGGAAAGAAGTAGGTTCTTGAGGATTTCCTCATTTCTGGTGCTTTTTCTTTTCTATTTTTTTTCTTTCTTTCTTTTTTTTTTTTTTTTTTTTTGAGATGGAGTCTCATTCTGTCGCCCAGACTGGAATGTAGTAGTATGATCTTGACTCACTGCAACCTCCGTCTCCTGGGTCCAAGCAATTTTTCCTGCTTCGACTTCCCAAGTAGCTGGGGCTACAGGTGCCACCACCATGCCTGGCTAATTTTTGTAGTTTTAGTAGAGGCAGGGTGTCACCACGTTGGCCAGGCTGGTCTTGAACTCCTGATCTGCCTGCCTCGGCCTCCCACAAGTGCTGGAATTACAGGCATGAACCACCACACCTGGCTGTTGCTTTTTCTTAATGAATCTTCCACTAAGGTCTTACAAAGATAATAGAACCCAATACCTATGACCTTAATAAACTTTGTCTCTATTTTCATTTTAATTAAGAGGAACTTTAATTTGCAGTCTCTCAGCTTTTTTTTTTTTTGGTCATAAGGCTACAGCCCCAGTCTCTTAGCTTTTCGACTTGGATTGTTTCCCTTATAAGGGTGAGCAGGATCAGGTCAATTATTTTTTTTATTTTTATTTTTTGAGACAGCATCTTACTCTATTTCCCAGGCTGGAGTGCAGTGGCCCGATCTCAACTCACTGCAACCTCCATCTCTGGGGTTCAATCAATTCTTGTGCCTCATCTTCCTCAGTAGCTGGGATTACAGGCATGTGCCACCATACCTGGCTATTTTTTGTAGAGATGGGGTTTTGCCCTGTTGCCCAGGCTGGTCTTGAACTCTGAACTCCTGAGCTGAAGTAATCACCCACCTTGGTCCCACAAAGTGCTAGGATTACATGCATGAGCTACCACACCCAGCCTTTACAAAAAAAAGTTTTTGTTTGTTTGTTTGTTTGTTTGTTTGTTTAAATTAGCCAGGTGTGGTGATGCCTGCATGTAGTCCCAGCTACGTGGAAAGCTGACGCAGGAGGATTGCTTGAGCCTGGGAGTTCAAGGCAGCAGTGAGCTGCTGATCACGCCACTGCAGTCCAGCCTGGATGACAGAGTGAGACCCTAACCCAAAAAAGTGCCCTGTGCAAACATGAGGTGTCTGTTTTTATGTGCTGAATATACACCTTTCAATGCATCTGCTCTTGTTTTGGAAGGAATGGCAAGTCTCCAAAGCCCTTCCCTGTCAGAGATTGTGGCTGGGCAATGACCAAGATTGAGAGTTCAGGGGGAGATACTACTACCTTTTTTTTTTTTTTGATAATACTACCTAGGGATAGTCTGTTGTTGGTGTGCTAGGGTACAGTTCTAGCCTGAGGCTCTTGTTTCTTGTTGTTTAACTCACGCTCACTCTCATGTTGATTTCTCACTCCAGCCAGCATCACGACTACGCCAGTTGTCACGACTGTTTCAACTGTTCCAACGAGCACTACTGTTAGAACGAGCACTACTGTTCCAACAACAGGTGTTCCAACAACAGGTGTTCCAACGACCACGAGTGTTCCAACGACCACGAGTGTTCCAATGACAACGACAGTCTCTACCTTTGCTCCTCCAATGCCTTCGCCCACGCAGAACCATGAACCAGGTAAAATAGATGTGTTTGGGAGCCCAGAGGCCTTCTAATGAGGAGCTGCAGCCCATCCAGGGCACTGCATCAAGGCAGAAGGACAGGCTAGAGTGAGATCTCCTCAGGGTTTGTGATCCTCCTCAGCTCCCAAGTTATATGCATCTTTTGTACCACTAAATTTTTTTGGAGAGAAGGGACCCATTGCTTTTATCAGATTCTCAAAGAAATTGATTATTAACCAAAAATAGCTGGACCACATAATGTGGATCTGACTCACCTAGGTATGACTTCATGATGAAAACACAGGGAATGCCAGAGAACCAGTGTCAGATAATGAGATTCTGTCTTCATGAAGAGCTCTGAAGAGATCATTTAGTCCATTCTGAAGGCAGATCTTGATTTTGAAGAAGCTAACATTTACTGTTTTCCATGTACTAGGCATCATGCTTTATGCATTTAATTCTTAGGTTAATTATATCCACTGTAGTATGATTTATAGTTGTGAGAACTGAGACAGAGTCTAAAAGTATATTGTTGGAAGTTATACAGATAGAGGCTAGGTGCAATGGCTCAGGCCTATAACTCTAGCCCAGGAGTTCAAAACCAGCCTGGACAACATAGTGGGACCTTGTCTCTACATGATGGTGCATGCCTCTAGTCCCAGCTACTTGGGAAGCTGAGGTGGAAGAATTGCTTGGGGCTGGGAGGTCAAGGCTGCAGTGAGCCATGATTGCACCACTGCACTCTAGCCTGGGTAACACAGTGAAAAAGAAAGAAAGGAGAAAGAATAAAGAAATTTGCACAGATAGAAAGTGGTTGGGTCAGGTTTTGGTCTTTGTTCTCTTGAATTGGGGCCAGTACTTTCAACTACTGGGTCATGCCTCCTATCATGAGCACTGAGTTTTATGTTCAGATGAATTTGCCCTGATCTAACATTTTTCACTGAAAAAACCCCTAAACAACCACACTGTCTTTCGGGGGCAGTCAGTGACTTACACATTTTTGCTTCAAAGGTGCTTTAACTTATGTATGTACAGTGGAAATTGCAAAAGGTGCAATTTATACTTAGGAAAAAGTAACAATGGATTTAAGAGCTTTAGGGATTTAGACTGTACATGTTTATTTTTTCAATTCAGGCCATATAGTTGGTACTTCAAATTCCCTGTAAAGAAGACATTAGATTTAATACAAATGGAGGATAACTTGACTTACAGGTGGGGGAAATAGCTTGTCATTCTAAGGGCAAGTCTGAGTTAAAATCTTCCATTTCAGGGATTTAAAAGACAACGTTCAGTGGAGATTCTCAAAGCCCTCAAAACCCATTGACCCCTTAGGGTGGCTCTGGATTCTGAGGATTAACAAATGTCACAATCTCTTAGCTAGAAAAATCTGATGGAACATATTGATTTCCCTTGATTCCCATTGAACTGTGTGTGTATTTAACCAGGAGGGCTCTGAAGGATTGGGCTAGTAGCTCCGTTTGGAAGAGAGGGTATTAATTAGGTCATACCTTGGATTTTAGAGCCATAAAAGTTTATAAGAAAAATTGTTTTCTTCCAGGCAGCCACATACACTAGAGAGTCTGTTAGACATTCTCAGTACTTTTTTTTTTTTTTTTAATACTTAGCTTATGTCTGCTAAGTGGATGGATTAGTGGACTTGTTTTGGAGAACATGCTTAAGTCACTGACTTCATTTAAAGCTGAGGTTTGGGAGAAAGTTGCCTTTCTCCTAAAAGTTGGTTTATAGTCTATAACCTGGGGGGATGGCATCAATTGAGGCTTATTCTTATCTGGATAGTTTTCTAAAGAGTTTGAGTTTAGAGTTGAACATTACAGTCTAAGAATGAGAGAACCCTAGGGCAAATTGAATGCAGGGACATTTATCTTTGCATACAAACCTCCCTGCTCAGTGCCTCTAGTACCTGCTCGCAGCCTAAAACGTCAGGGGGAACAATTGTATGTGTGGTCGTAGGAGCAGCAGAGTCAAGAAAGATGCCATAAAGACTCAATCTCTAATGACCAGTGATGATGAGCATTTTTTCATATGTTTGTTGGCTTCATGTATGTCTTCTTTTTGTAAAGTGTCTGTTCATATCCTTCGCCCACTTTTGATGGGCTTGTTTGTTTTTTCTTGTAAATGTGTTTCAGTTCTTTGTAGATTCTGGTTATCAGCCCTTTGTCAGATGGGTAGACTGCAAAAATCTTTTTCCATTCTGTTGGTTGCCGATTCACTCTAATGACTGTTTCTTTTGCTGTGTCATTAGAGAAATGCAAATCAAAACTACATTGAGATACCATCTCACGCCAGTTAGAATGGCGATCATTAAAAAATCTGGAGACAACAGATGCTGGAGAGGATGTGGAGAATAGGAACGCTTTTACACTGTTGGTGGGAGTGTAAATTAGTTCAACCATTGTGGAAAACGGTGTGGCGATTCCTCAAGGACCTAGAAATAGAAATTCCATTTATCCAGCAATCCCATTACTGGGTATATATCCAAAAGACTATAAATCGTTCTACTATAAGGACACATGCACACGAATGTTCATTGCAGCACAGTTTACAATAGCAAAGACCTGAACCAACCCAAATGCCCATCGATGATAGACTGGACCGTAAAATGTGGCACATATACACCATGGAGTATTATGCAGCCATCAAAAACGATGAGTTCGTGTCCTTTGTAGGGACATGGATGAACCTGGAAACCATCATTCTCAGCAAACTGACACAGGAACAGAAAATCAAACACCGCATGTTCTCACTCATAGGCGGGTGTCTGAACAATGGGAACACATGGACACAGGGAGGGAAGATCACACACTGGGGTCTTGGTGGGGAAGAGGGGAGGGATAGTGGGGGTGGGGAGTTGGGGAGGGATAGCATGGGGAGAAATGCCAGATATAGGTGATGGGGAGGAAGGCAGCAAATCACACTGCCATGTGTGTACCTATGCAACAATCTTCCATGTTCTTCACATGTACCCCCAAACCTAAAATGCAATAAATAAATAAATTAAAAAAAAATAATAATAAATAAAATAAAATGAAAAAAAAAAGACTCAATCTTAGGAAAGAAATTAAGCTCAAGAAGTCTTTTGCACAGAACTAAATTGGGTACAGACTGGCCACATGACTCTCTTGTGTTATTCTGTTTTTTGTTCCAAAAGAGAGCCACATCCTCTTACAGGTTTCAGCGCTAGAGGAAAACAGGAAAACGGTTGAAAAGTGGAAAAAGAGCGATGTTGAAAAGTGAAGTTATGGAGACTGTGGGTGGGGGAAAGAAAAACACAGCAGTGCAAGGCAATAAAGAAAATCCGCTGGGCGCGGTGGCTCATGCCTCTAATCCTAGCACTTTGGGAGGCTGAGGTGGGCGGATCACCTGAGGTCACGAGTTCAAGACCAGCCTGACCAATACGGTGAAACCCCGTCTTTAAAAAAATAAAAATAAAAATAAATTAAAAAAAAAAGAAAATCCAGCTTTGGGAATTCTCATCCAGTCATCATCACTAATTGACTAGATTTCTGTGGTGCTCTAAGATAAGGGAATCATGTAAAGGCTTTGTAAAGAGGCAAGTGATCCACTTTGCAAATAAAGTGAGATAACTGATGGGAAATAAAGGAGAGATTTCAGGGAAGGAAAGGGGAGTATAGCCCTGAGCTGAAGAATTCCTAATGGAAGCTCTACAGTGAGAAGTGGAAGATGAGTCAGAAAACACAGGAAATCACCCCTAAGGAATGACTAGAATGCAGATGTGGAAAGAGCTGGGGTCAGGGTCTGCCAGGAACCTTACCTTTAGGGTTGCAAATCATTACCAAGGCTGACACTGGGCAATACTGTCAGCTTTAAGAGACTTCAGGGAATTAATATTGTGTCTATTCTGCTAGTTACTGGATATGTGGATAATCAAACTTGAGTAAGGCTGGGAAATGCAGAATGGGGCTGTTGTGAAGCAGATAGGGCATGTTAGTGCAAATTCCCAGCCCCTGTTTTCTGAAAGTGAAATATCACTTGTATGAATAAAATAAAAACTTAATTGGGTGTTCTACATAAAATGCCCTGTTGTTGGCTTTGTGTGTTTAGGGGGAACCTAAGAGTACAGAAAGTGTGAAATAATCTTATATATTGAAAAGACTATCTAGAACATTATCTAGTCACATTTCCTTGTGTTAATGAAATAACTAGGGCAATAATGAAATAAATAGATAAATAAATGAAATAAGCGTGGCAATGCCTGAAGGCCATCTTAGAATACATTTCTAAGAGGAGCTGAAAGGTTCAGAAGTGGGTGGGTGGGAGCCCTGCACGCCCACCGTGGAAGTCTGGGGAAAGGCCCCATGGAAAGTGGATGATAATTCCTGATTCTAGTTCTGTTCTTTATTTTTCTTGGCGTGCAAATTTTTCTCCACAAATGGAAAAATTATTCCATTCTTTTCATTCCAGTAGCTACTTCACCTTCTTCACCTCTGCCAGCAGAAACTACGACACTGGAGGAAGCGACAAGGACACAACCCACCAGCTCACTGTTGTACTCTTACACAACAGGTAACTGCGTTCTTTTTCCCGAACACCTGGGATCATTCAAATCTTGATAACCATTGACTTTGTTGAGAGTGCATGCTCTGGAATACGACAGATCTGACTTGAGTGCCAACACCAGCCACTCAGATCTGTCATTTGACTTGCACAAGTATCTACCCTTTCTGAATGTTTTGTCATTTGAGTGTGTGTGTGTGTGTGTGTGTGTGTGTGTGTGTGTGTGTGTGTTTTGAGACTGATTCTCCTGCCTCAGCCTCCCAAGTAACTGGGATTACAGGCATGCGCCACCACACCTGGCTAATTTTGTAGTTTTAGTAGAGAGGGGGTTTCACCATGTTGGCTAGGCTGGTCTCAAACTCCCGAGCTCAAGAAACCCACCTGCCTTGTCCTCCTGAACTGCTGGGATTACAGGCATGAGCCACCGCAGCCCGTTGTTTTGTCATTTGTAAAAAGGATGTAATACCATGATCTTGTAGAATGCTTGTGAGGATTAAATGGGATGAAAGAGATGGGACATAGTTACAGGGGGGTAACTGATAAATATAATAGCAGCTATTATCATTATTCCTTAGAACATCAAGAATCCAAATGCTTGATTGGCACAGGTGGCTTATGTGATTTGGAAACATCCACATGCATAATACTTTGTTTTTAGAAATCAAGTCAACCAGTCTTTAATCCGAACATATTATTTCGACTTGATTCCTTGGTCCAGGGCCTTAAAAACAATTAAATCCAGCCCTCTGGTGTTTAGATCAAACACCAGACCCTATGCTTCTGATAAGTCCCAGACCCTAAACAGTACCAGGAGGCTTCCACTGCCTCATCATGTTTGTGTTTACATGAGCATTCTCAGATGGTGCTGTGGTTTGAATGTTTATTTTCCTGCTATTTAGGGAAAACTCCCAAACTGGACTTTCTCTCTGTTCTCACACCACCTCAACAACAAGCATCAACTCAGACCAAGACTTCTGTGACTGAATGTGTGGAGTTTTTTCCCTCATACATCAAGCAGTGGACATCGGCTGTGTGTCCATTTCAATTCTCACACTATCTACCTGGAGAGAGGGTCAGATTTCACAGGAAAGATCCCATCTTTCCCAGCTATCTCTCCTTGCTTCCCTTAGCGGTAAGCTCTGGGAGTGCCCTATGCTGAGCTCCTCTTTGATGCTGAGCTGGCTGTGGGTCCTTGTGTGGCATCCAAGCAAGGTCACGCAAGGTCACAGGTTGGGGGCTCAGTCCCCAAGACTGCCCCTCCCACCCCCACCAGTTACAAGTCCAGGTCTCCGGAACTCTGCCCCACCAGTTTCAAGCTGGGTTTCCCCACAACCCTCTCTTTGGGTTCTACTAATTCCAGGAGTGGCTTCCAGAACTGGGGGAAACACTTATGTTTGCCAGTTTATTATAAAGGATATTGCAAAGGATACAGATGATGAGATGCATAGAATGAAGTATAGGGGAAGGTATGTAGAGGTTCCATGCCCTTCCTTGGGAACTCTACCCCTCCAGGAACCTCCAAGTATTTAGCTATCTGGAAGCTCCCAAACCTAGTCTTCTTGGGTTTTTTTGTTTTTGTTTTTTTTTTTGAGACAGAGTCTTGCTCTGTCACCAGGCTGGAGTGCAGTGGCATGATCTCAGCTCACTGGAACCTCCACTCCCAAGTTCAATGGATTCTCCTGCCTCAGCCTCCTGAGTAGCTGGGATTACAGGCATGCACCACCATGCCCAGCTAATTCTGTATTTTTAGTAGAGATGGGTTTTTACCATGTTGTCCAGGCTGTTCTCGACCTCAGGTGATCCGCTCACCTCAGCCTCTCAAAAGTGCTGAGATTATACGCATGAGCCACCGCACCCAGCCCTTCTTGGGTTTTTATGGAAACTTGAAGACATCAATATTCCATCCCCCAGGGGCACAGGGAAAGATTCACTCTGGGAAGAGTCTTATGACCCACAATCAGAAAGGCAGGGGAAATTAAAATTCTGCCTTGTCAGGTGAAAGGAGAGCAGGAGAAGGTCAAAGATTCTTTCCTGAGGTCAAATATATTTATCATTATAACAAAAGACTGTAACTGGGGCTATGGGAATTATGAGCCAGGGAACCATGCACAGACATCTATCTGTCTATATATGTGTATATAATCTCATAACACCACACCCCCAAATTCATGTTGGTAGCTAATCCCCAGTGCAAATATTAAGAGCTGGGGCCTTTGGGGCATGATTAGGTCATGAGAGCCCCGCCTTCATGATGGAATCAATGCTTGTATAAAAGGCCCAAAGTACCATTTTCTGAATGGTAAAGAAAAAACTAATTAATTAGTTAGACAAAAGGAGGCCCAAGGGAGCTTGTTTGCCCCTTCCCCCATATGAAAACAAATAGAAGACACCATCTATAGGGAAGAGGACCCTCACCAGATTGGGTAATGAGCCTGTGCCTTGATCTTGGACTACCCAGCCTCCAGAACTGTGAGCGATAAATTTCTGTTTAAATTATTCATTTTAAGCTATCTTATCATAGCAACCTGAACAGACTAAAACAGATGGGTTGAGGACACCCACACCAGCATCAAAGAGGCATATCCCTCTGAGATCCTGCTACTCTAATCCAAACAATCCATAGTATTCTCCCAAGTCTGAGCAGGCCTCTTAGAGGCTCCTTGGAAATGTAGAATTGACCTGTCTTTCCTTATGATGGAGGAAGGTGATGCTGAAACCTGTCATCTTTCCCAGTCAACTCTCCTTGTTCCCCTTAGCGGAAAGCCCTTGGGAGTGCCCTATGCTGAGCTCCTTTGTGATGTTGAGCTGGTTATGTGTCCTTGTGTGGCGTCTAGGCAAGGTCATGCCTTGCAGGACTCCTTGTGTGTATGACTCATTGTACTCAGGAGTTGCCCATCTGTAGGCAGCTGCTTCCCAGCCCACATGGCCTACCTTTTTTGCCAATCATTACTGGTAGCTGGTTAATTTAAAATGGACCTGCAGTGTGATTCACAGAGGGACTCATTCAATTGGGATTAGATAATGGTGACATTTGGTTTTGAAAGTGTAATCCTTAGCGCAAACTGTTTCCAGGCACAAAAGCAAAATGAAAATAGATAAAAACACAAGGTAACAGCAGTAGGAGCAGCTGCACCTCACTCTCTGAGGGTATAAGGAGGAAGAAAGTAGGAGTGGGGAATCATTCTCTGAAATATGTCAGTGGAACCTGGTCAAGGTAGAGTTTTCCAGGGTGGAACAGACAGTGGAGCAGCTGTATCCCCAGGACTCGTGAGGCTGCTGCCATTTTGGCAGTGGATCCACGGCTCTTGGGCCAAGTTCTCACTGCACCTGGGTTGGCCCTCGGTTGCCTAAAGCCTCATGGAAGCAAGGAATATTAGGTCTGGAAAGGATTTAGGTTGTCATATGGCCCACTACACATCTTTGACAGATGTATATGCCAGGAAATGCATATATTATCTCGTTTAATTCTTTCAAGGCAGGCCATATTTAACGGTATTGCCAGATTGAGAAGTCCCCATAAATCTGCTTTGGAGACCCACAACTCTCATTTCAGCTGCGAGTTACTAGTTGTATGCCCACAGGCAAATTGTTGAACATTCCTCCCTGGATGATTGGAGTATATGATATTTGGAAAGTGCATTGCATAGTATCTATCCCTCCCTCCTCCCCAGTCCTCTTCCCATTATATAATAATAGCTTAGTGCCAACCACTTTACATGCATCATCTAATTTAATTGTAACCACTTGATGGGCTATGTACTATTAATAGGTTGTAGTTCATGCATTCTCTAGCTAGAAATATATAGTTCCTCCCTTATCTGCAATTTTGCTTTTCTGTAGCAGTCAACTGTGGTTCTAAAATACTAAGATATTTTGAGAGAGACGAAATTCCCATAGCTTTTATTGCAGTTAATTTTTATAATTGTTCTATTACATGATTTATTGTTGTTAATCTCTTTCTGTGCCGAATTTATAAATTAAACTTTATCATAGGTATGTATATATAGGAAAAACATGGTCTGTATAGGGTTTGGTGTTATCCTTGGTTTCATGCATCTACTGAGGATCTTGGAACATATCCCCTGTGGATAAGGGGGCACTACTGTACACACACACACACACACACACACACAACACCCCCTTTATATACCCCTACATACATATAATCCTCTGTGTATGAAAAGGACCTTGAGTATCAGTTACATTGCTAACAAACATTGTCAGCATTGAACTCAAATTTTATCTGACTCCAGGCCATGCTATTTTTCTGCATCACCCCATTCTCTTCCTGAGACTGTTACTTAAGGTCATAATACCTGTCACAAGCAGAGCCGAGATTCTTTATATTACATAAACCTACATATTGCTTTTGGCTTTCTTTTTCTATTATTATTTTTAAACAGTCTCACTCTGTTGCCCAGGCTGGAGTGCAGTGGCAGGATCTTGGCTCACTGCAATCTCCACCTCCTGGGTTCAAGCAATTCTTATGTCTCAGTCTCCCTAGTACTGGAATTACAGATGTGTACCATCATACCTGGCTTTTTTTATTTTTAGTAGAGATGGGGTTCCTCCATGTTGGCCAGGCTGCTCTTGAACTCCTGACCTCAAGACTCCTGCCTGCATCAGCTTCGCTAAGCACTGGGGTTATAGGCATGAGCCACCGTGCCCAACCTTACCTTTGGCTTTCTAGGAAGCCTCAGAAGCAGTAAAATGTAAACACAGTAATGTAAATTTTGGGGAGATATTAGTCCAAGTTCATTCATGTTGAGCCTATAGCATTGTCATCAGTTAGAGAACTTCATAGACCTAAGTGTTTCCATTTGATGGAAGTGCAATGTGTGTGTAGGTTATCAGCAGAGTCTCTTGTCACTTAATTAGAAATCATCACCTAACCATTTCCTGTGTGTTTCTTCATCCATAAAAATGGGATTAAGGAATTGGTTGTTAGAATGTAAAGTGCTCACTATATGGTAGATGCTCAGTAAGAAGACAGTTCTGTGTTTGACCTATAGTTGTCTAGGAAAGCCGACAGAATATACTCTTATTTTCTGGGGGGGACAGGATCTCCCTCTGTTGACCAGCCTGGAGTGTAGTGGTGCTATTCAGCTCACTGAAACCTTTGCCTCTGAGGTTCAAGCGATTCTCCTACCTCAGCCTCTCGAGTAGATGGGTCTACAGGCATGTTCTAGCATGCCCAGCTAATTTTTCGTATTTTTTGGTAGAGATGGGGTTTTACCATGTTGGCCAGGCTGGTCTTGAACTCCTGACCTCAAGTGATCTGCCTGCCTTGGAATCCAAAGTGCTGAGATTACAGGCATGAGACACCACGCCTGGCTGAGAATATACTGCCTATCACAAAATGGATATTTTAAAACACATTGAAATTTTTTAATGTTCAACTCTAAGAGAAATCTATCTTATATATTACATAAAATCTTAATCTTTATATGGTATAATATACATTGATCTGGTGGTTGATATATTTTCTAAAGTACTTCTAGATCAAAGTGTAAGCACATTGGCAATAACACAGAAGTTATATGCCACCTGTTTTCCATATTATAGTATATTTTACTCATTCTGAACATAAAACCAATGTGATGTCCATTCTAAAGAGGGTGGTTCTGGTTTTTGGATGTAATGCCTCTGGGCATTCATTTACAGCTTTTTAGATAGCATTGAACTATTGATTGCCTTTAAATGGCATTCTTAACCTGATTCCATGAATGGGCTTTTGTGGTTACCCTGAAATAGTAGATAAAACTTCGTGTGTACATGCATTATTTTCTTAATAAAGAAAAAAAAAGTTCATTTTCAAAGAACCTGTGACAAAAAGGTTAAGAAACACAACTTTATAGGAGGAATTAATACAACATTAATAACTTGGTATCACTCTTGCTTTGCCTGCAGCATTTGATCATATTATCATTCAACTTTTCATCACCAGAAGGCAACGTGAATATATTTAGTGTCTGCAGTGAAAATTCAATATTTTTTATGATTCTAATTAAATTTCCTTCTTGTTAAGCAGATGGGAATGACACAGTGACAGAGTCTTCAGATGGCCTTTGGAATAACAATCAAACTGTAAGCATATTCCTCCCTATTTGATTAGCCAGATTCACTTGAATATCTCCCTGGAAGCAAGTTACATTTAAAGCCTATTTCTGTAAGACTAGCCTGCAGATTTTTTTTTTATTATTCTTAAAAAAAGATGAAGAAAATAATTTGACTCTCAAATAGAATGCTTTAATTTGAAAAGTTCATTTAGGTGACCCCGTTTGCTAGGGATGCCCAGAGAGCAATATGTTACTGAATAGCACGCTTAGATACCCAGTACACAGACTTTCTGCTGGGTGAAAATTGGGGGAAAAAAAAGAATGAGGTAATTTAAGGAGAGCAAGTTAAGATAACACACCAAGGAGGAATTCAGTTATCATTAGGAAAACAGCATGCTTTGATGGGTGTAGTAGAGGCCATCCCAAACAAAAGTATAATGTAAGTGAAACTAACATAATATGTTTATTCCCTAATATATTTCCCCCACCTAATGACCATTTTATGTAGAAATTTTAAGACTGCTGTTGACTCTTTTCTATACATAAACCTCTCCATGGGATGACTTTATACTTTTCTTTTTTTTTCTTTTTTTTTTTTTTTTTGAGTCAGAGTCTTGCTTTGTCACCCAGGCTGAAGTGTAGTGGCATGATCCCAGCTCACTGCAACCTCCTCCTCTTGGGTTCAAAAGAGTCTCCTGCCTCAGGCTTCTGAGTAGCTGCAATTACAGGTGCACACCACCATATCTGGCTAATTTTTGATTTTTAGTAGAAATGGGGTTTCGCCGTGTTGACCAGGCTGGTCTTGAACTCCTGACCTTGGTTGATCTGCCCATCTCGGCTTCTCAAAGTACTGGGATGCAAGTTACCATGCCCGGCCGAGGATGACTTTTTTTTTTTTTTTTTAAATTTTGAGACGGAGTTTCGCTCTTGTTACCCAGGCTGGAGTGCGATGGTGCAATCTCAGCTCACCGCAACCTCCGCCTGCTGGATTCAAGCAATTCTCTTGCCTCAGCCTCCCGAGTAGCTGGGACTACAGGTGTGCACCACCATGCCCAGTTAATTTTTGTATTTTTAGTAGAGACTGGGTTTCACCGTGTTGACCAGGATGGTCTCGATCCGTTGACCTCGTGATCCACCCGCCTAGGCCTCCCAAAGTGCTGGGATTATAGGCGTGAGCCACTGCGCCCGGGCCTAGGATGACTTTTTTAAAAGAAAGTCCTAGATAATAACTTTGATTCTGTAAAATGTTCCCATACCTTTTTCTTCGGTGAACTTGGGAAGAGTCTAAGGGACCTAGTCTTATGATGCTCATCAAAATCTTCTACTTCCATGTAAGTTAGATACATTTATTAACAAGATCTTTTCTTTGGCTCCTGTAAGAAACAACCTGTCTTTTAGTATCCTCAAGTAACTTTTTGAAGCAACAAACAAAAAAAGTCTGAGGTTATGAGAATAATCCTTCTGCTTTTCTTTTTAAAAATTTTTTTTTTTTTTTTTGAGACAAAGTTTCACTCCCATTGCCCAGCCTGGAGTGCAGTGGCACAATCTCAGCTTGCTGCAACCTTCACCTCCAGGGTTCAAGTGATTCTTATGCCTCAGCCTTCCCAAGTAGCTGGGATTACTGGTGTGTACTACTATGCCTGGCTAATTTTTGTATTTTTAGTAGAGATGGAATTTTACCATGTTGACCAGGCTGGTCCAGAACTCCTGACCTCAAGTGATCTGCCTGCCTCGACCTCCCAAAGTGCTGGGATTATAGGCATGAGCCACTATACCTGGTCCAAGAGTAAGCTTTCTGATAGTTGTGAGAAATGACAACATAGCCATTGTGTAAAAAATTCAAAATGATCAGACAAAGTGGGGTTATTTATTGTAGAGCCAAATGGCCTTATGCTATATGCCTTAGTGACATTAAGAATGCCACTACATAGGAATAACACTTTAAAATTTAGCAACTTGTACGGCAGGCAGTGATTGATCCAACATACTGGCTAAATATCAGAACTGCCACTATATACATGTTTAGTGTGTTGACATATGGCCAGACTTATGCTGGATTAAAAACAAAACAAAACCCTGGCCGGGCTTGGTGGCTCATGCCTGTAATCCCAGCACTTTGGAAGGCCGAGGCAGTCCAATCATGAGTTTTGAGACCAGCCTGGTCAACATAGTGAAACCTTGTCTCTACTAAAAATACAAAAATTAGTCGACTGTGGTGGCACACGCCTGTAGTCCCAGCTACTCCAGAGGTTGAGGCAGGAGAATTCTTTGAACCCAGGAGGCAGAGGTTGCAGTGAGCCAAGACTACGCCATGCACTCTAGCATGGGTGACAGAGTGAGACTCCATCTCAGAAAAAAAAAAAAATACCAACCCTCAGAATAGTGAGGTCATTGTTGCTCTCAGTTACCTACAGAATAGGTATGTTTAGAAATAAGGGAAAACAATATAGAAGCAGGTTCAAGGTTGGCAGTAGCAGAAACTTGGGCTTTCTGTGCCTTGACTGAAGATGTCAAGATGTCTTCTCCCAGGTATCTTGAAAGCATGAAAAATACACTTTGACCCAGTAGGTCACCTTCCTGGGCTCTATCTAAGGAAAAAATTTAACTAATGAATAAAAATGTATGAAAAGGATGTTTTTTGTTAGTATTTATAATCATGAAAATGTTATAAACCTAAATATTTAATAGTAAGGCGTTACTTAGTTAAGCATGTGTGCATATTGCCGTAAAGAATGTAGTCATTGCAGTGCATTTATGACATAGGTTATAGCATGTTATAATATGTTGGTTATACATTATTAAGTAAAAGAAGCAGCTTTTAAAATGGCATACAATTAAGATATACTATAGTTCATATAGAATATAGTAATTATTTCTATGAAGAAAAATCCTAGAAGGATAAAATTCTAGAAAAGTATATAAAGCAAAATGGCAAAAGTGCTCATTTCTGGATGTGAAAGTTATGGTTTATTTATTTATTTGAGATAGGGTCTCACTTCATTGCCCAGGCTGGAGTGCAGTGACGTGATCACAGCTCTCTGCAGCCTCATCCTCCCAGGCTCAAGTGATCTTCCCACCCCAAGCCTCCTAAGTAGCTGGGACCAGAGGCACATGTCACCACACCTGGCTAATTTTATTTTTTTCTGGAGACAGGGTCTCACCAAACTTGTCTCAAATTCCTGGGCTCAGGCTATCCTCATGCCTTAGCCTCCCAAAGTGCTGGGAATATGGGTGTGAGCCACTGTCCCTGACCTGGTTATGGTTTTTTTAGTTTTCTTTTTTATGCTTAGCTGCACATTCTAAAATAAGCATGCAGTATTTGTGTAATGTAATTAACAAATGAAAGCAAAGCCTGCCTCCTGAAATCCCATTCTCCATCTACCCACATTACACTTCCCTCCCACCCCATGAGTAAGGTAGTAACAACATAGTTGCGCACTCCCAGACACTGGCTATACTAGTTTTTTTTTTTTCTTTTTTTGAGATGAAGTCTTGCTCTGTCACCAGGTTGGAGTGCTGGAGTGCAGTGGTGTGATCTCAGCTCACTGCAGTCTCCGCCTCCCGGGTTCAAGCCATTCTGCTGCCTCGGTCTCCTGAGTAGCTGGAATTACAGGCATGCACCACCACACCTGGCTAATTTTTTGTATTTTAGTAGAGACAGGGTTTTACCACGTTGGCCAGGATTGTCTTGATTTCCTGACCTTGTGATGACCTTGTGATCCTGCCTTGATCTCCCAAAGTGTTGGGATTACAGGCGTGAGCCACCACACCCATCCTGGCTATGCCACTTCTTAGCAAGAATGGGTCAATTGCTGTTACTCCACTGTATTCATAGTGTTTATCAGGAAGGACCTAAAAGTACCCTTGCAAAGACCCTATTGAATCTGTTGTTGCTAGACATAGAAATAGGTTCAGAGAGGTTAAACAGCGTGTCCATGGTCACATAGTGACTAAGAAGAAGACTGGGGATTCTGACTCCAGAGATATGAAGCTTTTACAGATGAGAAGACTTGTCCTTCACTCAGATTCTCCCTTTTCCTTCTATTAAACTACGTACCCAGTGAGATTGCTTTAGGATTAAAACTAAGCCGTGAAAGGGGGACTAGCATGACACCTGGCACATTTCAGGCTTATTCTAGGAGGTGATGATCTGTTGTGATAGGCACCAGAAGACAAACAATTCTGTATTTCTGCATGATTGCATAGAATTGTTAATCATGGACATATCTGTGTGCAGCTACCCTCTAATCTGTTTACATAGATAGAGATAGAATAGTCAATTACAGGTAAAAAGACAAGTAAGGATTGTAATCAAGGACAAATTTCAAAAACTGAGCAATTAAGATAACATCAAGTCAATTTATATGAACACATTTTTTTCTTTTTTTGAGATAAAGTCTCACTCTGTCGCCTAGGCTGGAGTGCAGTGGTGCAATTTTGGCTCACTGCAACCTCCAACTCCTGGGTTCAAGCAAGTTTTCCTGCCTCAGCCTCCTGAGTAGCTGGGATTATAGGCGTCCACCACCACACCCAGCTATTATATTTTTAGTGGAGATGGGGTTTCACCATGTTGCCCAGGCTGGTCTCATACTCCTGACCTCAGTTGATCTGCCTGCTTGGACTCCCAAAGTGCTGGGATTACAGGCGTGAGCCACCACGCCTGACCTTTGTTATTTTCAAATATCACAAGAGGATGTATTTATGGAAATAGCCTATTGACTTTTAAAACAGTAAATTTAAAAATTTACATACAAACCTGTTTTAAGCATACAGTTTCAGTTTTGACAAATGTGTACATCTATGTAAATACGACCTCAAGCAAGATAGAAAACACCTTCTTCATTGTAAAATATGTTTTGAATTTCAATTTGTCTTAGATTTTCACCATATGTTCACAAATTCAAATCATTTGGTCTTACCCTTACGTTCCAGAAGTACCCAGGTACTAATATAGGTAAATGCAGCTGATTCTAGGAAATGTTTTCTCTTCGTAACTTTTAACAAGATGCTTTTTCAATCTGTTACTGTTTCCTTAGCAACTGACCCAAGTATATAGTCCACAGACGGCCACGACCACTAAGGAACTCTATGCTGGACTCTGCATTTCTGTCTTAGTACTTCTTGCTCTTTTAGGTGCCATCATTGCCAAAAGTAAGTCATTTCGAGATTGTTCCTAAGGGAGTGGAACAAGGAATTTATGGCCAAATTGCCTGGATTCCTAGTTTCTTAAGTCATGTGATTTTGATCTCACATGACTTCCCTTTATCCTCCCAACTCCTCATTTGGAAGAGGAACCTGGTAATAACATCTACCTCAAGGGGGAAGGGAAAATGAAGTTTAAATGCATTAGTACCTACAAAGCACTAAAAATGGGAGTTCGGTGTGGGGGCTCATGCCTGTAATCCTAGCTACTTGGGAGGCTGAAGGAGGCAGGAGGATTGCTTGAGGTCAGGAGTTCAAGACTAGCCTGAGCAACACTGTGTGATCCCCCATCTCCTAAGAAAAAATTTAGACCAGGTGTCTTGGCTCAGGCCTGTAATCCTAGCACTTTGGGAGGCCAAGGTGGGTGGATCATGAGGTCAGGCATTGGAGACCAGCCTGACCAACATGGTGAAATCCCATCTCTACTAAAAAAAATACCAAAATTAGCTGGGCATGGTGGCATGTGCCTGTGTTCCCAGCTACTCAGGAGGCTGAGACAGGAGAATCACTTGAACCTGGGAGGTGGAGGTTGCAGTGAGCCGAGATCATGCCACTGCGCTTCAGCCTGGGCGACAGAGTGAGACTCCGTCTCAAAAAAAATTTTTTTTTAAAAAAAGAACCAGCCAGGAGCAGTGGCTCATGCCTGGAATCCCAGCACTTTGGGAGGGTGAGACAGGAGGATTGTTTGAGCCCAGGAGTTCAAAACCAGCCTGGGCAACATAGTGAGACATTGTCTCTAAAATAAAAGGAAAAGAACAAAAGAAAAAGCACTGAAAATGGTTCCTGGCACATGACAAGTGCACAGCAATCTTAAACTGTAATTGTACTTAGAAAGATCCTTTTGCCATAAATCTTTACAAATCTCATGGAGCTTACATTCTAGTGGAGTTTTCACTTTAAACCATTGTTTTTTAAACTTGTTATTTTTCAATTATTATTTCCCTATGGAAAAAAATTTAATCCTATAAGAATTTTTTTGAGACAGAGTTTCTCTCTTGTCTCACAAGGTGGAGTGCAATGGCACAGTCTTGGCTCACTGCAACCTGCGCCACCTGAGTTTAAGCGATTCTCCTGCCTCAGCCTCCCCAGTAGCTAGGATTACAGGTGTGCGTCACCACGCCCAGCTAAATTTTGTATTTTTAGTAGAGATGGGGTATCACCATGTTGACCAGGCTGGTCTTGAACTCTGACATCAGGTGATCCTCCCGCCTCAGCCTCCCAAAGTGCTAGGATTACAGAAGTGAGTCACGGTGTCACGCCAAGAAAAATTAAATGCAGAGCCTCCCAAAGTGCTGGGATTACAGGCGTGAGCCACTCCGCCCACCTGAGCCTCCCAAAGTGCTGGGATTAGAGCTGTGAGCCACTGTGCATGGCCTTAAATACCCTTTTCTTAGGGGAGAGAAAAGTGATGAATGTAGGCAATTTTAGAGGAAGAGTAAATGATTTTTAGGGAAGATGAATGGACCCAAAGAACAGAGGACAGGGCAGGACAGAGTTCCTCTGGACTCTGGATGTGTTATCAGCTCTAGTCTTTTTTTTTTTTTTTCTTTTCCAACCCCCACCCTCAGCTCTAGTCTTATTCCTGGGTTGCGCATCAATTTTCCCCGACACTGATGAGATATCTGGGGGGAGGGATTCACAATAACACAATGTCTTCTGGAGGATCTGGCCTTTAGCTAGATAGGGGAGCTTCAGAGAAGGCCCTTGCCTACATATGCTCCGCCTCAGGTGCTCTTATTTTGAAGTCCAAAGCAGCTTATTTGAGGATATTGTTTTCTGAGCCCTAACAACCTCATAATATGCTTTCCTCCTTAAGCAAAAACAACTCATTATTTCCTTATTTAGGAGAGAGGTGACTGGTAGTATAAACTCCTGCAAATGTATCCTTTGATAGAGGTGATTCTTAGTATATGACCTTGTGTCCCAGTTCATCTAAAACAAATCTTGGTTCATGCCTGTTGTTCAGCAGCCCTATCTGAAGGATCTTGGACTTACTAATTTTTTTCAAATGAAAGATAATTTAAGAATTGCGTTACAGTTAGAGAGGACATGGGGATGAATACACCAAACCATTAATGAAATTGAGATATAGAACAGTAAATGCCTTGTTTGGGTCCTACAGACTCAAAAGGGAAGGAGATACCTGAAGTGACCAGGGGAAAATTCCAAGTAATAACAGAAATAATACACTTGATTGAAAAAAGATATTATAAACTCTTGCTGAGATGTTTAATTTTCTCTTCAATTCCTCTCTCCCACCCCTCCAATTTAGAATATTTCTTCAGAAGCAAGACTTCAGAACTAAGGTAAGGTTGAAAGTATTTCTATCAATACCTCTTGAGGTTCCCACTCTGGTAAAATAAAAATAGATTTCTGTCTCTCTCCTAAACTCTACATTGTATACCTTGGATCCTGACAGTCCACTTTAATGAGCACTTCTGTTATTTACACCTTCCAGTGGTATTTGTAGCTTTGTGTATTTCCTTGGAGTTGTGGCAGAGCTGGTACAGAGGGGAACACTTCAGTCCTAACCAAACCCCATAAGGCAAGATAACTAAATTGCAAGATTTGCTCGATGGAGCTAAACATTGAATGAGTTGCTTTAGTTTGTTTTTTTATTTCACTCAACGCTTTGTCTTACTGGGTGTTTATTGACTATTATATTCCAAAGAGATGAATAAAACAGCAACCATGTAAGCAAACAAACACAGTTTTACATGCTTACAGACAAACACTATGGGGACTATAGAACAGGATAAGGGTTTGTTTGAGGGAACGCCAAGAAAATAGAAAACTTGGAGGAAGATAACTCCTGGCTGGAGGGGCAGGTAGTGCAAAGGCACTGAGGTAGGGCAGGTGCCTCCAGTTTTCCACAGCTCCCATAATTCCCTGCTGCCCCCTACCCAGGTTGCTCCACTGGTCTATATTAGCTGTCTAGCCTTGCAGACACTTGGAATTTGTCTTTAAAGACCTTTCAGTCTTCCTTGCTGCCCAGTTACATTTTTTCTTTTTTTATTTGTTTGTTCATTTTTTGAGACGGAGTTTCACTCTTGTCACCTAGGCTAGAGTG
This sequence comes from Ateles fusciceps, assembly GCA_036589455.1. Lineage (NCBI taxonomy): Eukaryota > Metazoa > Chordata > Mammalia > Primates > Atelidae > Ateles > Ateles fusciceps. The sequence goes on along the minus strand of JAZHEH010001005.1, from coordinate 19,456,185 downwards.
CAATGGTGCAATCTCCTGGCTCACTGTGACCTCTGACTCATGGGTTCAAGCAATTCTCCAGCCTCAGTATCCCAAGTAGATGGGATTACAGGCACCTGCCATCACACCTGGCTAATTTTTGTATTTTTAGTAGAGATGGGGTTTTGCCATGTTGGTCAGGCTGGTTTCGAACTCCTGACCTCAGGTAACCCGCCCACCTTGGCCTCCAAAAGTGCTGGGATTACAGGCATGAACCCATCTACCTGGCCTCAGTTTCAATTTAAACCCCCTTTACTGCATCTGTGTCCCAAGGCCATCTACCCCATTGCCTGTAATGGTAGGAGACAACTACCTAGTTCTAAAGCCAACCAGCCTGCTTCATTTAGTTCAGGTTGAGTTTTAAGCAAGGACTTTCTCTGATTCAGAATCCATCCCTCTTACTTAGGCTACCACCTATTAAGCCTAGTTCTCCTTCATTGGATGCTTGTACACAGGCTTTCCTGAGTCTGAGTTAATTAACTGAGCCAATCCAGAGAACCTGCCTGAACAGTGCCCAGCACATTGTAAGTGCTCAATACACATTGACTTTTATTATTGCAATCAAGCCCTTTACAGCAATAAACTGTGAGAGAGGCGCTATTCTTGTTTTACAGATTGGAAAACAGTTTCAGAAATGTTGAGTGACATCTAAGGTCACATCCCATAGCATATAAAGGACTCAATCTCAGGAATCCATGCTCACATATATTTCTGGAATGAAGAGAAATGTGTAAAGTCAAAAAAAGCCAAAAAAACACACTAACAAATTATGGGAACTTCCTCATGACTTTATCTTTTTGGCAGTTATGTCACACTGAGTCATTTGAGCTCACTGACACTTAAACTAAGTGTCTTCACACATGTATGACTGACCTGTTTAGGGACCATAGAGGGGTTTTGTTTCTCACGGTTCTTTAGATGTGTGGACATGTTTTTCATCTGCAGCTGAATGAAGACAAGTTCCATATTCTGGGGGCAGGCTTTGGTAACAAATAGTCACTATATACAAATATCTTACATAAAAATATCCAGTTACATCAAAATGCTACACAAGTTAAAATTAAGTCCACTTTTTTCCCTCACTTGTATTTCCACTCTTTCTACTGATTTCTTTTTTTGAAACAGAGTCTCACTCTGGCTTAGGCTGGAGTGCAGTGGTGTGATCTCAGCTCTCTGCAAACTCCACCTCCCAGATTCAATGGAGTAGCCAGGATTATAGGCACAAACCACCACACCTGGCTAATTAAAAAAAAAAAATTGTAGAAACGGGGCCTCACTATGTTGTTCATGCTGGTCTCAAACTCCTGGCCTCAAGTGATCCTCCTGCCATGGCCTCCCAGAGGGCTGGGATTAGAGGCATGAGCCACTGCATCCAGCACAGGAAGACTTTTAACACCACTATCCAGTGTACACTTGGGAAACAGTACTATTTAAGTACATTCAATGCTTTTCTATTCTGTGTTTATCTTGAATATAGGATGTAGATCGCTAAGTAGATTTAACAACCCTCTTGAAAGGATCACAAGCCACAGTTGGAAAAACACCAGTTATCCAGTTCTTAGCCACACTTGAAAATGTGCATCTTTATTTAGCAACTTAGCTTGATGTCAGAGCTCTGTATTTTTAGATTTTCCATTTTTGTATTCTATTATGTGAGTTTCTAAGAGACCAGTCTGAGTTTTTGAATACTTCTTAGATTGTCTATCTACATGCTTATTAAACAGACTTTTCTTCAACTTAGTTAATACTAAGAGCCATACTTTTCACAACTCTGGAATGCACTATTCATTTTGTAGTTTGTCTGAACATGGTTCCTAGAGTCTCAAATACCTGATATTGCTTGATCATAAACAAGAGTGCTGCTCATATGTGAGAAATGGTCTGCTTTTTCCTTACTCGTGTTACTCTTCAACAACTCTTTCTGCAGTATTTCGTTTAGCAGCCTTCAAATTAAAGCTTTGCAAAATGCAGCTAAAAAGGAAGCCCAAGCAGAAGACAATATCTACATTGAGAATAATCTTTATGGCACGAACTAAGACCCAGTGGTGCTCTTCAAGAGTTTGCATCCATTACTACAGAAGACAACAGATATCAGCATATCAGTCATCTTTTAGACTCCAAGATGGTAACAGCATATCAGACGTCTTTCAGACTCCAGGACAATATTTCTGTATCAATTTGATCTGGCATTCCAACATGTCAGGACTGGGTAGAGTAACTCTGTAGCTCCAAACTGTGTATAGCCAACCTCATCATTAATGTAGCCCTAATTTTTATGCTAAAACTGGCTCAATCCTTCTGATCATTGTGAAGTTCTCTCTCAAACATGAACACTTTAGAATTGTATGTTCTCCTTAGACCCCATAAATCCTGTATCCATCCAAGAGAATAGTTACTGGAAACAAAGCAAATGAACCTCTATCTTGGCCATCAAAGCCGTCCGGAAGAGGGAAATCTATCTTACAAATCAGAAAATTCAATGGGAGACTTCATTTGGAAGCATTGTATGTTTATCTCTTGTTTCTATATTACAGTCCCAAAAATTACATTGCCTATGTTTTCCAAAGGTTTCAGAGTATGGGGTACATGGGTTTTTATTTCCTCCATGGGGAAATAAAGTGAGTCTAATTCACTATAACAGGTATAGCTGTTTTCTCATGACTCTGGAAATGTGATGCATTAAGTACTGGATCTCTGAACTGGGGTATCTATTTTCCAGTTAAAAGAGGCTATAATAGTATGGAACATGTAGACACTAGGGAAGAAAATAATTTGCCAGGTGATTCAACCACATACATGCTTTTTTTTTTTTTTAAGATGGAGTTTCACTCTTGTTGCCCAGGCTGGAGTGCAATGACACCATCTCAGCTCATGCAACTTCTGCCTCCCGGGTTCAAGCAATTCTTCTGCCTCAGCCTCACAAGTACCTGGGATTACAGGTACCCACCACCACACCTAGCTAATTTTTTGTATTTTTTTTTTTAGTTGAGGTGGGGTTTCACCATGTTAGCCAGGCTGATCTTGAACTCCTGACCTCAGGTGATCCACTGGCGTCGGCCTCCCAAAATGCTGGGATTACAGGCATGAGCCACCATGCCCTGCCCATTTATGCAATTTTTTACTATGTCTGTGTTATGGTGCTAAGCATTTAAACAACCATCAGGCTTTCTGAACAAATCTTTAGAACCAAGAAGGTCAGCAATAAAAGCAAAAAAAGGTGGGAGTAGGGAAAAGGCTGCCTTTTCTGCCTTAGAAGTTATATTACAGATATAATAACGTTTGAAACTCCTTAGTTTTGACCCAAATTCTAAATTGTCTACAAGCCACTTTTTTTTTTTTTTTTTTTTTCAAATATGGGGTTTCACCATGTTGGTCAGGCTGGTCTTGAACTCCCGACCTCAGGTGATCTGCCCACCTTGGCCTCCCAAAGTGCTTGGATGACAGGCGTGAGCCACCACACCCGGCCTCCAAGCCACTTTTACATTTAAAATTGTTCTGGAGAGTAGCACCATGGCTCATGCCTGCAATCCCAGCACTTTGGGAAGCCAAGGTGGACAGATAGCTTGAGCCTAGAAGTTTGAGACCAACCTGGGCAACATGGCAAGAGCCCATCTCTATTAAGAAAAAAAAAAATTTAGAAATAAAGTAAGATAAAATTGTTTTGGAAAGACAAAGCATTTTTCTCATATATAATCCTTGTATTTCTTTAATAATTCAATTAACCTTATTGTAAGGCTATCTTCAGTTGCCAGTATAATTGTTTAGATGTGTAGATTTGCCAGGGCTAGATTTATCAGAAAAGAAACATTTCAACATGAATAGTTAGGGCTGGGTATTAATTTCAATTTCAGTTTGAGTAAACTCTGAAATAATTCATGCTTGGGGTTCAGAGCTACTCATACCATAGTAGTCTAGGACAACAGGATGCTTGCTTTCAAAGGAAACGCTTTTTTTTTTTTTTTTTTTTTGGAGACAGAGGTTTTCTCTAGTCACCCAGGCTGGAGTGCAATGTTACAATCTTGGCTCACTGCAGCCTCCACCTCCCGGGTTCAAGTGATTCTCCTGCCTCAGCCTCCTGAGTAGCTGGGATTACAGACGCCTGCCACCATGTCCCAGCTAATTTTTATATTTTTAGTAGAGACAGGGTTTCATCATATTGGCCAGGCTGGTCTTGAACTCCTGACTTCAGGTGAGCCACCTGCCTTGGCCTCCCAAAAGTGCTGGGATTACAGGCGTAAGCCACTGTGCCTGGCCAGGGGCAACATTCTGAACACTTTTCAGAGTTCTAGGAAATATATAGGTCCTTTGAAGGAAAATTCTGTGGGCAAATAAGATTGTGAAACATTGTATTTCAGTTTTTCCAAATGTGGCTGGCCTAATCTGGTAAAAAAAATATATTTTTTTTAAAAAAAAGTATAGTGTCTTTTTTCTTTAAATTTGAGGCAACGTGCACAAAACTGGAGATTTGAAATTAAAGCCAAGATTTGTAGCTTCTCTGGAAAGACCTGGCAAGATTGGACCGCACTGCTATTTGACCAGGACCCCACTAGATGGAGCTGCATCCTCTAATCCCCAAGTCCTTACTTGCCTTCATGCTCACTTTTGTTACCTGCCTGGCATCTCTGGGGCTTTTAAGTTTATCATACCTGCTCCATTCTCTGGATCCTTCCTGGGCATGCATGATGCATGAGAAAGACTCTGGGAATCTGGTTAGCTTTGCTTAACACAACATTCCCAAAACTTGTTTGAATGTATGAGTACAGTGACTAGCGGCATTCTGTGAAGTACAATGCATTGGGGCTTAGGAGTTTAGGATAATATCCAGAATTAGGCACAGGACTTGAGCCTAATCCTAACTCTTAGCAGTTACACTGGGTGACATTAGAGCAAATAGTTCTTTACTACATCTACATTTTCTTCATCTCTTAGATGTAATCATTTCCATATCAGCTATGGTGTACAGTGGTAATTCCAATGAAGTGTTACATGTGAGAAGTCTTTGAAGTGTAAAAAACACTACAGATACAGAAGCAGTTTGGAGAGTTAAAAAACACTACACAAACGTAGCTTAGCAAATATATATTTTTTCTTTTGAGACAGAGTCTAGCTCTGTCATCCAGGCTGGAGTGTAGTGTCACAATCTTGGCTCACTGCAACCTCCGCCTCCTCGCTCAAGCGATTCTCCTGCCTCAGCCTCTAGAGTAGCTGGGATAGCTACCACCCCCACTTAATTTTTGCATTTTTAGTAGAGACAGGGTTCCAGCATGCTGGCCAGGGTGGTCTCGAATTCCTGACCTCAAGTGATCTGCCTGCCTCGGCCTCCTAAACTATTGGAATTGCAGGTGTGAGCTACCATTCCTGACCAGGACTTAGTGAATATTTTCTTTCTTTCTTTTTTTTCCAGACAGAGTCTTGCTTTGTTCCCCAGGCTGGAGTGCAGGGCAGTGTCGAGATCTAGGCTCACTGCAACCTCTGCCTCCCAGGTTTCAAGTGATTCTCTTGCCTCAGCCTCACAAGTAGCTGGGATTATAGATGTGCACCACCACGCCCAGATAATGTTTTTGTACTTTTAGTAGGGACGGGGTTTCACCGTGTTGGTCAGGCTGGTCTCGAACTCCTGACCTTGTGATCCACCCGCCTCGGCCTCCCAAAGTGCTGGGATTACAGGCATGAGCCACCACGCCCAGCCAATGGTGTTACATTTATAAGTCTCTTGCTGTATGGTATCTTTTAAAATAACATTTCTTTTTTGAAACAGTTGATATTGGGTAATTTGGCTATCATCATATACTGCAGAAAAAAATTGCCAGCTGAGAGGGAGAACAGGTAAGAAGGAACAAAGGGGAGGAATTTAGTGAATATAAATTATTTTCCTTTAAGTATATTAATCTTGTAGATCATATTGAGTTTTTTTTTTTGTTTTTTTGTTTGTTTATTTGTTTTTGTGATAGTGTTGAGATTCCATTACCTACAATCAGTCTTGGGACGCTGAAACACCAGTATAATTAAGATTGTATGTTTAAATTGAGAAATTTTGCACATCTTTAACAAGTAGCAGAACTAATCATTCACTGATGGCTTTAAAGATGAAATAATTCTGCGAATACATGAAACTGTGAGGGACTGTTGGTGGTCATCTAGGTTTATTTGTATGCATACTCATTAATAAAAGCTTTGTTTGTTTCTTGAAAACAAAACAACTATGGAACAAATTTGAAAACCGACTCAGTATTTTATCTGGCTAATCATTTAGTTTGGGTCAGGCATCTTCATCTTGCTGGGAGCTCCAGTCAAAGTGGGTCAAATTTGTGGCAAGTCACGTAAATATCAGGTGCTCTTCAGGAAACAAGTCTGAATTTCAAGTTCTAAGGAGCTTAGTAGGGAAGAAATACAAAACCCATCACTTCTGGTACTGATTATTACTAGGAGAAAGAATCTTGTGATACAGACTGGCTTCTCAACTGTGGCATTTGGGGACAGAAATCTCTGTTGTAGGGGGCTGTCCTGTGCATTGGAAGGTATTTAGCATCATCCCTGGCCTCCACCCACCAGATGCCCATCACATCCTCCAGGGGTGATGACTGACATGTCCCGTTGTGCAATATCACCCCTGGTTGAGAACCACTGTGGTAGAGGGTGCTTGGGGGGGTGAGTAGGAAGTGGTGTAGCTTTAGCTGGTTGGTCAGTGGCTGTTTCTAGGAAAGAGGTGACATTTAAGTTGAAACCAAGAGAAATGTGTAGGTAGCAGCCACATGAAAACCTCGTGGAAGGAAACCAAATGCAAAGGCTGTGGGGCAGCAGGAAGCTTGTGTATTAAAAGAGAGGAAGTTGTGTTCCAAGGATTAAAAACTAGTGCATGAGGAGGGATGAAGAGAAGCGAGGCTGAAGAGATGGGCAAGGTGTCTGGCCAGCTGCTGGATGAAAAGGAATCTCTGGGCCAGGCATAGTGGCTTACACCTGTAATCCCAGTACTTTAGGAGGCCAAGGCGGAGGGATTGCTTAAGCCCAGGAGTTCGAGGCCAGCCTGGGCAACAAAGTGAGTCTCCATCTCTATTAAAAATTTAAAAAAGAAAAAAAGGGAGAGTCTATGAACATGTCTGTTTGAAAAAGAGTCCCAGTCTTAGAAAACCACCTGCCTTGCCCTCCCAAAGTGCTGGTTACAGGCAAGTGCCACTGCACCCGGCCTTGAACTGCCCCTTCTGAGGTTAAATAAAACTACTTGGAGTCTGGCCGGGTGTGGTGGCACCTGGCCAGGTGCTGTGGCTCATGCCTGTAATCCCAGCACTTTGGGAGGCAGAGATGGGTGGATCACCTGAGGTCAGGAGTTGGAGACCAGTCTGACCAACATGGAGAAACCCTGTCTCTACAAAAATCACAAAAATTAGCCCGGCAAGGTGGTGCATTCCTGTAATCCCAGCTACTCAAGAGGCTGGGGCAGGAGAATTGCTTGAACCCAGGAGGTGGAGTTTGCACTTAGCTGAGATCATGCCATTGCACTCCAGCCTAGGCAACAAGAGCAAAACTCCATCTCAAAAAAAAAATTTACTTGGAGTCTCCACAATATAGAAAGACTCAAAAAATGTAGGGTAAGCTTATTTACACTTCAGTTTTCATGGTCTAGTTTGTAGAGAAATGTTCCTTACAGGTTCGTAGTGCTGTCTAGAAGGAAAGGAATGACAATTAGTCATTTGATCTCCCCTCTGATTAAGGTTTTCCTTTTATTCTTTGTCGTTGATTTCCTTTTTTTTTTTTTCTTTGAGACAGGATCTTGCTCTGTCACCCAGGCTGGAGTGCAGTGGTGCGATCATGGCTCACTGCAGCCTTGAACTCCTGGGCTCAAGCGATCTTCTCGCCTCAGCCTCCTGAGTAGCTAGGACCACAGGTCTGTGCCACCTTGCCCAGCTAATTTTTGTGATTTTCGTAGAGACATAGTTTCACCATGTCGCCCAGGCTGGTCTCAAACTCCTGGGCTCAAGCAGTCTGCCTACCTTGGCCTCCCAAATTGCTGAGATTGCAGACATGAGCCACTGCACCCGGTACTTCTCCATTAATTGTAAACAGTTTTGGAGGATCTCAGGAGTCATACCTTCTTAAAGCCACCATGCCTGGATAATTATTTTATTTTATTTTATTTTATTTTAAGTAGAGATGAAGTCTCACCATGTTGTCAGGCTGGAGTGCAGTGGTGTGATCATGGCTAACCCTAACCTCAGCCTCAAACTTTTGAGCTCAGTCGGTCCTCCTACCTCAGCCTGCTGGGTAGCTGGGACTACAGGCATGAGCCACCATGCGTGGCTATTTTTGTATTTTTTTATAGAGATGGAGTCTCCTTGTGCTCTCTCAAAACTTCATTTCTTCTTTGACTATTGATCACATTAGATTTTCTGAGGATATATACACAAAGGCTATTGCTTTACCCACTGCAAAAGTAATGATAGCCAACCAGAAGACAAGAGGGTAACCTTGGTAGCCTCGACGCAGAATGTGAGCATGGCGTAAATGGGCTGAGGGAGAAATAGTCTGTAACTCAGAACTCCTGGGACTCTACTTGTAATGTTCCCTTGGGGATTCTCATGGACACTAAGGATCTTTCCAACTCTTACTTGGAGCCTCAGGTGGCTGCTTGTGCCTTACCCCAGTCACTCCTGAGTCCTTCCTCTGTAGGGCCACCAGCATAAGCTCAGAACCAAGATCTTAGCTTTCCACAAAGATGGAAATCTTGCAACTACTTCCATTTGGTAAAATTCTCAACTCCAGCCAGCCCTCCACTGCCTGTCCCCAACTCACTTTGCCTGCTTCATGGAGTCCCTTTCTTCTGTGCTCCAAAGGCTATAAATGCCTCAGATACCCACTCTCTACTCCATGGGTCATCCTGCCTGCCAGGAACGCTTGTCCCCTGTTTCTCCACCAGGCATGTCATTCCTCAAAGTTCTGCCCTAGCATCACTGCTTCAGCCCTTGTGGTCCTAATGCTCCTGGACAGAGTTAATCCCCTCTTCTGAATGTTTCTGGGCAGCCCTTTTTGGTCAGTCAATAAACATGGGAAAATAGAGTACCTCCCACATTCTAGGCATGGTGCTAGTACCTAGCTGAGATTATCCTACATGAGGCCAGGGTTCCTCCTAGCCTGTGGGGCACCTTAGGATGAATTACAAAGAGGCGTCCCTCTTCTTCTGGCTGACATAGCCCTGAGTCAGGACAGAGCTTGTGAAAAGGAGTGTGACCTAGGATTTTTGTGCTGTGCAAACTAAAACCATAAATGGTGGTCTTATAACTTTGTCCCTTTTATTAGAGGTATATAGGTCAATAGTGCTTTTTTTTACTCAACACTTTGAGGGAAGTGTCTGTATTTTCTCAGCACCTAGCTTATACTTAGTAAGTGTTCATATATGTCTATTAAAATTAGTGAATAAATTGATAGGGCCAGCCATGGTGGCTCACCCCTATAATCCCAGAAGTTTTAGGAGGCTGAGGTGGGCAGATCACCTGAGGTCAGGAGTTCAAGACCAGCATGACCAACATGGTGAAACCCCATCTCTACTAAAAATACAAAAATTAGCCAGGTGTGGTGGTGCACACCTGTAATCCCAGCTTGTCTTGGAAGGCTGAGGCAGAAGAATCGCTTGAACCCAGCAGGCTGAGGTTGCAGTGAACTGAGATTGTGCCAGTGCACTACAGCTTGGGCAACAGAGCGAGACTCTGTCTCGAAATAAATAAATAAATAAATAAATAATAAATAAAATAAATTGATAGAATGTTTCTTAGAACCTTCCTGTGTACTCTAGGGATGGGATAGAGCAGGAAAGAGTGTCTTTAAAGCTCTTTTCAATTCTATATTACTGGCTAGAGTCGGTGGGGAATCTCAATAACTCTGAGATCAGTAATTTGCAACATTAGCTGCATATTAGAATCATCTAGGAAGGTTGGGAAACTACCCATGCCTAGATCAATTAAATCAGAATTTCAGGAGGTGGGTCACAGGTATTATAATTTTTTCAATCTTCCCCAGCTTTTTTTTTTTTTTGAGACAGTTTCTCATTGTGTTCTCCAGGCTGGAGGGCAGTGGTGTCATCAAGGCTCGCTACAGCCTCAAACTCCTGGGATCAAGCAATCCTCCTGTCTCTGTCTCTGAGTAGCTAGGACCACAGGCATGCTACTATGCCTGACTAATTTTTTTTGTTTTTTTATTTGTAGAGACTGGTCTTGTTATGTTGCCCAGGCTGTTCTTGAACTCCTGGGCTCAAGAGATTCTCCCATCTCAGCCTCCTGAAGTGCTGGGATACCAAGCGTGAGCCCTGCAACCAGCCTTCCCTAGGAGATACTGGAGTGTAGCTGAGATTGAGAACCACTGACCTTGAGAGACTTGGGAAGGGTACATGACAGCATGTTTTCATGTTGTGTGTGTCAAGTGCTCTGGAAGGACTAAAAGACACAAAATTAAACAGGAAAATGTTCACAACAGGCTAGAGCAGGTGAAAAACCAAGTAGAAAAAAATAGCAAGAGGCCGGTGACCACAGGTGTGTCCTATGTCTAGCACCCATGACAATAGCATGACATTGGTGGCACCCCTGGGAACAAGAAGGCTGAATGCTGCCATGCTTTTGGAAAGCTTCCCAGGAAGCTGGCTCACAGCTATTCAGCTGACTTTGTCCCTCGGCCTCCTAGGAACTAAATGTTTCCCCTACAAACTGGTAAAAACAAGCAAAGAAGAAAGTCCCCTTTGGACTGTGAGGACATGCTCTAGGGTAACCTCTATTTTGTGCTGTGGACAGCTGAGATGGGGCTTGCTCTGCCCGTAAGTCCCTGCACCTGCTTGAGTCTAAAAATATTTTTTTTAAAAAAATTTAGGGACGAGGTCTTGCAATATTGCCTGGGCTGGAATGCAGCAGCTATTCACAGGCAGGGTCTTAGTGCACTACAGCCTCCTGGCCTCAAGCGATCCTCTTGCCTCAGCTGCCAGAGTAGCTGGGACTAGAGGTGAGCATCACCATGGCCAGCTCTAAAAAATACTTTGATGATGACTTATGCACACATTCCTTAATAAACTTTAATTGTTAGAAAAGTTTTAGATTAACAGCAAAGTTGAACAGAAAGTAGAGTTCCCACATAGTCACCTTCCTCACACAATACACACACATGATGTCGCCCCATTGTCAATATTTCCCCACCAGTGTGGCACATTTTTCACAAATGATGAATCAACATTGACACATTATTATCAGTTGAAGTTCATAGTTTACATTAGGGTTAATGCTTTGTGTTGTGCTTTCTGTGGGTTTTGATAAATATATAATGTTTAGTATCATACAAAATGGTTTTGCTGACCTAAAAATCCTGTAGCTCCAGATAGTCATCCCTCCCTCTCCCCAAATCTCTGGAAGTTACTGGTCTGATCTTTTCACTGTCTCCATAGTTCTACCTTTTTCAGAATGTCATATAGTTGGGGTCATACAGTATGTAGCCTTTTCAGATTGATTTCTTTCTATTAACAACACACATTTAAGGTTCCTCCCTTTCTTTTTGTAGCTACACAGCTCATTTCTTCTTATTGCTAAATAATATTCCATTGCCTGGATGTATCACAACTTGTTTTTGTTTATTCATTTGCTTTAGTTGCTTTCCAGTTTTGGAAATTATGAATAAAACTGCCATAAAAATGCGTGTGCACACAGGTTTTTGTATAGACGAAAGTTTTCGGTTGATTTAGGTAAATATCAAGGAACACAATTATTGCATTGTCTGATAAGAGAATGTTTAGTTTTGTAAGAAACTGCCAAACTGTTCTTCTTTTCTTTTTTTTTTTTGAATGGAGTCTTGCTCTATTGCCCAAGCTGGAGTGCAGTGGCATGATCTTGGCTCACTACAAGCTCTGCCTCCCAGGTCCAAGTGATTCTCCTGCCTCAGTCCACCGAGTAGTGGGGATTACAGGTGTGTGCCACCACACCCGGCTAATTTTTGCATTTTTAGTAGAGATAGGGTTTCATCATATTGGCCAGGCTGGTTTTGAACTTCTGACCTTGTGATCTGCCTGCCTCAGCCTCCCAAAATGTTGGAATTACAGGTGTGAGCCACCATGCCCAGCCAGCCAAACTGTTTTTCAAAGTGGCTGAGCCATTTTGCATTCCTGCCAGCAATAACTGAGAGTTCCTATTGCCCCACATCCTTGCCAGCATTTAGTGCTGGATGTTAGCCATTCTAATTGAAATGTGCTGGTATGTCATTGTTGCTTTAATTTGCATTCCTTAATAACATAAGATGTTAGACATATTTCCTATGCTTATTTGCCAGCTGTATATCTTGAAAAAATGTTTATTAAGATTTTTGGCCAGCTTTTAATCAGTTGGTTCATTATCTTACTGTTGAGTTTGAAGAGTTCTTTGAATGTTTTATTAGATATGTCCTTTGCAAATACTTTCTCCCAGTCCATAACTTGTGTTTTTACTGATGGTGTCTTTTGCAGAGCAGAAGTTTTTAATTTTAATAAATTCCAACTTGTCATTTTTTTCTTTCATGTCTTTAGTGTTGTATCTAAAATGTCATTGCCAAACCTTATCTAGATATTCTTCCATTATCTTGTACGAATTTTGTAGTTTGGCATTTTACATTTAAGGCTATGATCCATTTTGACTTAAATTTGTGAGGGGAATAAAGCTTGTGTCTAGGAATACTTTTTAAATGTGTGGACATCCAATTGTTTCAGCGCCATCTGATAAGACTCCATTTGCTCTGTTGTATTACTTTTACTTCTTTGTCAAAGATGAGATGACTATATATGTATAAGTCTGTTTCTGGGTTCTCTATTCTGTTGCACTTATCTCTGTCTATTATTTCACCAATAAAACACCAATTTCCATAGCTCAAAATTACTGTAGCTCAATGATGGTAAGACTTAAAGTTGGGTAGCGTCAGTCCTCTGATTTTGTTCTAACCTTCCAATATTGTATTGTCTTCTCTGAGTCTTTTGGTTTTCCATAGATGCTGTAGAATTGGTTTGTCAATTTTCATAAAAACAGCTTGCTAGGACTTGGATTGGAATCTATATATCAAGTTGTGCAGAACTGACAGCAATATTGACTTTTCCTATCCATGAACATGGTATACCTTTTTATTTAGTTCTTCGATTTATTTAATCAGTTTTTTAAAGTTTTCTTCATACAGCTCTTGCATATATTTTGTTAGATTTGTACCTATTTTATTCTTTTGGTGTTAATGTATTATGTTTTGAATTTTAAAATCCAATTTTTAATTTCTGGCATATAGGAAAGCAATAGACTTCAGATATTAACCTAATATCCTGAACCTTGATATAATTGCTTATTGATTCCAGGAGTTTTTTCTTTTGTCAATTCTTTGAGGTTTTCTATAGGCAATCATGTCACATGTGAACAAAGAGCTTTATTGCTTCCTTTGTAATCTGTATACCTTTTACTTGCTTTTCTTGTCTTATTGTATTAGCTAGGACTTTTGGTATAATGTGGAAAAAAGGTAGTGAGAGGGAATTTCCTTGTCTTCTTCCTGATCTTAGTGAAAAAGCATCTAGTTTGTCACCATTACATATGGTATTAGTTGCAGGTCTTTTGCAGATTTAAAAAGTCAAAATACAAAATTAGCTGGGTGTAGTGGCACATGCCTATAATCCCAGCTACTAGGGAAGATAAGGCAGGAGAATTGCTTGAACCCACAAAGCAGAGGTTGCAGTGAGCCAAGATTGTACCACTGCACTCCAGCCTGGGCAACAGAGTGAGACTCTATCTCAAAAAAAAAAAAAAAAAAAAAATCAAGATGATCCTATGATTTAAGGAAGCTTAGTCCCTCCCCCTCCAAAAAAAGGAAAAGGAAATCAAGATAAAAATGTTCCCCTTTACAGAATCACATTTTTTTTAAAGGAGTTTTTTGTTTTTTGAGACAAAGTCTTGCCCTGTCATCCAGACTGGAGTGCAGTGGTATGATCTTGGCTCAGTGCAACCCCTGCTTACTGGGTTCAAGTGATTCTCCTGCCTCAGCTTCTTGAGTAGCTGGTATTACAGGCACATGCCACCACATCCAGGTTTTTTTTTTGTATTTTAGTGGCCGGGCGGGGGTTGCTATGTTGGCCAGGTTGGTCTTGAACTTCTGGCCTCAAGCAATCCATCCACCTCAGCCTCCCAAAGTGCTACTGCACCCAGCCAGATTCACACTTTTTTGCTTTGTTTAGTTTTCCATAGATTCAAACTTTTTTCTTTTTTTTTGGGACTGGGTCTTGCTCTGTTGCCCAGGCTGGAGTATAGTGGCATGATCAGAGCTCACTGCAGCATCCACCTCCCAGACTCAAGTGATCCTCTCACTTCAGCCTCCCAGCTGTAGTCCCAGCTGGGACTACAGGTGTGCACCACCACACCAGGCTCATTATTGTATTTTTTTTTTTTGTAGAGACAGGGTTTCATCATGGTGCCCAGGTGATCTTGAATTGCTGGGCTCAAATAATCTGTTTGTATCAGCCTCCCAAATTGCTGGGATTGCAGGCATGAGCCGCCACACTCAGCTTCAAACTTTTTTTTTTCCGAGATGTTGTTTCACACTTGTCACCCACATAGGAGTGCAATGGTGTCATCTTGGCTCACTGCAACCTTCACCTCCTGGGTTCCAGCGATTCTCCTGTCTCAGCCTCTGGAGTTGCTGGGATTACAAGTGCCCACCACCATGTCTGGCTAATTTTTGTATTTTTAGTAGAGACGGGATTTCAACATGCTGGCCAGGTTGGTCTTGAACTACTGACCTCAGATGATCTGCCTGCCTTGGCCTCCCAAAGTGCTGGGATTGCAGGCCTGAGCCACTGCTTCCACCCACAAACATTTCAAGAAAAAAAACTTACATTAATTTTTATTTTTTCTTTTCCTTTCTTTTCTTTTCTTTCTTTCTTTCTCTTTCTTTCCTTTCTTTTGTTTGTTTGTTTGTTTCTTTCTTCCCTTTCTTTCCTTTCTTTCTTTCCTTTCTTTCTTTTCTTTTTTCTTCTTTCTGATGGAGTCTTGCTCTGTCACCCAGGTTGGAGTGCAGTGGTACCATCTTGAATTATTGCAACGTTGCCCTCCCAGTTTCAAGTGATTCTCTTGCCTCAGCCTCCTGAGTAACTGGGATTGCAGGTGCCCACCATCACACCCTGCTAATTTTTGTACTTTTAGTAGAGGCAGAGTTTCACCATGTTGGCCAGGTTGGTCTTAAACTCCTGACCTCAGGTGATTTGCCTGACTTGGCCTCCCAAAGTGATAGGGTTACAAGTGTGAGCCACCATGCCCAGCCTACATTAGTTTTTCTAACCGCCACCCCCACCATTTATTGATCTTTCATTCCAAATTTAACAAGTCTTTATTATGCACTTGCCATGCAAGGCATTTGTAAGACTTTATGTAGAAGAAAACATAAGTGTAAATTTTCAATACCTTGGATTAGGAAGTGGTTCTTAGCTATGACACCAAAGAATGAGCAACCAAAGAAAAAACAGGTTAGTTTACTTTATCAAAATATAAACCTTTTTAAAATTTTAAAATTATTATTATTATTTTCTTTTTAGAGACAGGGTCTTATGTTGTACAGGCTGGTCTTGATCTCCTGGGCTCAAGGGATTCTCCTGCCTTGGCCTCCCAAAGTGCTAGAATTACAGGCCTGAGCCAACATGCTCAGCCTATTTTTAAATTATTTTTTAATCAGATAAATTTAAGATTCATCAAGAGGTAAACCTTTTGTGCATCAAAGGACATCATCATGAAAGTGAAAAGACAACCCAAATAATGGGACAAAATACTTGCAAATCATATATCTGATAGGAGTTTATGATCCCAAATATATAAAGAACGCTTGCCAGGCACAGTAGCTCATGCTTGTAACCCTAGCACTTTGGGAAGCTGAGGTGGGAGGATTGCTTGAGCACAGGAATGTGAGGCCAGCCTGGGCTACATAGGGAGATCTTGTCTTGCATGGGGCCTGTTGCCCCTTTCTTTTGGCCAATTCTCTCTTTTGGAAAGAGTATTTACCCAATGCCTGTTCCACCATTGTATCTTGGAAGTAAATAACTTGTTTTTGATCTTACAAGCTTATAGGTGGAAGGAACTTGCCTTGAGTCTTAGATGAGTCTTTGGACTTTGGACTTGGAGCTTTTGAGTTAATGCTGCATTGAGTTAAGACTTTGGGGGAATATTGGGAAGGTATAATTATATTTTACAATGTGAGAAGGACATGACATTTGGGGGCTAGGGCAGAATGACATCATTTTGATTTCTGTCTTCTCCAAATCTCATGTTGAAATGTGATCCCCAATGTTGGAAGTGGGTCTGTGGGGATTCACTCAGGCTGGTGAGAAAAATTTTAGTTATAGTAGCCACAAACCCTCTTGGAAGGCCTGGGGGGGTTTGCATAAGCTCCAGTAATAAATCCGGCTGAAGGCAGCCAGAGTCTCTTTGCAAAAGCCAGAGAGATTAGGACCCAAATACAAAGGAATGTAGAATTGTTTATCTAGCTAGCTTGTTTACTTATGTGATTCTAAAAGTGACCTTTGATTTACCCTGGGTGCTTAATTGCTTTCTACTCAGGAAGTCCTCAATGTCAATTACCCTCTAGTGGTGTTGACTCAAGTCTTTGTCAATTAAACTTTACTGAATAAATGTGAGTCTCACTGGCTATCAGGGCCAGCAGCTGCTATCTCTTTACAGCACTTGAGTGCCTGAAAGTGGCCCCACCCAGCCCACTTTTACACTGAAAATCTGTGTCTGAGTGAATTTATTCAACCGTTGCTGAGTCAGAGTCTGTAGGACAGACCCCTGCAAGTCGTGACCCTGATGTGGGTCCTTGTGGGAGGTAGTTGATTATGGGGGCAGACCCCTCATGAATGGCTTGGTGCCTTCCCTGTGGTAATAAGTAAATTCTTGCTCTAATAGTAAATGCAAGAGCTCGTTGTTTAAAACAGCCTGGAAATGCTCTTGTTCCCTCTCTCCATGTGACATGCCTGCTCTCCTTGTGCCTTCTGCCATGAGTAAAATCTTCCTGATGCCTCACTGGAAGTGAAGAAGATGCTGGTGCTATGCTTGTACAGCCTGCAGAATGGTAAGCCAAAAGAAACAGGTTTTCTTTAAAAATTACCCAGTCTCAAGTATTCTTTTGTAGCAACACAAACCAAACTAACACATCCTCTATATTTGTTCTTAGCAGCAGTGGCTGGATCCTCTTCTTCTATGTCCTTTCGTGTTTATGTCCCTCGGGACTCAAGCTACTGCCTGCTTCTTTCTAGGCATCTTCTCCCTACTCACCGGAGATTCCTAAATATCTATTGCAGTCAGATGTCTCTCCTGAGTTTCAGATTCAGTTGCAAACTGCTAGCTTTACCTTTCCACCTGGGTATTTCACAGTCAGCTGCAGCCTTCTGTGCCCAGACCTGAACTTAGCCTCTTTCAGTCCTTCTTCCACAAACAGCTTTGAGTCCCAAAACCAGATGTAGCCTGGATTCTTCCATCTTGCTTCATTCTTTCCCAAAGCTCTTCTGCAGCCTATTGATTATATCCCATGACTGCCTTTAATCCATAATTACCCTTTCATTCCCCATAGCTGTGCTTTTAGTTCTACTCTGGTTAACTTGGACTAGATTACTGCAGTGGCCCCCACTGTCTACTCTCCCTCTTCCTTTGCTTCCCTTCAGCTAATTCTCCATGGAACTCCTGCAGAGATGAGCTTCAAGTACGTATGTGTCATATTTCTCTCCTGCTGAGGACTCTGTCTTTTACCTCATGACCTACAGAATTGATGCACCTTAATGTGGCCCCTATTACTACACCTTTTCTTGGGTCACCGTCCACTCATGGTTCTTCCTGTTTCATTCACCTTATTCTCCAGACAGGCCAAAAGTTTCATTCTATAAATACACAGTCCTGTTTCTCATTTTGCTGTATTGCAATGCTAGTTCTGCTTAGTGTAACTTCGTTTAACTCGTAAACTCACATTCACCTCTCAATACCCTGGTTAGGTTTCATCTTTTCCTGACAGACTTCTGTATATCATCCTTGTTCCCAGTCTATACGTTGCATGTGTTTTTTATTTTTATTTTTATGGAGACTGCATCTTGCTGTGTTGCCCAGGCTGGTCTTGAATTCCCAGGCTCAGGTGATCCTGCCTTGGCCTCCCACAGTGCTGAGATTACAGGTGTGAGCTACTGTGCCCAGCCCCATTGCATGTGTTTTTATTCTTGCATTTATTACACTGCAATTTCCTTAAAGGTCTTTCTCTCCTTTTCGCCTGTGACCTCCTTGGGGGCAGTTGTCATATTTTATTCATTCCCGTATTTCTTGGTCCTGCATTGATGCCTTGATGGCACGTAGCTAGCACTCAGTAAATATTGTTCAATGTATAAATATTTGTAAGTCTCCTTTTAGTCTTTAGCAGCAAACTTCTGTGGTATATTAAAGACAGCCCTGCTTTCTTTTGTACTTGTGGTGGGCAGACTTTCAAAGAGTTCTTAAAGATTCACACTCCTGATATTTACATCTTTGTGAAATCCCCTACTCCTGAGTGTGGACCAGCCTAGTGAATTGCGCTAACCAGCAGAATGAAGCAAATGAGATTGCAACTTCTGTTTTGCTACCAGTTTCTCTAATGGCTCTCTTCCTTTCTGGCCTTAATGAAGTAAGGCATCATCAAATGGAGAGACCCCCATGGCAAGGAACTCAGGGAAGCTTTCGTTTGATAGCTAGCAAGAAGATGAGGCCCTCAGTCCAACAGCTCACAAGGAACTAAAATCTGCCAATAGCCATTCAAATGAACAGTGTATCCTTTCTCAGTTAAGCCTCCAGATAAGATCCCAGCCGTGGCAGATACCTTGGTTGCTTGCTCATAAGAGACCCAGATTCTTGACCCATGGAAACTATGAGATAATAAATATATGTGGTTTAAAGTCAGGATAGTTTTGTGTGTGTGTGTGTGTGTGTGTGTGTGTGTTTCCAGTAGTAGATAGCTAATACAGTGTCCTGTCATTGACAGGTGAAGTATAATTCCTCTCCTTGAATCTGGGTTAGCCTTTGTGATATTTGACCTACAGAATGTGGCAGAGGTGATGTTATGAATTTAGATCATAAGATGTTTTCAAGTTAGATCATAAGAAGCCTGCAGCTTTCAGGCCAGGCACAGTGGCTCATGCCTGTAATCCCAGCACTTTGGGTGGCCGAAGCAGGAAGATAACCTGAGGTCAGGAGTTCAAGACCACCCTGGCCAACATGGTGAAACCCTGACTCTGCTAAAAATACAAAAATTAGTCAGGTGTGGTGGAATGCACTTGTAATCCCAGCTACCTGGGAGACTGAAGCAAGATAATCACTTGAACCCAGGAGGTGGAGGTTGCAGTGAGCCAAGATCCGTGCCACTGCACTCTAGCCTGGGCAACAAGAATGAAACTCTATCAAAAAAAAAAAAAAAAAGCCTTGGAGCTTTCACTTGGACCTCTTGGAACACTTGTTCTTAAGATACTCCATTCTGATGCTCTTATTAGGAACTCAGCTGTCATAATAAAAGCAGCCCAAGCCAGATGAAGAGATTGGGTAGATATGCTAGTTAACAGCCCAGCTGAGTTTTCTGCCCAAAGCCAGCATCAACCGCCAGCCATGGGAGGGAACCATCTTGGACGTCCAGCCCAGTCAAGCCTTCAGATGACTGCAGCCCCAGCCACCATCTGATGGCAACTGCATAAGTGACCCCAAATGAGAACACTCCAGAACCATGAGAGATAATGATATATTGTGGTTTTAAGCCACTAAGTTTTGATGTGTTTTGCATGTAGCAATAGGTAACTGGAATAACCCCTTAAGTGAAAAGAACTCTTATGCCATTTAAAAAATTTATTTTATAAGTATTTTTTGTAGACACAAAGTCTTGCATGTTGCCCAGGCTGGTCTCAAACTTCTAGCCTGCCAAAGTGTTGGGATTATAGGTGTGAGCTACCATGCCCAGCCTCATTGATGCCATTTTTAACAATAGCCAACAAGAGGAGGGCTTGATGGACTATACAGCCATTATTCTTCCATTTCTCACAAAGCAAATCCTTAAACTGTGAATTATATTACATAATCCATCTAGACACAGTCCTTAGAATAAACCCCTAGTTCTTCCTTTGGCCTGTGTCATATGACTCTTTTCTGGTAGTTATTCAAATATGGCCCACACCATCTTTTTCTCACTCACTGCTCTTGGGTCATACTGGCTTTCTTTATATATCTAGTAAAATTCCAAGTTATTTCTGAACTTAGTGTCTTTGCACATTCTGATGCGTCTATCTGCAAGGTCATGCCTTTGGCTCACTTCATGGCATCTGTCTCTCTTTACCTACAAAGGAAGGGATTTATTATATCTTTTTGGCTCATACAATTATGGAGGCTGAGAAGTCCTTTGGTATGCTGTCTACAAGCCGAAGACATATAAAAACCAGTAGTGTAGTTCAAAGGCCTGAGAGACAGAGGGCTGATGGTGCAGATTATACTCTGGGTCTAAGGGCCTGCAAACCAGATTCACTGAGGACAGAGAAGATTGATGTTCTCAGTTCAGGTAGTCAGGCAGAGTTAATTTAACCTTCCTCTGCCCTTTTTGTTATGTTCAGGTCCTCACAGACTGGAGAGTGCCCACTCATACTGGGGAGGGCCATCTGCTTTACTCAGTCGAGCAATTCAAATGCTAATCTTGTCCGGAAAGATCCTTACAGATAGACCTAGAAATAATGTTTAGCTATGTAGGCATCCTGTGACCAAGTCAAGCTGATACACAAAATTAACCATCATAGTTATTTTCTCAGAAAGACCTTCTCTGATCAATATTTCTGCCAACCTTTTTTTTAAATCTGCAGCTTTGTTTCTTTTATTCATAGCATCTGTTACAAAATTTAATTGATTACTTGTTTTCTCTTTATCCCCCTCTAGATGCTAAGCTTCATGAGGACAGCAGGTTGTGATAGTTCTAAAGGGTAGAACAACTCAGATCTGTGAGAGGGGGAAGGAAAATAGCTGAAGGAATTAAGGAGCCTTAGAGGCCCAGTAAGGTACCCAGTAGTGCCTCACTGCAAAAATGTGAGCTTAAGCCAGAGAAGTCTCAGGCTTCTTAGGAACCCACAGGTCAGCCATTTCTGACTTTATACCATTGCCCATTTAATAGTGTCAGCCTTACTTGTAACTGGGTAGAGGGGAAAAGTGGGGCTCAAATTGAATTTTTTTCTATTCATGGAAGAAAGACTGTACAAAACCAGTGAAGTTTCAGCTTTCAAAAAATATATTTTATAAAAATTACAAAGGAAATATATGTTTATTGTACAAAATTTAGAGTGTACACAAAGTATTAAATAAAGGTGAAATAATTATATCAATATATAAGTATAGTTCTGAGGAGATAATACAACAACCTTATTAGTAAAAAATTCCTATCATCCAGATTCCATAGGTGAAGAAATTGAGGCAGTCAGAAATATAGTCATGTTTAAATAATTTGAAAGTGATGGAAATAGGCTGTGGATACATTCATTTTGATTCTAGAGCTGTGCTGTTCACTAAGCCAGCCACTAGCCATATATGGTTATTTTAAAATTAAAACTAATTAAAATGGAAGTAAATTAAAAATTCAGTCCTCAGTTGCACTAGCCACTTTTCAAGTGCTCAATAACCATAGATGGCTAGGAGCTGCCCTGTTGAACAGCACAGTGTTGAACCTTTCCATCATCACAAAATATTTTTTTTCTTTAAACAGGTGTTCTTAATTTTTATTTTGCCTGATCATTCTTTGAAACCATCTTCCACAATAATTTAACTAATTTACATTTCCACCAACAGTGTAAGGGCATTCCTACTTCTCCGCAACCTCACCAGCATCTGTTGTTTCTTGACTTTTTAATAATGACCATTCTGACTGGCATGAGATGGTATCTCATTATGGTTTCGATTTGCATTTCTCTAAGGATCAGTGATGTTGAGCTTTTTTTTCATGTTTGTTGGCTGCATGAATGTCTTCTTTTGAGAAGTGTCTGTTCATGTCCTTTGTCTACTTTTTAATGGGGTTGTTTTTTTTTTTTGTAAATTCATTTGAGTTCCTTATAGATACTGGGTATTAGACCTCTGTTGGATGGATAAATTGCAGAGATTTTTGGCTGGGTACTATGGCTCATGTCTGTAATCCCAGCACTCTGGGAGGCTGAGGTGGGTGGATCACTTGAGTTCAGAAGTTTGAGACCATCCTGGCCAACATGGTGAAACCTCGTCTCTACAAAAATACAAAAATTTAGCTGGGCATGATGGCAGGTGCCTGTAATCCCAGCTACTCAAGAGGCTGAGGCAGGAGAATTGCTTGAACCCGAGAGATGGAGTTTGCAGTAAGCTGAGATCGTGCCATTGCACTCCAGCCTGGGTGACACAGTGAGACTCCATCTAAAAAAAAAAAAAAAAAAAAAATTTGCAAAGATTTTCTCCCACTCTGTAGGTTGCCTATTCGCTTTGATGATTGTTTCTTTTGCTGTGCAGAAGCTCTTTAGTTTAATTAGATCCCATTTGTCAGTTTTTTCTTTTGTTGCAATTGCTTTTGGCAATTTTATCACAAAATCTTTGCCTGTGCCTATGTCCTGAGTGGTATTGCCTAGATTTTCTTCTAGGGTTTTTATAGTTTTCGTTTTTACATTTTTTTTTATTTAAAATATATATATATATATATATATATATATATATATATATATAATTTGCATTTTAGGTTTTGGGGTACATGTGAAGAACACGCAAAATTGTTGCATAGGTACGCACATGGCAGTGTGATTTGCTGCCTTCCTCCCTATCACCTATATCTGGCATTTCTCCCCATGCTATCTCTCCCCCAACTCCCCACCCCCCCACTGTCCCTCCCCTATATCCCCCGAACAGACCCCAGTGTGTGATGCTCCCCTCCCTGTGTCCATGTGTTCTCATTGTTCAGCACCTGCCTATGAGTGAGAACTTGCAGTGTTTGATTTTCTGTTCTTGTGTCAGTTTGCTGAGAATGATGGTTTCCAGGTGCATCCATGTCCCTACAAAGGACACGAACTCATCATTTTTGATGGCTGCATAATATTCCATGGTGTATATGTGCTACATTTTTCCTGTCTAGTCTGTCATTGATGGGCATTTGGGTTGGTTCCAGGTTTTTGCTGTTGTAAACTGTGCTGCAATGAACATTCGTGTGCATGTGTCCTTATAGCAGAATGATTTATAATCCTTTGGATATATACCCAGTAATGGGATTGCTGGGTCAAATGTAATTTCTATTTCTAGGTCCTTGAGGGATCGCCACACTGTCTTCCACAATGGTTGAACTTGTTTAAAACTCCCACCAACAGTGTAACAGTGTTCCTATTTCTCCCCACATCGTCTCCAGCATCTGTTGTCTCCAGATTTTTTTAATGATCGCCATTCTAACTGGCGTGAGATGGTATCTCAATGTAGTTTTGATTTGCATTTCTCTAGTGACCAGTGATGATGAGCATTTTTTCATATGTTTGTTGGCCTCATGTACGTCTTCTTTTGTAAAGCGTCTGTTCATATTCTTCGCCCACTTTTGAATGGGCTTGTTTGTTTTTTTCTTGTAAATCTGTTTCAGTTCTTTGTAGATTCTGGATATCAGCCCTTTGTCAGATGAGTAGACTGCAAAAATTTTTTCCCATTCTGTTGGTTGCCGATTCACTCTAATGACTGTTTCTTTTGCTGTGCAGAAGCTGTGGAGTTTGATTAGGTCCCATTTGTCTATTTTGGCTTTTGTTGCCAATGCTTTTGGTGTTTTGGTCATGAAGTCCTTGCCTACGCCTATGTCCTGAATGGTTTTGCCTAGATTTTCTTCTAGGGTTTTTATGGTGTTAGGTCTTATGTTTAAGTCTTTAATCCATCTGGAGTTATTTTAGTGTAAGGTGTCAGGAAGGGGTCCAGTTTCTGCTTTCTGCACATGACTAGCCAGTTTTCCCCAACACCATTTATTAAACAGGGACACATTTCCACATTGCTTGTTTTTGTAGGTTTGTCAAAGACTGGATGGTTGTAGATGTGTTGTGTTGCCTCCGAGGCCTCTGTTCTGTTCCATTGGTCTATTACTCTCTGTTTTGGTACCAGTACCATGTTGTTTTGATTACTGTAGCCCTGTAGTATAATTTGAAGTCCCAGGAGTGTGATGCCTCCCCTCTTGTTCTTTTTGTTTAGAATTGACTTGGCTGTGCGGGTTCTCTTTTGGTTCCATATGAAGTTTAAGGTGGTTTTTTCCAGTTCTGCAAAGAAGGTCATTGGTAGCTTGATGGGGATAGCATTGAATCTATAAATTGCTTTGGGCTGTATGGCCATTTTTACGATATTGATTCTTCCTAACCATGAACATGGAATGTTTCTCCATCTGTTTGTGTCCTCTCTTATTTCATTGAGCAGTGGTTTGTAGTTCTCCTTGAAGAGGTCCTTTACGTTCCTTGTTAGTTGTACTCCTAGGTATTTTATTCTCTTTGTAGCAATTGTGAATGGCAGTTGGTTCTTGATTTGGCTGTCTTTAAGTCTGTTATTGGTGTATAGGAATGCTTGTGATTTTTGCACATTGGTTTTGTATCCTGAGACTTTGCTGAAGTTGCTTATCAGTTTCAGGAGATTTTGGGCTGAGACAATGGGGTCTTCTAGATATACAATCATGTCGTCTGCAAATAGAGACAATTTGACTTCCTCCTTTCCTATTTGAATACCCTTTATTTCTTTTTCTTGCCTGATTGCTCTGGCTAGAACTTCCAATACTATATTGAATAGGAGTGGTGAGAGAGGACATCCTTGTCTAGTGCCACATTTCAAAGGGAATGCTTCTAGTTTTTGCCCATTCAGTATGATATTGACTGTTGGTTTGTCGTAAATAGCTTTTATTGTTTTGAGATACGTTCCGTCAATACCTCGTTTATTGAGGGTTTTTAGCATAAAGGGCTGTTGAATTTTTCAAAGTCCTTCTCTGCATCAATTGAGATTATCATGTGGTTTTTGTCTTTGGTTCTATTTATGTGGTGAATTATGTTTATAGACTTGCGTATGTTGAACCAGCCTTGCATCCCTGGCATGAAGCCTACTTGATCATGGTGGATAAGCTTTTTGATGTGCTGTTGCAATTGGTTTGTCAGTATTTTACTGAAGATTTTTGCATCTATGTTCATCATGGATATTGGCCTGAAGTTTTCTTTTCTTGCTGAGACTCTTCCAGGTTTTGGTATCAGGATGATGTTGGTCTCATAAAATGATTTAGGAAGGATTCCCCTCTTTTTGGATTGTTTGGAGTAGTTTCAGAAGGAATGGTACCAGCTCCTCTTTTGTATGTCTGGTAGAATTCAGCTGTGAACCCATCCGGACCTGGCCTTTTTTTTGGGTGGTAGGCTTCTTAATTGCTGCCTCAACTTCAGCCCTTGTTATTGGTGTATTCAGGGTTTTGACTTCTTCCTGGTTTAGGTTTGGGAGGATGCAAGTGTCCAGGAATTTATCCATTTCTTCCAGGTTTACTAGTTTATGTGCATAGAACTGTTTGTAATAATCTCTGATGATGGTTTTAATTTCTGTGGAATCTGTGGTGATATCCCCCTTTATTGTTTTTTATTGCATCTATTTGATTATTCTCTCTTTTCTTTTTTATTAATCTGGCTAGTGGTCTATTTTGTTGATCTTTTTGAAAAACCAGCTCCTGGATTTACTGATGTTTTTGAAGGTTTTTTTGTGTCTCTGTCTCTTTCAGTTCTGCTCTGATCTTAGTTATTTCTTTTTTTTTTTCTTTGTTTTTTCTTTTTTTTTCTTATTTTCTTTTCTTTCTAAAGAAGAATGATCTTAGTTATGTCTTGTCTTCTGCTAGGTTTTGAGTTTTTTTTGATCTTGCTCCTCTAGCTCTTTCAATTTTGATGATATGGCGTCAATTTTAGATCTCTCCTTGCTTCTCATGTGGGCATTTATTGCTATATATTTTCCTCTAGAGACTGCTTTAAGTGTGTTCCAGAGATTCTGGTATGTTGTGTCTTTGTTCTCTTTGGTTTCAAAGAACATCTTTATTTCTGCCTTCATTTCATTGTTTATCCAGTTGACATTCAAAAGCCAGTTGTTCAGTTTCCATGAAGCTGTGTGGTTCTGAGTTAGTTTCTGAATTCGGAGTTCTAACTTGATTGCACTATAGTCTGAGAGATTGTTTGTTATAATTTCCGTTCTTTTGCATTTGCTGAGGAGTGATTTACTTCCAACTATGTGGTCAGTTTTAGAGTAGGTGTGATGTGGTGCTAGAAGAATGTATATTCTGTGGATTTGGGGTGGAGAGTTCTGTAAATGTCTATTAGGTTTGCTTGGTCCAAGTCTGAGTTCAAGTCCGGGATATCCTTGTTAATTTTCTGTCTCATTAATCTGTCTAATATTGACAATGGGGTGTTAAAGTCTCCCACTATTATTGTGTGGGAGTCTAAGTCTCTTTGTAAGTCATGAAGAACTTGCCTTATGTATCTGGGTGCTCCTGTATTGGGTGCGTATATATTTAGGATCATTAGCTCTCCTTGTTGCATTGATCCTTTTACCATTACGTAATGTCCTTTCTTTGTCTCTTTTGATCTTTGTTGGTTTAAAGTCTATTTTATCAGAGGTGAGAATTACAACTCCTGCTTTTTTTTTTTTTAATATATATTTTTATTGCATTTTAGGTTTTAGGGTACATGTGAAGAACATGCAAGATTGTTGCATAGGTACACACATGGCAGTGTGATTTGCTGCCTTCCTCCCCCATCACCTATATCTGGCATTTCTCCCCATGCTATCCCTCCCCAACTCCCCACCCCCCGCTGTCCCTCCCCTTTCTCCCCCCCCCGGCAGACCCCAATGTGTGATGCTCCCCCTCCCCTGTGTCCATGTGTTCGCATTGTTCAACACCCGCCTATAAGTGAGAACATGCGGTGTTTGATTTTCTGTTCTTGTGTTAGTTTGCTGAGAATGACGGTTTCTAGGTTCATCTATGTCCCTACTAAGGACACGAACTCATCCTTTTTGATGGCTGCATAATATTCCACGGTGTATATGTGCCACATTTTCCCGGTCCAGTCTATCATCGATGGGCATTTGGGTTGGTTCCAGGTCTTTGCTATTGTAAACTGTGCTGCAATGAACATTCGTGTGCATGTGTCCTTATAGTAGAACGATTTACAGTCCTTTGGATATATACCCAGTAATGGGATTGCTGGATGAAGATGGAATTTCTATTTCTAGGTCCTTGAGGAATTGCCACACTGTCTTCCACAATGGTTGAAGTAATTTACACTCCCCACCAACAGTGTAAAAGCATTCCTATTTCTCCGCATCGTCTCCAGCATCCGTTGTCTCCAGATTTTTTAATGATCGCCATTCTAACTGGCGTGAGATGGTATCTCAATGTAGTTTTGATTTGCATTTCTCTGATGACCAGTGATGATGAGCATTTTTTCATGTTTGTTGGCTTCATGTATGTCTTCTTTTGTAAAGTGTCTGTTCATATCCTTCGCCCACTTTTGAATGGGCTTGTTTGTTTTTTTCTTGTAAATCTGTTTCAGTTCTTTGTAGATTCTGGATATCAGCCCTTTGTCAGATGAGTAGACTGCAAAAATTTTTTCCCATTCTGTTGGTTGCCGATTCACTCTAATGACTGTTTCTTTTGCTGTGCAGAAGCTGCGGAGTTTGATTAGGTCCCATTTGTCTATTTTGGCTTTTGTTGCCAATGCTTTTGGTGTTTTGGTCATGAAGTCCTTGCCTACGCCTATGTCCTGAATGGTTTTGCCTAGATTTTCTTCTAGGGTTTTTATGGTGTTAGGTCTTATGTTTAAGTCTTTAATCCATCTGGAGTTATTTTAGTGTAAGGTGTCAGGAAGGGGTCCAGTTTCTGCTTTCTGCACATGACTAGCCAGTTTTCCCAACACCATTTATTAAACAGGGACTCATTTCCACATTGTTTGTTTTTGTCAGGTTTGTCAAAGATCGGTTGGTTGTAGATGTGTTGTGTTGCCTCGGAGGCCTCTGTTCTGTTCCATTGGTCTATATCTCTGTTTTGGTACCAGTACCATGCTGTTTTGATTACTGTAGCTTTGTAGTATAGTTTGAAGTCCGGGAGTGTGATGCCTCCAGCTTTGTTCTTTTTGCTTAGAATTGACTTGGCTGTGCGGGTTCTCTTTTGGTTCCATATGAAGTTTAAGGTGGTTTTTTCCAGTTCTGCGAAGAAGGTCATTGGTAGCTTGATAGGGATAGCATTGAATCTGTAAATTACTTTGGGCAGTATGGCCATTTTCACAATATTGATTCTTCCTAACCATGAACATGGAATGTTTCTCCATCTGTTTGTGTCCTCTCTTATTTCATTGAGCAGTGGTTTGTAGTTCTCCTTGAAGAGGTCCTTTACGTTCCTTGTTAGTTGTATTCCTAGGTATTTTATTCTCTTTGTAGCAATTGTGAATGGCAGTTGGTTCTTGATTTGGCTGTCTTTAAGTCTGTTATTGGTGTATAGGAATGCTTGTGATTTTTGCACATTGGTTTTGTATCCTGAGACTTTGCTGAAGTTGCTTATCAGTTTCAGGAGATTTTGGGCTGAGACAATGGGGTCTTCTAGATATACAATCATGTCATCTGCAAATAGAGACAATATGACTTCCTCCTTTCCTATTTGAATACCCTTTATTTCTTTTTCTTGCCTGATTGCTCTGGCTAGAACTTCCAGTACTATATTGAATAGGAGTGGTGAGAGAGGGGCATCCTTGTCTAGTGCCACATTTCAAAGGGAATGCTTCTAGTTTTTGCCCATTCAGTATGATATTGGCTGTTCGATTGTTGTAAATAGCTTTTATCATTTTGAGATACGTTCCGTCAGTACCTTGTTAATTGAGGGTTTTTAGCATAAAGGGCTGTTGAATTTTGTCAAAGGCCTTCTCTGCATCAATTGAGATTATCATGTGGTTTTTGTCTTTGGTTCTGTTTATGTGGTGGATTATGTTTATAGATTTGCGTATGTTGAACCAGCCTTGTATCCCCGGGATGAAGCCTACTTGATCATGGTGGATAAGCTTTTTGATGTGCTGTTGCAATTGGTTTGCCAATATTTTATTGAAGATTTTTGCATCTATGTTCATCATGGATATTGGCCTGAAGTTTTCTTTTCTTGCTGAGTCTCTGCCAGGTTTTGGTATCAGGATGATGTTGGTCTCATAAAATGATTTAGGAAGGATTCTCCTCTTTTGGATTGTTTGGAATAGTTTCAGAAGGAATGGTACCAGCTCCTCTTTGTATGTCTGGTAGAATTCAGCTGTGAACCCATCTGGACCTGGGCTTTTTTGGGTGGTAGGCTCTTAATTGCTGCCTCAACTTCAGCCCTTGTTATTGGTGTATTCAGCGTTTTGACTTCTTCCTGGTTTAGGCTTGGGAGGATGCAAGTGTCCAGGAATTTATCCATTTCTTCCAGGTTTACTAGTTTATGTGCATAGAGTTGTTTGTAATAATCTCTGATGATGGTTTGAATTTCTGTGGAATCTGTGGTGATATCCCCTTTATTGTTTTTTATTGCATCTATTTGATTATTTTCTCTTTTCTTTTTTATTAATCTGGCTAGTGGTCTATTTTGTTGACCTTTTCAAAAAACCAGCTCCTGGTTTTATTGATTTTTTGAAGGGTTTTTCGTGTCTCTATCTCCTTCAGTTCTGCTCTGATCTTAGTTATTTCTTGTCTTCTGCTAGATTTTGAGTTTTTTTGATCTTGCTCCTCTAGCTCTTTCAATTTTGACGATATGGTGTCAATTTTAGATCTCTCCTTGCTTCTCATGTGGGCATTTATTGCTGTATATTTTCCTCTAGAGACTGTTTTAAATGTGTCCCAGAGATTCTGGTATATTGTGTCTTCGTTCTCATTGGTTTCAAAGAACTTCTTTATTTCTGCCTTCATTTCATTGTTTATCCAGTCAGCATTCAAGAGCCAGTTGTTCAGTTTCCATGAAGCTGTGCGATTCTGAGTTAGTTTCTCAATTCGGAGTTCTAACTTGATTGCACTGTGGTCTGAGAGACTGTTTGTTATGATTTCCGTTTTTTGCATTTGCTGAGGAGTGACTTACTTCCAATTATGTGGTCAATTTTAGAGTAAGTGTGATGTGGTGCTGAGAAGAATGTATAGTCTGTGGATTTGGGGTGGAGAGTTCTGTAAATGTCTATTAGGTTTGCTTGGTCCAAGTCTGAGTTCAAGTCCGGGATATCCTTGTTAATTTTCTGTCTCGTGGATCTGTCTAACATTGACAACGGGGTGTTAAAGTCTCCCACTATTATTGTGTGGAGTCTAAGTCTCTTTGTAAGTCATGAAGAACTTGCCTTATGTATCTGGGTGCTCCTGTATTGGGTGCTCCTGTATTTAGGATCGTTAGCTCTTCTTGTTGCATTGATCCTTTTACCATTATATAATGTCCTTCTTTGTCTCTTTTGATCTTTGTTGGTTTAAAGTCTATTTTATCAGAGATGAGAATTGCAACTCCTGCTTTTTTTTGCTCTCCATTTGCTTGGTAAATCTTCCTCCATCCCTTTATTTTGAGCCTTTGTGTATCCTTGCATGGGAGATGGGTTTCCTGGATACAGCACACCGACGTGTTTTGGCTTTTTATCCAGTTTGCCAGTCTATGTCTTTTGATTGGGGCATTTAGCCCATTTACATTTAGGGTCAATATTGTTATGTGTGAATTTGATCCTGCCATTTTGATGCTAGCTGGCTGTTTTGCCCGTTAGTTAATGCAGTTTCTTCATTGTGTTGCTGCTCTTTGCCATTTGGTATGTTTTTGGAGTGGCTGGTACTGGTTGTTCCTTTCTATGTTGAGTGCCTCTTTCAGGAGCTCTTGTAAAGCAGGCCTGGTGGTGACGAAATCTCTGAGTACTTGCTTGTTTGCAAAAGATTTTATTTTTCCTTCACTTATGAAGCTTAGTTTGGCTGGATATGAAATTCTGGCTTAAAAGTTCTTTTCTTTAAGGATGTTGAATATTGGCCCCCACTCTCTTCTGGCTTGTAGGGTTTCTGCTGAGAGATCTGCTGTGAGTCTGATGGGCTTCCCTTTGCAGGTAACCTGACCTTTCTCTCTGGCTGCCCTTAGCATTTTCTCCTTCATTTCAACCCTGGTGAATCTCACGATTATGTGCCTTGGGGTTGCTCTCCTTGAGGAATATCTTTGTGGTGTTCTCTGTATTTCCTGGACTTGAATATTGGCCTGACTTGCTAGGTTGGGGAAGTTTTCCTGGATAATATCCTAGAGAGTATTTCTCAGCTTGGCTTCATTCTCTCCATCACATTCAGGTATACCTATCAAACGTAGATTAGGTCTTTTCACATAGTCTTATATTTCTTGGAGACTTTGTTCATTTCTTTTTACCCTTTTTTCTCTACTCTTGCCTTCTGGTTTTATTTCACTATCTTGATCTTCAACCTCTGATATCCTTTCTTCTGCTTGGTCAATTCGGCTGTTGAAACTTGTGTATGCTTCGTAAAGTTCTCGTGTTGTGTTCTTCAGCTCCATCAGTTCACTTATATTCCTCTCTAAATTGTTTATTCTCCTTAGTGTTTTGTCAAATCTTATTCAAGGTTCTTAGTTTCTTTGCATTAGGTTAGAACATCTTCTTTTAGGTCAGAGAAGTTTCTTATTACCCACCTTCTGAAGCCTCATTCTGTCAATTCATCACACTCATTCTCTCTCCAGCCTTGTTCCCTTGCTGGTGAGGAGTTGTGATCCCTTGTAGGAGGAGAGGTGTTCTGGTTTCGGGTGTTTTCTTCCTTTTTGCGCTGGTTTCTTCCCATCTTTGTGGATTTATCCACCTCTCGTCTTTGTAGTTGTTGACTTTCAGATTGGGTCTCTGAGTGGATGTCCAATTTGTTGATGATGAAGTTATTTCTTTGTGTTTCTTAGTTTTCCTTCTAACAGTCTGGCCCCGCTGCTGTAGGACTGCTGAGGTCCACTCCAGGCCCTGCTTGCCTAGGGATCACCTGCGGCAGCTGCAGAACAGTAAGGGTTGCTGCCAGTTTCTTCTTCTGCTATCTTTGTCCCAGAAGGATACCCACCAGATGTCAGTCTTAGCTCTCCTTTATGAGGTGAGTCTTTGTATATACGGGGGTCAGGGAGCTGCTTGAGGAGACAGTCTGTCCTTTATAGGAGCTCAAGTGCTGAGCTGTGAGCTCTGTTGTTCATTCAGAGTTGCTGGGCAGGTACGTTTAGGTCTGCTGCAGCAGAACTCATAACCCCCTTTTTTTTCCCCAGGTGCTCTGTCCCGGGGAGTTAGGGCTTTATTTATGAGTTTCCCTTGTGCTGCTGCCTTTTTTTCAGGGCTGCCCTACCCAGTGAGGAGGCAGCCTAGTCACTGTCTGCCTGCAGAGGCTTTGCTGAGCAGCTGTGGGCTCTGCCCAGCTGCCATGTGAACTTCCCTGCAGTCCTGTTTATACGGGTGTAGTTAGAACTGCCTCAGCAATGGCGGGCTGCCTCGGCAATGGCAAACTATCTCCGTAGTGGTGGACTGTCTCGGTAATGGCGGACACCCCTCCCCCCACAGAGCTGGACCGTCCCAGGTTCAGCTGTGCTTGCTGTGAAACTCTCAATCCAGAGCATTTCTGATTGCTGTTTTCTTGTGGGGGTGGGACCAGCCAAGCATGATCACCTGGCTCCCTGCCTCAGAGCCTTTTTCTTAGTTGAACGATCCACTGTCTCCCAGGTGTTCCAGTCGTCTGTTGAAAAGGCACTGGGATCTGTGTGATTTCCCGTGCGGTGACCCACTGCACTGGCTGAAACAGCGGCGCTGAGATTCGTGGCGCTTTTTTGCCTGGGAATCTCCTGGCCTGGCTCCCTGTTTCAGTCCCCTTTTTAATCAGTTGAATGGGCGACTCTGCCTTCCCAGAGCTCTAATCACCAGCTAAAATGGTGCCCAGACCCATGTATTTTGTATGGAGAACCACCGCACCGGGGTGCCGGCAAAACAGCTGCAGCAGCCAAAACAGCCGTGCTGGTGAAAACAGCTGCGCCGGCCAAACCAGCTGCACTGGTGACCCATGGGGCGCCTCCTCCTGGGAATCTCCTGGTCTGTGGACAATAAAAATCCTTCTGAAAATGCGGCATCCACTCACCCTCCGTGCTTTCACTGGGAGCTGCAATCCTGAGCTGCTCCTAATCGGCCATCTTGGATCCCCTCCTCGGGTTTTACATTTAAGTCTTTAATCATCTTGAGTTAATTTTTATA
Organism: Ateles fusciceps; assembly: GCA_036589455.1. Lineage (NCBI taxonomy): Eukaryota > Metazoa > Chordata > Mammalia > Primates > Atelidae > Ateles > Ateles fusciceps. Next base: position 19,422,935 of record JAZHEH010001005.1, on the reverse strand, counting down.
GAATGTGTGAGGAAAGGGTCCAGTTTCAGTTATCTGCTAATAAATAGCCAGTTCTCCCAGCACCATCCTGAGTTACTTCACTTAGAATAATGGTTGCTGTGAATGCCATTATTTTGTTCCTTTTTATGGCTGAGTAGTATTCCATGTGGTATATTCCAGTGTGTTATATATTCTATAAAGAAAATATATACCGCAGATAGGGAATTCTTTCCTTATTGCTTGTTTTTGTCAGGTTTGTTAAAGATCAGGTGATTGTAGATGTGTGATCTCATTTCTGATTTCTTTACTCTGTACCATTGGTCTATGTGTCTGTTTTTGTATGAGTACCATGATGTTTTGGTTATTGTAGCTTTACAGTATAGTTTGAAATTTGGTTGGGTGATGCCTCCAGCTTTGTTCTTTTTGCTTAGGATTGTCTTGAGTATACGAACTCCTTTTTGGTTCTATATGAATTTTGAAATAGTTTTTTCTAATCGTGCATCACAAAATGTTTTATTGTATAGTGCTGCCATAGAGACTACATCTGATCACATCTGAAAAATGTGTTTTTCTCCTTTCTTATTCCATAATGAAGAGATTACTGCTATTCATGGTTGCTTCCACAACTTTTTCTAAGCAAATACAAATATAAATACCCATATACCTTTTGTTTTGTGTTGTGCTTTTAAAAATAAGATCATCACACCTGTAATCACAGAAACTTGGGAGGCTGAGGCAGGCAGATCACAAGATTAAGAGATTGAGACCATCCTGGGCAACATGGTGAAACCCTGTCTCTACTAAAAATACAAAAATTAGCTGGGTGTGGTGGCACACGCCTGTAGTCTCAGCTACTCAGAAGGCTGAGGCAGGAAAATCACTTGAACCCAGGAGGTGGAGATTGCAGTGAGCTGAGATCATGCCACTGCATTCCAGCCTGGCAACAGAGTGAGATTCCATCTTATAGAAAAAAACAAAAAAAGAAAAAATAAGATCAACCTTACTTCTGCAAAAATGGTCATAATTAAAAAATAAAAAATAGCAGATGTTTGTGTGGATATGGTGAAAAGGGCACACTCCTGCACTGCTGGTGGGGAATGTAAACTAGTGTAACCACTATAGAAAACAGTGTGGAGATTCCGTAAACAACTAAAAGTAGAACTACCATTTCATCTAGCAATCCCACTACTGGGTATCTACCCAGAGGAAAATGATGCATGTTTATAGCAGCACTACTCACAATTGCAAAAATATGGAACCAGCCTAAATGCTCATCAACCAACAAATTAGATAAAGAAAATGTGGTATATATTTTCTTTATGGAATATATACCACACTGGAATATACCACATGGAATACTACTCAGACATAAAAAGGAATAAAATAATGATATTCACAGCAACTATTATTCTAAGCAAAGTAACTCAGGAATGGAAAACCAAACATCATACATTCTCACTTGTAAGTGGGAGCTAAGCTATGAGGATGCAAAGGCATAAGAATGATATAATGAACTCTGGGGAGTTGGGGGGAGAGGAGTGGGGGGAGGATGAGGAATAAAAGACTATACATTGGGTACAGTGTAAATGTTCACATGATAAGTGCACCAAAATCTCACAAATCACCGCAAAAGAACGTTTCCATGTAACCAAACAACACTTGTTCCCCCAACACTATTGAAATAAAATCTTAAAAGATGATCAAATTATGCATATTGTTCTGTAACTTGTTTTGTTACTTAATGATTGATTTTGGATCTACTTGTGCATTAGCTTTTTAAGAAACTACTGAACAATTTTCCAGAATGGTGCCACCATTTACATTCCCATTAGCAAGTACGGGTGATTTGGTGTTTCTGGACACCTGACAGCATTTGATATTGTTACTATTTTAAAATTTAGCCAATCTCTGATGATGTGTTGTGTTACTTAATTGCAGTTTTAACTTGCAATTTTTTGTATTTTTATTTATTTTATTTTAATTTAATTTTATTTTTGTAGATACAGGTTCTCACTATGCTATCTAGACTGGAGTACAGTGACACAATCTCAGCTCACTGCAACCTCCACCTCCAAGGCTGAAGCCATCCTCTTGTCTCAGTCTCCCAAGTAGCTGGGACTACAGGTACATGTCACCACACCCGGCTAATTTTTTTTTGTACTTTTTGTAGAGATGGGGTTTTGCCATGTTGCCGAGGCTGGTCTCGAAATCCTGGGCTCAAGCAATCTGCCCACCTCGGCCTCCCCAAGGTGCTGAAATTATAGGTGTGAGCCACTGCTCCCAGCCTTAACTTGCATTTTTCTAATGGCTAGCAATGGTAAGTATTTTTTCATGTGCTCATTTGCCACCTGTACATCCTCTGCAGTGAAATTTCCATTTATGTCTTTTCTAACTAGATTTCTTTTAACAGTTGAGTTTTGAGTTCTTTATGTATTCTACATGTGTTCTTTGTGTATTCTGTAGATTTAGTTCTTTGCTGGATATGTGGTTTGCAAATATTTTCTTCTAGTTTGTAGCCTTTCTTTCTTTTTCCCCTCTCTCCCTCCCTCCTTCCTTTCTTTCTTTTCTTTCTTTCTTCCTTCCTTCCTCCCTTCATTCCTTCTTTCTTTCTTTCTTTCTCTTTCTTTTTCTTTTTCTTTTCTTTCTTTTTCTTTCACAGAGACTCACTGTGTTGCCCAGTGTTCAGCACAGTGGTGAGATCTTGGCTCACTGCAACCTCCACCTCCTGGGTTCAAGCAAGTCTCATGCCTCCCTCCTGAGTAGCTGGGATTACAGGTGTGAGACATCACGGCCAGCTAATTTTTTTGTATTTTTAGTAGAGATGATATTTCACCTTGTTGGCCAGGCTGGTCTTGAACTTTCTGATCTCAGGTGATCTGCCCACCTCGGCTCCTCAAAGTGCTGGGATTACAGGTGTGAGCCACCGTACCCAGCCTATCGTTTAATAGTCTCTTGCAGAGAAAAAGTTTTAACTTTGATGTACCTAAATTTTTTCCTTTTACAGATCATGCTTTTGGTGTCTAGTCTGAAAACTCCTTGCTAAGTTCTAGATTCAGAAGATTTTTCTACTATGTTTTTTCCCAAATGTCTTATAGTTTTACATTATATATAAACTTACATCCATGATACATTTGATGTTTAATTATTATATGAGGTCTGAGATTAGGCTGAGGTTTATTTTTTTGCTTGTGAGTATATATTCAATTGCTCCATCATCATTGGTTGAAAAGGCTACCTTCATTTAATTATGCTTGCAACTTTGTACAAATTTATAGCAAATGCCCTGACTTGATTACTACATGTAACAAAATATCATATTTTGTTACATATGTTACCACATGTAACAAAATAAATATACACAAATACTTTGTATCAATAAAAACAATTTATTGTGTGTATTTGTGTGGGTCTATTTCTGGGTTCTCTTTTCATTTCCATTGATTGACGACTCTATCACTCAGCCAATACTACACAATCTTGATGACTTTACCTATGTAAATATTGAAATTGGATAGAATGGTTCCTCCTAAATTGTTCTACTTTTTATTTTTTACAATTATTTCAGCTATTCTAGTTCCCTTGCTTTTTCATATACATTTTAGAATAATTTTGTCTATATTAATAAAATCTTGCTGAGATTTTGATAGGAATTGTATTAAATGTGTATATCAATTTGTGGATAATTGATAAATTTACTATATTAAATCTTGCAATCCATGAACACAGTATATCTCAACTTATTTAGCTATTCTTTTTATTATTCTTTCATTTTTTCAGGAGCAGAGTCCTGCTATGTTGTCCAGGCTGGCCTTGAAATTCTGACCTTAAGCAATCCTCCCACTGTGGCCTCTCAGAGTGCTGAGATTGCATGTGTGAGTCACCATGCTCAGCCTAGATCTTCTTTAAAGTTACTTTCCTCAGCATTTTGTAGTTTTCAGCATGCAAGTCCCATACATTTTTGTTAGACTTACACTTCTTTTTTTTTTTGAACAATTTAAAATGGTATTGTGTTTTTAATTTCAGTGTCTATATATTCATTGCATTTATATAGAAATAGAATTAATTTTTGCATATTTATCTTATATCTAGCATATTTACTGAACTCACTTATTGTAGGAGGGGTTTTTTTTTTTTTGAAGATTTCTTAAGGTTTTCTACATAGACAATCATATGATATATAAACAGGGATAGTTTTGTTTTTTCCTTCTGATTTGCATGTCTTTCATTTCTTTTTCTTGTCTTATTGACCTGAATAGAACTTGCAGCTTGTGTCGTTATGAATAAGGATGGTGAGAGGAGAAAGACATCCTGGTCTCCTTACCAATCTTAAGTGGAAAATATTCAGTTTTCACCTTTAGTATGATGCTAGCTATAGGCTCTTATGTATATGCTCTTTATTTTCTTGAGGAAGTTCTCTTCTATTTTTATTTTTATGAAAATTTTACTTATTGAGTTCTAAATATTATCAAATATTTTTCTGCCTTCATTGATATAATCCCATGATTTTTCTTCCTCGGTCTATTACTATAGTAGATTACACTGTCTGAGTTTTGAATATTGAATCATATTTACATGCCAGGAATAAACACCACTGGGTCATGTCGTATAATTTCTTTTATATAATGCCAAATTCTATGTCCTCATATTTTATTAAGGATTTTAGTATTTATATGCATGAGGGATATTGGTAATATTCTTTTTCATATCATCTTTGTTTGGTTTTGGTATCAGAGTGATACCAGCTTCAAACCAAAACCTGACAAGGACACACAGACACAAAAATCCTACATCCCAACATCTTTGATGAACATAGATGCAAAAATTCTCAGTAAAATACTAGCAAACTGAAGCCAACAACATATCAAATAGATAATATGCCATGATCAATGAGATTTATCCCGGAGATGTAAAGATGGTTCAACATATGCAAATGAATAAATGTGCTACATCACATCAACAGAATGAAGGACTAAAACCATATGATCATCTCAATATACAAAGATAAAGCATTTGATAAAATTCAAATCCTTACATGATATAAACTCTCAAACTAGGAACATAAAAGAAACATTCCTCAACATAAGGCCATATAAGGCAAACTCATCATACTAACATCAGAGTGAATGGGGGAAAACCTGAAAGCCTTTTCTCTAAAAAGTGGAATTAGACAAGGCTGCCTTCTTTTTTTATTTTTTGAGACACAGTCTTGCTCTGTTGCCCAGATGAGGATGCCCACTTTTACCACTCTTATTGAACAAAGCACTAGAAGTCCTAGTCAGAGCAGTGAAACAAGAGAAACAAATAAAAGGCATCCAGATTGGAAAAGAAAAGGCCTTTTTTTTTTTTTTTTGCAGATGACATGATCTTATATAGAGAGAAATCTAAAGCCTCAACCAAAAAACTCCTAGAGTTGATAAACGAATCAGTAAAGTTGCAGGATGCAAAATCAACATATAAAAATTAATGGCATTCCTTTTTGTTGGTCTTTTTTTTTTTTTTTTTGTCTTTTTTTAGGCAGGGTCTCACTTTGTCACCCAGGCTGGAGTACAGTAGCCCGATCTTGGCTCACTGAAACTTCCACCTCCCAGGTTCAAGCAATTCTCATGTCTCAGCCTCCCAAGTAGCTGGGATTAAAGGCATGTGTCACCAAGCCTGGCTAATTTTGTATTTTCATGGAGACGGGTTTCACCATGTTGGCCAGGCTGGTCTCAAACTCCTGACTTCAGGTGATCCATCCACCTCAACCTCCCAAAGTGCTGGGATTATAGGCATGAGCCACGATGCCCGGACTTTTATTATTTTTGTTTTTCGGTTTAGTCAATGGTCTGCTGAATATAGAGTAGTTTAACAATTAGGGTTGCTAGTTACTCCTCAGCGCAGAGATTCAGAGTCAGCACACAAATGTCTTATCCGTGACTGAGACAGTCACCCTGAACACAGTCCCAATTGTGTCATGTGGTCACCCCTCCCCCATGTCCATGGAAAGGGGCACCAGAGGCCAGCCGGGCCACAGCTATGAAAGGAAGACCTGACTTCAGCTCCTTGCCTTTTCTCCGTCGGGTTCCTCCTCCCTGTGTGCCCATCATGTTTACCACTTCTTATTTCCGGAGGACTTCCTCCTCCATAGCTACCATCCCTTCATTGACTCTTACTGTCTACTTGTTTGCAGGGAGCTTCTCTTTGAGGCAGGAGAGGGTGATGACCAGGTATTCAGGCTCCATCAGACAACAGAGTCTGGCTCTACCACTTATTATTTTTTAAGCAACCCTGCGACTATAACTACCACTTTTTAGCATACATTATCATACAATTAATGAACAACCCTTAGGTCAGGTGTGGTGGCTCACACCTGTAATCCCAACACTTTGGGAGGCCAAGACCAGAGGATTGCGTAAGCCTAGGAGTTAGAGATCAGCCTGGGCAACATAGTGAGATCCCCTTGTCTCTACAAAAAAAAAGAAAAAGAAAATTGCTGGGAGTGGTGGTGCATGTCTGTGATTCTAGCTACTCAGGTGGCTGGCGGGGGAGGATCACTTGAGCCCAGGAGTTCAAGGCTGCAGTGAGCAATGATCATACCACTACACTCCAGCCTGGGCAACAGAGCGACACTCTGTCTCTAAAAATAAATAATAAATAATAATAATAATATTAAAAAACAGAGAAAATCCTCTTAGATTCAGTTTTTACAGTGTCATTGGAAGCATAAATGTGAACTTGAAGATTTTTCAGATATTTAACATCAGATGGCTGTTTTGCAAGATTTCCATAGGCAGAGTTTTGTGCTGGAGATGAGGAAGTTTTTTTCTCCTTCTATTTTCTAAGTATTTGGCAGAGAACAGTATTAAAACAACCTACAGGACATATGTTTCCCCCTGAACTGTTATATAAAATTTAACATAGCTAAAATAAATCAATGGAACAGATAACAATTATTTCTTTGTTTCCTTGCTTACACCCACCTCTCCTTTTATCAAAGGAAAATTGCCATTAGCTGAATATATTCTAAGGTTGTTTCTTTGTACTTTGTTTTGTTTTAAAAGATAAACACTAAATAAAAATTCTTTGTATTTCTATAAAGCTTTTCATCTTATATTTCCACATACTTTGACAGTGTTTTTTCTTAAGTTCTGTTGCATGCTTTGTAAAAACAGCTATATTAGGGTATGATTTACACACAATGAAACTCACCCATTTTGGGTGTACCTCAGATTGGCAAATATATACAATTGTATAACTACCAACACACTCAAGATACAGGGCCAGGCACGGTGGCTCACATCTGTAATCCCAGCACTTCGGGAGGCTGAGGCAGGTGAATTACCTGAGCTCAGGAGTTTGAGACCAGCCTAACCAACATGGCAAAAACACATCTCTACCAAAAATGCAAAAAATTAACCGGGAATAGTGGTGTGCACCTGTAATCCCAGCTACTAGGGAGGCTGAGGTGGGAGGATCACTTGAGCCTGGGAGGTGGAGGTTGCAGTCAGCCGGATTCATGCCATTGTACTCCATCCTAGATGAGAAAATGAGACCCTGTCTCAAAAAAAATTGTTATACAAAATTAGAAGATATCGATATATAAAAGAAAAAAGAGGCAAAAATCACCAATTTCCTTTGTCCAGAAGAGGCACATTGTTAAAATAACTTTAAAAATATGAACTTTCAGGCTTTTGTCTGTGTATATGTGTATGTCTTCTTACAAGAGTGGGTTAAAGTTGTGCATGATCTTTTGTATTTTAATTGTCACACTCAGTGATGAAGATCGTTTTCCTCACTTCTCTCCTGGGGATCTTTTCACATCAGTAAATATGCGCCTACAATATTCTGTATTTTATTACTTTTTTTAAACTTTTAAGGTTAGGAGTACATGTGCAGGTTTACTGCATAGGTAAACGTGTTATGGGGGTTTGTTATACAGATTTTGTCACCCATGTATTAAGCCTACTACCCATTATTTTTTTTGATCCCCCTCTCCTCCCTCCTCACCACCCTCTGATAGGCCCCAGTGTGTATTGTTCTCTTTATGTGTCTACAAGACATTCTCATAATTTAGCTTCCACTTATAAGTAAGAACATGAGTTATTTGGGTTTCTGTTCCTGTGTTAGTTTGCTAAGGATGATAGCCTTCAGCTCCCTCCATGTTCCTGCCAAGGACATGATCTCATTCTTTTTTATGGCTGCAAAGTATTCCATGGTGTGTATGTACAGCATTTTCTGTTCTTTTTTTTTTTTTTTTTTTTTTGAGATGAAATCTTGCTCTGTTCTCAGTCTGGAGTGCAGTGGTGCAACCTTGGCTCCCTGCAACCTCCACCTCCTAGGTTGAAGTGATTCTCCTGCCTCAGCCTCCTGAATGGCTGAGATTACAGGCATCCACCACCATGCTCAGCTAATTTTTGTATTTTTAGTAAAGACAGGATTTCACCAAGGTTTCAAGGCCAGGTTGGTCTTGAACTCCTGACCTCAAATGATCCACCTGCCTCAGTCTTCCAAAGTGCTGGGACTACAGGCATGAGCCACCGTGCCCAGCCCATATTTTCTTTATCCGATCTGTCATTGATGGGCATTTAGGTTGATTCCGTGTCTTTGTTATTTATGGATAGTGCTGCAATGAACCTATGTGTATATTTGTCTTTATGATACAACAATTTATTTTTCTTTGGGTATATACCCAGTAATGGGATTGCTGAATTGAATGATGGTTCTGTTTTTAGGTCTTCAAGGAATAGTCACACAGTTTTCCACAATGGTTGTGGAAAACACTCCCACCAACAGTGTATAAGCGTTCCGTTTTCTCTGCAACCTCATCAGCACTTCTTATTTTTTGTCGTTTTAATAAAAGCCATTCTGACTGATGTGAGATAGTATCTCATTGTAGCTTTGACTTGCATTTCTCTAATAATCAGTGATACAATATTCTTTTAAATGATTGCTGAGTCTTTATTCGATTAATCAGAATCTTTATTTGATTCATGTTGATGGCACATGAGACTTAGATTATTTGCAATTTTTTGATATTAACAGTAGTCTTTTATTCATTTTTAAGAAATTTATTGTACCTCCACTTCTAATCCATATTTTTACATTTTGATATGATCATTTGATTTTAAGATCTGCTATTCTTTAAAAGTACAACACTGGTTTCTTTCCCAGGTATCCTAGAAATGTTGGGGAAGAAATTGGACTTCGTGTGTAGATGGAGAAATGAACTTCATCTAAGTGAAGAAATACATCTGTTATGCAAGATACTCAGGTGCTGGATTTTGCATGTTGTCTCAAATATATTTTTTATCTGAATATAAAAAAACTCTTTCTTAGCCCTCAAAAGAGGAACTTTGAGTAAAAATTTGGTAGAAAAGTGTCTGAAAGGACAAGCTTCCTTTAGCAATACAACTCCAGAAGTTTCATTTCTCCCTCTTTTCTTCTCTTCCCAAACTAGGAAACACTTAAAATACATGGGTCTAGTTGAAAAGAGCTTCAGTATTTGAGTTGGGGGTTGGGGGGTGGTAGAGCTAATGACAGGGAAACAGCCAGTTCAGTAACTAGCCAAAATGACAATGGTGAAAATAATTCCTCTCCAAAAATTTCTGTTCCTGAATTGTATCTGTGCACTTATGTAGACTACACTTCGTTCCCTCAAGTTCCCTTAATGAGTAACTGTTCTTGGCCAGGTGCAGTGGCTTATGCCTATAATGCTAGCAGTTTGGGATGGTGAGGTGGACAGATCACTTGAGCCCGGGAGTTCAAGACCAGCCTGGTCAGCATAGTGAGCCCTTGTCTCTACAAAAAAATTAAAAAATTAGCTAGGTCTGGTGTTACATGACTGTAGTCCCAGCTTCTTGGAAGGCTGAGGTGGTAAGATTACCTGGAGCCTGGGAGGGTGAGGCTGCAGTGAGCTGTGATGATGCCACTGTACTCCAGGCTGGGCAACAGAGCAAAACCTGTCTTAAAAAAAAAAAAAAGAAAGAAAGAAAAAAAAAGAATTGTTCTCAAAGTCTTTTTGACAAAATGATAGAAAAGTCAATAGTGGAGATTAATTCACACAAAATTATTCCCCCCTCTTGTTCATTTTCTAAAAAGACTATTTTCAGAGATTTGAGACAAAAGGAAGTTTTAGTATCATTTAGTACAGACTCATCTTTTTTATACACGAGGAAGTGGGTGGAGGCTATATTGTTTAGATTTCATTCTGATCTTTGTTTTCTTTTCACTGTAAAGGCTTGGCTCTTCAATTCTGGTTTATATAACCATTTTTTATTTTATTTTATTTTATTTTTTGTAGAGACAGAGTCTCACTATGTTGCCCAGGCTAGTCTTGAACTCCTGGGCTCAAGTGACGCTCCCAGCATGTTGGGATTACAGGTGTGAGCCACTGCTCCTGGTCTTTGTAATCATTTTTGAAAAGGGTTGCTTCTCTAGTAACTCCCTGATCCATAATGACTTAACAGGAAAGAATTTTCCTCTACAAGGGATGAGGTTTAAACCTCTCAGGACTACTTTAACTTAAGGAGTGAACCTCCTCCACTTAATCAGCTACATTTTTCTGTATCTTTAACCTTTCTTATTTCATTCCTTCTTATTTTAGAGGAAGAAATAGCCTTGTTTCTTTGCAAAGGCAAACTTTTCATCTGTGTTTTCTTTTTCCTTTTGTTTCATAAAATCTTTTTGGAAAAGCAATCCATGCTGATTAAATACAAAGCAGAAAATAGTTAAGAAGTCAATATATAGCATTTCTTTATCTCAGCAATAATTTTTCTAGAAAATGTAAAAATAACATACAAATCACATTGGCAATAAAATGCCTAAAGTATGTAGTAATTAACCTTATCAAGAATACACAGAACCTTTATGGCAAAAAGTCTAAAACTTTATTAAGGATCAAAGAAAATATGAATGGCTGGGTTTATGGATGGCATGATTTAACATTTGTAAACATGTCAGTTCTTCTTGGGTCAGTCTGGTCAGTCAAGGAAATTCCAATAAGAAAATCTAATAGGATCTTTTGAGGTACTCAGTAATTGACTGTGGAATTTTCATGGAAGTATAGTCTATAAAATAGCTTTAAAAATTGTTTAAAAAGACCAAACCCAGTGGGAGAGGTTGGACTCACCCTTTATTAATATTGAATTTTTTATAAAGCCTTCATCATCAATAATGAGATACTGGCACAAGAACAAAACTCCAGTGTCACAAGATAAAAAGCATAGGACTCACATACAGCCACAAACCTTTATTTACCCATCTAATATCCTTCATTCCATATGATTGGCATAGCATTATATATCAATGAAGAAAAGATGAATTTTTAACAGAAAGTAGTGGGAAAACTATATTATTATACAGAAAAAAATAAAGTTGAATTTCTACCTCATACTACATACAAAGATGAACTCCAGAGGGATTAATGACTAATTGCAAAAACAAAACTAAAGAGTTAATAGAAAAACTATAGGCAAATATTATGGTAATCTTGCAGTGGGAAATAATTTTTTTCCTTTTTTAAAAAATAGACACAAGCTCTTCTCTGTTGCCCAGGCTGGAGTACAGTGGCGTGATCATGGCTCACTCCAGCCTTGGCCTCCTGGATTCAAGCAATCCTCCCGGACTCAAGCAATCCTCCCACCTCAGTTTCCTGAGTGGCTAGAAATACAGGTACTTGCCACCACACCTGGCTAATATTTTTTTAAAAATTTGTAGAGAGAGGGTCTCATTATATTGCCCAGGCTGGTCTTGAACTTTTGGGCTCAAGTGATCCTCCCACCTTGACTTTCCAAAGTGCTGGCATCATGGGTGAGCCACTGCACCCAGCCAAGATTTCTTAAACAAGATCCCCAAAGCAGAAGCCATAGGATAAAGATGAATGATTTCTAATATTAATATGTCTGTATCAAGGATTTTAGTTCAGTGAAATATTCAATGGGCAAAGTTGGCAGAGGGATGACGGAGTAGAAGAAATAACTTTTAATGTTTAGAGAAGGTGGCATACACATACCCATGCAGAAAGAGAGAGGAGAAAGGAAAAGAAAAAGAGGAAAAAAGGAGGAAGAAGAAGAGGAAGAGAGGAAGAAAAACAGAAATACTGGCAAAAATGTGAGAAGTCAATTTACTAACATATATAGTTAACACATATGTGAATAAATCATTAAACCCCGAAAATAATTTAAAAAATCAAAAGAGAACAATGATGAAGTAACACATTACATCCATCAGCGTGGAAAAAATGTCAAAGAGATCTACTAGTGCTAATAAGTACCTGGGTTAACAGAATTCTCATGTGCAGGGGGTCGGAGTAAAGCTGGCCAGTTTGCTCTGGAGAGAGATTTGACAGTACCTAGTGAAATTAAGTGTGTGACTAGCCTATGATTTAACAGTTCCCTTTCTGGATGCCTACTCTAAGAAACTCTTTCTCAGGTCCATGTAGGGACATGTATGAAGTTATTCAATGAAACATTTTTTGTGTTACTAGAAAGTTGGAGGTAACTTGTGTATTCCTCATTAAGGGAATGGATGAATATAGTTAGGGTGCAGTGGCTCATGCCTGTAATCCCAGCACTTTGGGAGGCTGAGGTGGGCAGATCGCCTTAGGTCAGGAGTGTGAGACCAGCCTGACCAACATGGTTAAATCCCATCTTCACTAAAAATACAAAAATTAGCCAGGCATGGTGGTATGTGGCAGTAATCCCAGCTACTCGGGAGGCTAGGCAGGAGAATCGCTTGAACCCAGGGTGGAGGTTGCAGTGAGCTGATATTGTGCCACTGCACTCCACGCCTGGGTGACAGAGCAAAACTCCATCTCAAAAAAATAAAAATAAAAATAAAAGAGAGAGAGAGAGAGAATGGGTGAATAAAATGGGGGATATGTCCACAATGGTATTATATATTATGCAGCAATTAGGAGCTATAAGCTAAATATACACACATTTAGATTTTAAGATCATGGGGTTGGGTGGAAAAGGAAGCAGAATGAGATCCATAGCAAAATATTTTGTAATCTGAAAACATAATATACAAAGCAATATTGTGCATCTTTCATGGATACTTACATATCTAATGACATTAATTTAATACATTAGCGAAAATTTTGAGTATGTATTGAGATGTCAGGGAAAATCTGAGGCTTAACAAACCTATGATGACTTTGTGCCTTAAACCGTGTGATGAACTCAATTCTGCGCCTGTGAAGAAAATACACGCATTCATTCATGAAAGGAAAACCTATTCATTTAACAAATACTTAGTGAGCACCTGCTGGAGTGAAAAAACACGCCACCCAAATCCTACCACACAGAAATAACCATATTTGACATTTTGTACACCTGTGCTCTTTTCTCCACTTCCATCTCCCAGTTTTGAATCCTGACTAAAATAATTTTACTTTTCTGCTGAAACATATCTTCCCTTTCTAATGATGTCTTTTCCAATGCTACAAAACTTGCTGTTTTTAATCTCAAACATTCTCTGAACCATACTCCTTTGCCTTTCTAGTTCACAATTCAGGACAATGTCTTCCAAACTTACTTTCTCATTCACTTCTCAACATACAACAGTGGTCATTTCTTCCACTCTTTCTCAAAGGTCATCAATGGTTTCTTAATTTTTAATCAAATGGTCTTTTCTCTGTTGAGATCAGTAAGTATTTATTGGGTATATACCTTGATACATGATGGCAGGGTCTATGTTAAGTGCTGGGGGTATGAGATGATTCCAGTCCAGTTCCTGTGTTCAGGAAATCACACTGTGGTTTGAAAATAGATATGAAGGCTGGGCATGGTGGCTCACTCCTATCATCCCAGCACTTTGGGAGGCTGAAGCGGGTGGCTCACGAGGTCAGGAGCTCAAGACCAGCCTGGCCAACATAGCAAAACCCTGTCTTTTACTAAAAATACAAAAATCAGTTGGGCATGGTGGCACATGCCTGTAATCCCAGCTACTTGGAAGGGCAAGGCAGGAGAATCGCTTGAACCTGGGAGGTGGATGGAGGTTGCAGTGAGCCAAGATCGCACCACTGAACTCCAGCCTGGGCAACAGAGCAAGACTCCATCAAAAAAAAAAAAAAAAAAAAAAAAGACATTAATTGGATAATCTTAATATGATGTTCTAATTACATAGATAGGGTGTGCCCAGGTTGCTGAAGTTCCCACTGGAGCTCAAGTGAGAGCTTTGCATTTAGGAAGATGTGTTGGAGAAGATTCAGTCTGAGTATTGAAGGGTGAACCAATTAAATAAGATTAGGGAATTCTAGGCAAGTGGTTCTCAGACATAGCTATTCATTTAAGCTTAAAAAAATACTAATGCCTAGATCCCAGCCCAGACCAATGAAGTCATGTCTAGGGGTGGAATCTGCATATGATTTTAGAAGTTCCTCTTGTTATTTTAAGATATAACCAGGTCTGAGAACCACAGCTCTGGACTGAGAGAGGAACAGGTGCCAGCTGCAAGGGTATGGAATTGTAGGAGACATAGCTAATGTCAGAGCCTTTTTATTTTTATTTTTAATAATGAGATGGGGTTTCACTATGCTGCCTAGGCTAGTCTCAAACTCCTGAGCTCAAGCAATCTGCCTGCCTTGACCTCCCAAAGTTCTGGGATTGCAGGAGCGGGCCACCATGGCCAACCTAGTGTCAGAGCCTTTGATCTCAGACTGTCTCACTCAAAAGAATGTTTTTAACCACTTCTCATTACTGGTTCCACATGGCTGAGGGAGGTATTAGTCAGGACATGTTAGATTATGCTGTGGTTAAACAAAAAATAATTTAGTGGTTTAAAACAACAAAGTTTGGGCTGGGCAAGGTGGCTTATACCTGTAATCCCAGCACTTTGGGAGGCTGAGGCAGGCAGATCACGAGGTCAAGAGATCGAGACCATCCTGGCCAACATGGTGAAATCCTGTCTCTACTAAAAATGCAAAAATTAGCTGGCATGATGGCACATGCCTGTAGTTCCTGCTACTCGGGAGGCTGAGGCAGGAGAATTGCTTGAACCCAGAAGGTGGAGGTTGCAGTGAGCTGAGATTGCACTACTGCACTGCAGCCTGAGACAGAGCAAGACTCCATCTAAAAAAAAAAGATAACAGGCTGGGCGTGGTGGCTCACGCCTGTAATCCAAGCACTTTGGGAGGCCACGGTGTGCGAATCACCTGAGGTTGGGAGTTCAAGACCAGCCTGACCAACATGGTGAGGCTTTTTTTAAAAAACAAAAAAACAAAAATGTAATTTTTAGTATTTGTTTAAAAAAAAAGATAACAAAGTTTGCTTTTTAGTTTTTCATGCTTCCACTGAGGATCATGGGGATGGAGGGTGGGGTTCTACTTAACATCGTTCTTAATCAGAGACCCAGGCTTGGGGTCTTTTACTCTTTAAGTCAGGCAAAGGGAGCATAGTGAATTGTACACCCATTCTTATAGGCTTCCACCTGCAAGTGGCCCATGACACTTTTGCTTACATGCACTTGCCAGATCCAGTCCTGTGGCCATATTGAATATCATGGTGATGAGGCATGTTACTCCATTATGTGCCTAGAAGATAACTAGAATATTTGTAAAAATAACTCTTACTAAGCTATATGAAATAAATTAAACTTAATTGCCAATGGCAGCCATTTATATTCATCTGAGGTTCCACACTGTGGCACCTGGAAGAAGTGATTTCTCTATATTTGTGCCAACCAAGATATTTCCAGGAGAGTTTAATGCTGTACTTTTTCATTCTTACATTCAATTTTTCCACTTTCAATTCCTTCCTTCCTCCCTCCCTTCCTCCCTCCTTCCTTCCTTCCTTCCTTCCTTCCTTCCTTCCTGTCTTTCTCTTTCCTCTCACTCTCTGTTTCTTTTTCTTTTTTTGAATGGGTCTTACTCTGTTGCCCAGGCTGGATAGCAGTGGCATAATCATAGTTTGCTACAGCCTCAACCTCCCAGGCTCAAGCAATCCTCCCACCTGAGCCTCCATAAGTGCTGGGATTATGGGCATAAGCCACCATGTGTGGTCCACTTTCAATTTCTTAACAAAGATCTGGCCTTGCCAGGAGAGTAAAAGTTGGGTTTCCAAGGTTTCAATACTTTCTGTATTTCTTCAGATGGAAACTCTCTTTCCTCTTCTGGGAGTAAAACTAATGTAACAATGACTTTTTGAGCTAACCACAATATGCTCCACCCAAGCTCCATTTCTCCTTTTTTATTTGAGGATCCTCCCTTTGTGAAGTTGACTTATGAGGCCAATTGACTTATGCCAGCTTCTTTCCATCTTTGTTTCCTTTGCTTATAAATTAATACTTTTCCCTATGTCTTTATGACTTCAAAGACCTTGCCTATAAGTAATCTCAATTAATTCCCAAATAGTGAAGGCATTTTTCAATCCTTTTTTACAAATAAAGAAAATGAGATTCAGAGGTGAGACAGGGTCTTACAAAGGCTTCTGAAATATTTACATCTTCTGACAGCTACCCTTACCTTCTTTCCACTTTGTATTATTTTCTCCCTTTAATGAGTCAAAATGTTTCCTCATTCATTCGCTCATCAGGTAGTTATTAACTATTAGAAGCCTGGCACTGAATCAGCTGTAGGGTTGTATGTACTTGGTCTCCTGTGCTCTGCTGTCCATTGCTCAAGCAATAGCCTTTTCTTCTTCTAATAGAACTCTGATTTTCTTCAGGGAACCAGCATGTTTTATCTTCCAATTTGAAGGTCCCTAGATCCCTATCCCAGGCTCAAGGCATATGGGCCTGACTGGTCTAAACTAGTCATACCAAGAACCCAAAAGCAAATGCAATGAAAACAAAGATAAATAGCTGGGACCTAATTAAACTAAAGAGCTTTTGCACAGCAAAAGGAACAGTCAGCAGAGTAAACAGACAACCCACGGAGTGGGAGAAAATCTTCACAATCTACACGTCTGACAAAGGACTAGATGCAGAATCAATAATGAACTTAAAGAAATCAGTAAGAAAAAAATATCCCATCAAAAAGTGGACTAAGGACATATATATACAGTTTTCAAAAGAAGATATACAAATGGCCAATAATTATATGAAAACATGCTCAGCATCACTAATGATCAGGTAAATGCAAATCAAAACCACGATGAGATATCACCTTACTCCTGTAAGACTGGTCATAATTTTAAAAAAATCCAAAAACAGTAGATGTTGGTATAGTTGTGGTAAACACAGAACATTTCTACACTGCTGATGAGAATGTAAACTAGTACAGCCATTATGGAAAACAGTGTGGAGATTCCTTAAAGAACTAAGAGTAGAACTACTATTTGATCCAGCAATCCCACTACTGGGTATCTACCCAGAGGGAAAGAAGTCATTACTTGAAAAAGACACTTGCACACGCATGTTTATAGTGCATAATTAGCAATTACAATATCATGGAACCACCCCCAATGCCCATCAATCAATGAGTGGATAAAGAAACTGTGGTATAGATATACAATGGAATACTACTCAGCTAGAAAAAGGAATGAATTAACAGCATTTGCAGTGACCTAGATGAGATTAGAGACTATTATTCTAAGTGAAGTAACTCAGGAATGGAAAACCAAACATTGTATGTTCTCACTGATATGTGGGAGCTAAGCTATTAGTACGCAAAGGCATAAGAATGATACAATAAACTTTGGAGATTTAAGGGGAAGAGTGGGAGAGGGGCAAGGCATAAAAGACTACCAATATGGTGCAGTGCATACTGCTTGGGTGATGGGTGCACCAGAATCTCACAAATCACTACTAAAGAACTTACTCATGTAACCAAATACCACCTATACTCCAATAACTTATGGAAAAATTAAAAATTAAAAAAATAAACCAATCATATCGATCTCGTACAGTAGATTTGAGGGTAAGCTGGTGGCCTAGTTCTGGATAAGTCAAGTCTGCCAAGAAGGACTTCTTTTCCCAAATAAAAAGTCAAAGACTAACGATGCGAAAGCTTTTCTGTCTCCCCTTTGCCCTTCCCAAACATGAACTTGATGTCCAGAAGTACCTCAGCCCTCCTGTGACCAGGGTGTGAGAAACCAGCATAGTGGAACAGAAAGAGAAAAGTCTGGGTCCTTGATGATATTTTTGAGTCCCTGGGCTGTCTACATCTGGGCTTCTTGTTATGTGAGGAAAAACAAAGCACTTAGATGTTTAGGCTTCTGTGAATTGGATTTTCTGTTCCTTCCAGTTGACTGGATTCCTAAGTGACTTAAATGACTGTTTTGGCGACAGACTCATAAAAAATTTCTATTTGTATTATATTTGTTAGTCAAATTTGCGCACCACCATACCCAGCTAATTTGCCTAGCAAACCCAGCCACTTCTGAGTAACTGTACTCCATCCACAGCCCAATTGCTGAAACTGCAAATGGAATGGTGGCATTCTGCAGGGTGGGATCTTTCTTCTCCAGGGCAAGGCTGATCTCGGGGTAGCCAATCAGAGAGCAGCCAGTGGAAAACAATCTGAGGCCTACCTTGGAAAATGTGAACCAGAGGGGCTCAAGTTCTCTCTCAGGAATCTGGCATTTAGAATTGAAAGAATAAGTGAACTCAGAGAGCTGGGTTGAGGGTCATTTAGAGGATTTGGGGCTAGGATATATAATAAGGACCATGAGAAAGCTGACATCATGAGAAACCTGGTAAGGGGAGGGGTTGAGAGAGGGACAGAAAGAGATAGAGAAGAGCAGAGGAAGTAACCCCTTGACGTTTTCTAATGAGGTGCTGATTCCAGACTGCGTGTGCCCTTGTCATGAGTAACCACCTCCTTGGGGCAATTTGAGTGAATCTCAATATTCTTGTCCTGAAATCAGCTCGAATATACTAGGCAGTAAAAGCTATATTTTGAGTTAAGTTTTCAGTGTCTTCCAATCCCTCTTTTCTTGTATGTATAATGCCAAATGTAATACCTCCTTTATGGGTTTGTTGTTGTTATTACATGTGAACAAGACGTAGCACAGTGCTTAGCACATAGCTACAGCTAATGAATGTTAATTCCTTTTCCATTTCCCCAGCGCCTAAGTTGTGAGTTTAATGAAGGCAAGAATGGCTTGTCTGATATGGCAGTCTCAGGGTTTAGCACAGTGCCTGTACATAGCATGAACTCAATGGGTTGGCAAACGTTTTCTGTTACTGCTAGATAACAAATATTGTTGGCTTTGTGGACCATATGGTATCTGTTGCAGTTACTCAACTCTACTATTGTAACATGAAAGCAGCCATATGCTAAAAAATGGACATGATCATGTTGCAATAAAAGTTTCTTTACAAAAGTGAGTGTTGGGCTATATTTGGTCCACGGGCCATAGTTTGCTGAGTCTTGCTATAGATGATGAAGAAATGAATGAAGAAAAATGAATGGATGGCATTTTATTTAAAAATGCCATTTACCAGAAAGAAAGTACTGGTTACTATAAAGGACTCTTTATCAGAAAACCTGGATTCTATTTTCATCCTATTACATCTTTTATCTTCTCCGGCCTCAGGCCTTTATTTGTAAAATGGGGCCTGATAATCCTTCCTTTGTTTAAAGATTGGGAACTGTCAGGTCTGTAAAGGTAAAATCCATGCCTTATTTGTCTTTATTCTCAGCGCCTAACAGAATTCCCACGTGTCTAAGCATAATAGTTGACAAGCACTTGCTGAATGATTGAAAGTTTGAGGTGAATCAGGTGTTTGGTGAAGCAGGTGGTTGAACCAGATAATAGTATAAACTCTTTTTATTACTTATTCATGTATTTATTTTTTGAGACAGGGTTTTGCTCTGTTGCCCAGGCTGGAGTGCAGTGGTATGATCTCAGCTCACTGCAACTTTTGACTCCTCGGTTTCAAGTGATTTTCATGCCTCAGCCTCCTGAGTAGCTTGGACTACAGGCACATGCCACCATGCCCGGCTAGTTTTTGTATTTTTTGTAGAAAGGAGGTTTTGCCATTTGCCCAGGCTTGTCTCAAACTCATGAGCTCAAGCAATTCGCCCACCTCAGCCTCCCAAAGTGCTGGGATTACAGGCATGAGCCACGGTTTTCAGTCCTAAACTCTTAAAATTGGGGAAGGTAACATGGGGAGAAATGCCAGAATACAGGTGATGGGGGGGATGGAGGCAGCAAACCACAATGCCATGTAGGTACCTATGCAACAATCCTGCATGTTCTGCGCATGTACCCCAGAACCTCAAGTGCAATAAAAAAAATATGTGTGTGTGTGTATATATATATATATGTATATATATATAAACTCTTAAAACTGGAAAGACTTTAAAATCATCCAGCCAAATTCTTACTTTGTAGAGGTTTTTTAGTAGATTTAAGATTCCAAATGAAAACCCAATGCAAATTGACTTAAGCCCAAAAGGGAATTTATTGCCTCATTGATGTGCTTTGTTTAGGGATTCCACTCATGTCATCGACCTAGGCTTGCTTTATTTCCTCACTTGCTTTCTGCTTGATTGGTTCTCTTATGAGGTAGGCTTTCCTCGTTGGTGGCAAGACGGCTGCCATTAGCTTCCAGCTCATTTTCTCACAGCTCAGACCAGAGGAAAATAGAGACGGTCTCTATCTCTTAAAAGTCACAATAAACATCTCAAGATTGTGTATCCTTGACTTCATTTGAGTCACTTGCTTATCCTTGAGCCAATTGCACCCATGAATGAAATCAACGCCACCTGAACTGCATTGACTGAGAATGAGGAAAGTCTGGTTCTCCAGAGGCAAACCTCCAAATGCAGAGAATGAAGGTGGCAAAGACATGAAATGCTCAGCACTGCATAGGAGTCTCTCAAAAATATGCTTTAGTAAGAACTGAGCATCAAATATTAGGCTGTTTGTGAATATTCTGAAGCCTGATTCATGGACTCAAACTTAGGAAGAGACAACCAAGGTTAGCTTCATTTTTCAGTGTTTGACCCCTCCAGATACTAGATTGCTTTTAACATTTACATTCCTAAAAGAAAGGAATGCGTTCATTAAAAAAAAATAAATTTTATTTTAAAGCAGTTTTAGATTTTTCAGAAAAATCAAAGATAATACAAGAGAGATCTCATGTTCCCATACACCTGTTTCCCCTATTGTTGACAGCTTATATTAGTGTGATCTATTTATTAAAAATAATGAACCAGCCAGGTGCAGTGGCGCATTGCATGTAATCCTAGCACTTTGGGAGGCTGAGGCGGGTGGATTGCTTGAGGTCAGGAGTTCAAGACCAGCCCGGCCAACGTGATGAAACCCCATCTCTACTAAAAATACAAACAATTAGCCGGGTATGGTGGCAGGTGCCTGTAATCCCAGCTACTTGGGAGGCTGAGGCAGAAGAATCGCTTGAATCCAGGAGGCAGAGGTTGCAGTGAGCCAGTATCATGCCATTGCACTCCAGCCTGGGCAACAGAGTGAGACTCTGTCTCAAAAGTAATAAAATAATAAATTAAATAAATGAACCAAGATGGGTACATTATTATTAACTAAAATCCATACTTTATTTGTATTTTCTTACTTTTTAACTAATGGCCTTTATCTGTTCCAAGATCCCATCTGGGATACTACATTACGTTTATTATTTATTTATTTATTTTATTTATCTTTTAAAAATAGAGACAGGGTCTCACTATGTTGGCCTGGCTGGTCTTGAACTCCTGAGCTCAAGTTATCCTCCCGCTTCAGCCTCCCAAAGTGCTGGAATTATAAGTGTGTGCCACTGCACCTGGCCTGTTTTCTTCATGATTCGATGTCATGGGTTTTGAGGAGGAAGTCCATAGAGTTAAAGTGACCCTTATATTACATCATATCAAGGGTACATATTATCAACTCAACTTATGGTTGATGTTGACCTTGATTGCGTGCCTTTAGGTAGTATTTGTTAGTTTCTCCATTGCCCCGCAAATCCCCACTGTATGTTTTGAAGGAAGTCACTAGGTCAAACCCACACTTAAAGAGTGAGGAGTTGTGCTTTATCTCCTTGTGTGGGGAGTATCTACATAAATTATATATAATACTTCTGAGCAGAAGATTTGTCTATTCTCACCTACTTATTCATGGATTCAATAATTTACTTCTTTCAATATGGACTCAGATATTTATTTTATACTTCGAATCATAATCCGGTATTCTTTTATTTATTTTGTTGCTCAGGTTGTTCCAGCTTTGAGGTAGAGCCAAAGCTTTTTGGAAGCTCTTTTGATAATTTCCTTTGCCCTTTAAAATAATCCCATCATTAGGGAAAGTTGTTTTTTTTGTTTTTTTTTTTTTAATTTGGTTGTTTTGTTTTTTAGCACCTTCTTGCTTTTACTTACTGACATTGCGGGATGCTCCAGATTCATTCCGTATATTTTTTGCTTCAGTACTAGAATCAGCCATTTCTCCAAGAAGCTCTGGTTCTTTTTATGGGAGGGTAGAAGTAGAAATTAAGATGTGGGTGCTAGGTATGCTCAATATATCCATTTTATTTATTTATGTATTTATTTATTTATTTAGAGACAGTCTCCCTCTGTTGCCCAAGCTGGAGTGCAATGGCGCAATCTCAGCTCACTGCAACCTCCGCCTCCTGGGTTCAAGAGATTCTCCCGCCTCAGCTTCCTGAGTAGCTGGGATTACAGGCTTGCACCACCATGGCCAGATAATTTTTATATTTTTAGTAGAGAAGGGGTTTCTCCAGGTTGGCCAGGCTGGTCTCCGAACTCCTGGCCTCAAGTGATCTGCCCACCTTGGCCTCCCAAAGTGCTGGGATTACAGGCATGAGCCGCCACACTCAGCCTCAATATATACGTTTTTAAAAGTTAAACTGTAAAAGGTTTATAACTTTTAAAATGGTAAATTTATTTCCCACTTCTTTGCATTAAATTTAAGCTCTTTTGAGCTTGTTCTTCTGGTTCTTACTTTCATATTACTCATAGTGTGTTTATGCTGGTACTGTCTGATAGATAAATTTAAGACACTATTTGTTGATTTCTTGTAAAGGTGAACAGACTGGCTTTCTTACACCCCTACCCCCACTTCCTCTCTACCAATCTTTCCAGTATAGTCATATCAAAGTTCGGTGTTAAGTTGTGGCATGGTGGCTCAAGCCTGTAATCCCAGCACTTTGGGAGGCTGAGGCAGGCAGACCACTTGAGGCCAGTAGTTCGAGACCAGCCTGGCCAACATGGCAAAATCTCGTCTCTACTAAAAATACAAGAATTAGTTGGGCATGTGCGTGCCTGTAATGCCAGCTACTTGGGAGGCTGAGGGATGAATCGCTTGCACCCTGGAGGCGGAGGTTGCAATGAGCCAAGATTGCACCACTGCACTCCAGCCTGGGTGACAGAGCAAGACCCTATGTCAAAAAAAAATAAATAAAAAAGGCTGGGTACAGTGGCTCATGCCTGTAATCCCAGCACTTTAGGAGGCTGAGGCGGGAGGATCACAAGGTCAGGAGATCAAGACCATCCTGGCTAACAAGGTGAAACTCCATCTCTACTAAAAATACAAAAAGTTAGCTGGGCATGGTGGCACATGCCTGTAGTCTCAGCTACTCAGAAGGCTCTGTCTCAAAAAAAAAAAAAAAAAAAAAGTGTATGTTAAGCCAGTAGTCAGATTTTACATTATCATGATCTTGTAACTATTAATAGCTTTCATATTTAGCAAATGCACCATAATTACATTTCTTTTCTCATACAACATTTTATCTTTCCTGGTCGTAATAATTACCTCAGTTTTTGTTTGTTTGCTTGTTTTTTTGAAAAGGAGTCTCGCTCTGTCATCCAGGCTGGAGTGCAGTGGTGCAATCTCGGCTCACTGTAGCCACCACCTCCTGGGTTCAAGGGATTCTCCTGCCTCAGCCTCCTGAGTAGCTGGGATTATATGCACCCGCAACTGCACTTGGTGAATTTTTGTATTTTTAGTAGAGACAGAATTTCACCATGTTGTCCAGGCTGGTCTGGAACTCCTGACCTCAAGTGATCTATCTGCCTTGGCCTCCCAAAGTGCTGGGATTATAGGCATGAGCCTCCACACCTGGCCTTCATTGTCTTTTTAAAAAAATTTCCCAAGTATAATTCATCCCATAATTGTGAGCAGTAGTTCATGCCTGTAATCCCAGCACTTTGGGAGGCTGAGATGGGAGAATCGCTTGAGACCAGGAGTTTGAGATTAGCCTGGATAACATGGCAAGACCATGCCTCTACAAAAATTTAAACAAATTAGCTGGGCATGGAGGCACACCCCTGTGGTTCCAGCTACTTGGGAGGCTGAGGCAAGAGGATTGCTTGAGCCTGGAGACTGGGGCTTTACTAAGATATGTTCATGCTAGTTCACTCCAGCCTGGGCAACAGAGCAAGACTCTATCTCAAAAAAAAGACAAAAAATCCCAAATATTCTATCATACCCGCCAAACACCTATCAAATTTATTTTCAAAATGCCTAAGTACATGAGCTTATTCATGACACTACCAACACCGCAAGGCTCGTTCCTCTGCCCTTCTGCCCCAGCCTGAATTGGTTATAAAAATAACTAGTCTCCAGAGATGCTTTCCCTGCCAACCCAATGAACCACATTTCCTTGTATTCACATCCTTGTATTGCTCCCTCCACTCGAATCTCTGGGACAGCTTTATAACTTGCCTTTGACCAATAGAATACTGTAAAAATGATACTGAATGTCACCTAAGCCTAAGTCATAAGAACCTTCATAGATTATTCCTGAACATGTTGGAATGCTCATGTTTTAGAAAGCCAGATCCTACATAAGAAATCCAACTACTCTGAGACCACCATACTGTAAGGAAGCCCTAGTTGCCATGTAGAAAGGCCATGTGAAGAGAGAGTTGTCAGTCTAGTCCCTACCTATTCTAGTCATTCTATTAATTTGCTAGACATGTGAGTCCAGCTAAAAATGGCATTTTTGATGATCACTCATGTGAGTGAGAAAATTATCTTGGACAAATAGTATAATCCAGTCTTGAGATAGCTGCAGCTCTAGCCACTGTCACTGAGTGAGTGCTACCCAGGTGAACACTGTCATCCCAGGGAATCATGAAAAGTGCATTGCTCAGGCACTAGGTTTTGGGGTGGTTTACGATGCAGTGAAACAGTTCCCCTCTCTGTTCTGCAGTTTTCTTCATGAAATTTTTCTTCCCTGGAGTTAGATATCATGTTTTCTGGATCTCATGTCTTTCTGTTTCCTGGTTATTTCTCCTGTTTTGCTATAGATTTCCCTCTATTACTTCCTAGGAAAGGAAGTATAGTAAGTAAATGTTGAATCCGTGTACAAAAAGTCTTTATTATGCTCTTACATTTGAGAAATAGATTGTTTGGAAGTAGGATTCTAGGTTGAAAATAAATTTCTACTCTGAAATTTTTTTTTTTTTTTTTTTGACTCAGGGTCTCTGTCTGTTTCCCAGGCTGGAGTGCAGTGGCGCAATCTCAGCTCGCTACAACCTGCACCTCCCAGGCTCAAGCAATCCTCTCGCCTCAGCCTCTGGAGTAGTGGGGACCACAGGTATGCATTGCCACACCTGGCCAATTTTTTGTATTTTTGGCAGATACAGATTTTCTTTTCTTTTTCTTTCTTTATTTTGAGACAGAGTCTCACTCTGTCACCCAGGCTAGAGTGCAGGAGCATGATCTCAGCTCACTGCAAGCTCTGCCTTCTGGGTTCAAGTGATTCTTCTGCCCCAGCCTCCCAAGTAGCTAGGATTACAGGAGTGCACCACCAACACCCAGCTAATTTTTGCATTTTTTGTAGAGACCAGGTTTCACCATATTTCCCGGGCTTATCTTGACTTGTGACCTCAAATCATCTGCCCGTCTTAGCCTCCCAAAGTACTGGCATTAAAGGCATGAGCCGCCACCCAGCTGATACAGGTTTTCACCATATTGCCCAGGCTAGTCTGGAACTTTTAGACTCAAGCGATCCAACCACCTTGACTTCCTAAAGTGCTGGATTACAGGTGTGAGCCACCACACTCAGTCTCCCCCTCTGAATTTTGAAGGCATTCATGTATTATTTTCTAGCTTTGTTGTTTGGAACACCAATGCCATTCTAATTCCAAATCCATCAGTGCAATATGTTGTTGTTCTGGAGTCTTTTCGTATCTTTTCTTTATGTCTGATGTTCTCAGAATACATGATGATGTCTTGCTTTGTGGAGATGTTTTCATTCATTGAACTTAGCATTTGATTGGCCCTCTCAGTGCTGAGAGTCATGTCCTTTAGTTATGAGAGTCTTTCTTTTATTATTTCTTTAGTAATTTCCTCTCCTCTATTTTCTTTTGTAATGTTCTGAAACAATCCTAGCCCTTTGACTTTGTAGATAATTATATTTTCTAACAGATTTTCTTAACTTTATTTTTCAAACCTTCCATAAAATTCAGGGGTAGGTATAATATTTTTAATTTCTAAGAGTTCTTTTCTAGTCTCTGATTTTTCATTTTTATAACATCTATGTTCTTTTTCACGGATGTAAAAATCTTCCTTTCTGAGAAAATATTAGCTTTTTAAAATTTTTTTGAAGTTCTCTTTAGCTCACCCTGTTGTTTTTGTCTCTTTTTTATGATAAATACTTTCCTCAAATGTCCGATGATCCCTGGTTATCTGTTCTTATCTGAAAGTGACACTAAAAACTAATGAAAAGTTCTGCATACATGGCTGAGGCTCATGAACTGGTGAACTTATTGAAGGAGGATTGGGTGATTTTGTTGGGGAACACTCAAAAAATATAAATATGCTGAACATGTTTTATTGGGACCATTTAGTTTAGCCAGAGATTAAATTCTCCAGTTTCCTGGGGATAGAATAGGAAAGGATCCCATGGTTCTGTGGGCATTCAGGGGAAAGTTTCACTCTGAATCCCCTTATTTTCATCCCTGCCCATGTTAGTTTGGCTTTCCTGAGTCCAGAACCTCACCTGATAATTTAGATTTTTGACTGATACCTTCAGTAGAAGCAATGTTGAAATGTTTGAGGTGTGTTGGCTGGTTACAATCAATTGAGGATTTTTAAAATTCTGGAACATTTTTGCATTCTTATATTTTCTCTCTGGTACTAAGTAGGAGCAAGACACAGGTAGGCTTGGTCATATGGACACATTACCCAAAGGGTCACAGGTCAAAGGACAATGTAGTGATTAACCATAAGCTTTGGAATCAGGAAGTTCTGGGCTTCAGTGTCTTCCTAAAACTTTACATATTTTTTAATTTAATTTTTTTACTTTTAAATAAAAAATTGAGAGGGGGGTTTTGCTATGTTGATCAGGCTTGTCTCAAACTCTCCTGGCCGCAAGTGATCCTCCCATCTCGGCCTTCCAAAGTGCTAGGATTACAGGTGTGAGCCCACTGTGCCTGTCTTCACTTCTCTTTCTCCATTATTAGGGCAAGGAGACCAGGGGAGAGGGTGAGGCAGAACCTAGAATGGAAATGGAGCCAACTTTTAGTCTAACTGTGCTTTGGCCCCATGAGGAATCTACATGTAAACATTTGCCAGTGTGGAGAGTCAACTGTGTTTTGTGATAGGCTGCACAGCGGTTGGGATGACTGTGGCATGTGCATAGGTTATACAGGCATATTTGCACCAGCACATGCATGGATGCTGAGGCACATATAGGAAACCTACTATACACGTGGACAAAGAGGCACAAGTATGCCCACGCCATCCCTCCACACACACACTAGTCACCAGGAGAAAAGGGCTCAGCACATTTCATCATGCTTCACCAACTGGGGGAAGCCATTTAGGACAGGGGAACGGGAAGGTTATGAGGGAAAAAGAGAAATGAAACAAGAGTCCCACCCTGTCAGCATTAACTGCAGTATAAGAAATGGGCTTTGGATAGATAGACAGACTCCTAGTTCCGGTCAACCGTCAAAATGTCCAAAGAAATTCTCCTTCTGTGGCTGGTGATTGAGTTTTGGGGGCTTTATCTGAGTAAGTGTTCTGAAACCTTCTATGTAGAAGTTCCTGGAGGACTTGCTATTGTGTGATGGACTTCCATGCACTGGTTTGGGTCTCCATAAAGCACAGGCTCACCTCATTTCTGCATCCCTCCCCCTCTCCCTTCCAGGCTTTCTTCTGTGGAGAGTCTCTCCTGCCTCCTTATACAGAAGTTTATCCGGAGATGGGTCTGGAGTAATTTGGGGTAATTTGGGTTTATATTGGAAATTTGGGGTAATTTGGGTTTATATTGGAAATGGCAACTGAAGAAGAGACACAGAAATAAGTGGTCAGATGAACTGGGGAAAAGAGATTTCCTCTATGGGTGTTATTCATATAATCAACAAGTCAGGAGAATTTGTTCTGGTGAGAGTTGTTGTGATAATTATCATTCCCTCTGTTTTTTTAGAAGTGTTTGTTTGCTTTTTGTTTTGTTTTGCTGGGGTGAGGCTTTACGGTAAGGTTTCTTTTCTGCACGCTGTTTTTGGGTTCTGGATGATGCAGTGGTACACACTCAGTTTTGGCCAGTGAAGTCCTTTGCATCCTGGTGGTATAGGGCCAGGTGTTCTGGCCGGCACTGCAGCTGCCTCTCGGGCACTAACTCTTGACAATGGGAATACGTCTAAATTGCTCTGGCTCTCCTATATTGGTTCCATATTAGAAATGAGAGCCCTGGCTTTTTAAATGACCAGTCGTCACAATCTGTGCTTCTAGGATAAGAAAATATTGAATAGTCCTTGCAGTTTTATAAAGTCCATGTTTTTTTAATGGATACATAATAACCATACATATTTATGGACTACCTGTGTGTTATTTTGATATATACATACAGTGTACAATGATCAAATCAGGGTAATTGAGATATTCATTTCTTGAAACATTAAATTTCTTTCTTTCTTTCTTTCTTTTTGAGATGGGAGTCTTACTCTGTTGCCCAGGCTGGAGTGCAGTGGCATGATCTCGGCTCACCACAACCTCTGCCTCCCAGGTTCAAATGATTCTCCTTCCTCAGCCTCCTGAGTAACTGGGATTACAGGTGCCCACTACCATGCCCACCTAGTTGTTTGTATTTTTAGTAGGGATGAGGGTTCACCATGTTGGCCAGGCTGGTCTCGAACGCCTGACCTCAGGTGATCCACCCACCCAGCCTCCCAAAGTGCTGGGATTCTTTGTGTTGAGAACATTACAAATGTTCTCTTCTGGTTGTTTTGAAATACACGAGAAATTATTAATAACTACTATGCTATCAAACACTAGGATTTATTCCTTCCATTTAACTGTATTTTTTTTCTTTTTCCACATGTTCTAACTAACTGTATTTTTGTACCCATTAACCCATCTGTCTTCATACCCCTTCTGCCCTATTCTTTGTAGACTCTGGTGACTATTATTCTACTCTCCACTTTCATGAGATCAACTTTTTGAGCTCCCATGTATGAGTGGGACCATGCGATATTTGTCTTTCTGTGCCTAGCTTATTCAACTTAACATAATATTTATAAACTCTGTTTCCATCTATGTTGTTGCAAATGACAGAGTTTCATTCTTTTTCATGGCTGAATAATATTCTACTGTGTGTATATACCACATTTTCTTTATCTATTCATCCACTGATGGACACTTAAGTTGATATATCTTAGCTATTGTGAATAGTGCTGTGATAAACATGGGAATGCACTTATCTCTTTAACTGATTTCCTTTCTTTGGAATATATTCCCAGTAGTGGGATTGTTGGATCATATGGTAGCTCTATTTTTAGTTTTTTAAGGAATCACCATACTGTTTCCTATAATGGCTGTAGTAATATGCATTCTTACCAACAGTGTACAAGAGTTCCTCTTTCTTTGCATCCTCACTAGCAATGGTTATTTTTTACCTTTTTGATAGTACCCATTTTAACAGGAATGAAGTGATACCTCATTGTGGTTTGGATTTGAATTTCCCCAATGATTAATGATGTTAAACATTTTTTCTTCTACCTCTTGGCTATTTGTATGTGCAGAAACCTTTTCAACATGGTGCATGAGAAAACACCCACATTTTAAGGAAAACAAAAATATTTGCTTGCCTGTCAAACTCGTATTATACTATTCTCTTTGCCTTTGTTTCCTCGATAGTGCCATGTATCCTCAGGTCCCTACTTAAGTCAGGCTTTTCCCAGCCACCCCGTAGCCTCTGGACTAGTTTAGGTGTTTCTGTAATGAGTTCTCATTCTCCCTGGAGTTCCTGCATCTGCAAACTTGTGACTCTGTAGCAAATGCTTGCTTACCTGCCTCTCTTCCCAGATACTCTGCAGGACCCATGAAGGCAGGCCAGGTCTGCTTTGTGGCTTGTTATATTTCAGCACCTAGTTCCATGCTTGATACATTATAGGTACTCAAGAAACAATCTACTACAAGCCAAGTGCAGTGGCTCACACCTATAATCCCAGCACTTCGGGAGGCCAAGGTGGGTGGACCACCTGAGGTCAGGAGTTTGCAACCAGCCTGGCCAAGATGATGAATGAAACCCTGTCTCTACTAAAATCACAAAAATTAGCTGGGTGTGGTGGCATGTGCCTGTAATCCCAGCTACTGGGGAGGCTGAGGCAGGAGAATCGCTTGAACCTGGGAGACAGAGGTTGCAATGAGCCAAGATTGCACTGCTGCACTCCAGCCTGGGTGACAGAACAAGACTCCATCTCAAAAAGAGAAAGAAAGAAAGAAAGAGAGACAGAGAGGAAAGAGAGAGAAAGAAAGAAGAAAAGAAAGAAAGAACAAAGGAAAGAAAGAGAAAAAAGAAAGAAAGAAAGAGAAAAAAAGAAAGAAAGAAAGAAAAGAAAGAAAAGAAAGTCTACAGAGTGAAAGCAGTCCCTGTCACTTTCACACTTCTACTTTGGGTTTGGTATAAGCACCTCTTTGTTTGGATGTAAGAAACTACCATCTGCCTTTTCATCAATGTTTTTTTACTGACTTTGTCTTATCCTGGAAACTTGAGGTTTGGAGGGTTTTGTTAGGTTGAAAGTTGCTGGAGTCTATAGGACACTGGTTGAGGGGCTTTTCCAATCCTGCTTGAAGGAGGCAGTACCTGGTAAACTGTTTTTTGTTTTATTTATTTATTTATTTTTCCATGTGTGCCTTTTCTTTTTTCTTTTTTTTTTTTTTTCAAATTTTTTTTTTGTATTTTTCTGAGACACAGTCTCACTCCAATGCCCAGGCTGAAGTGCAGTGGTGCAATCTCAGCTCACTGCAACTTCTCTACCTCCCAGGCTCAAGCAATTCTTCTGTCTCAGTCTCCTGAGTAGCTGGGATTACAGACACCTACCACCATGCCTGGCTAATTGTTTGTATTTTTTAGTAGAGACAGGGTTTCACCATGTTTGGCCAGCCTGGTCTTGAACTCCTGACCTCAGGTGATCCACCCGTATTAGCCTCCCAAAGTGCTGGGATTACAGGTGTGACCCACTGTGCCCGGCCTATACGTACCTTTTCTAAGATGACCAACTTAAAAGTGAGTGACTGCTCAGAATCACCAAGGATCAGAGCTAGATGT
Organism: Ateles fusciceps; assembly: GCA_036589455.1. NCBI lineage: Eukaryota > Metazoa > Chordata > Mammalia > Primates > Atelidae > Ateles > Ateles fusciceps. Next base: position 19,391,561 of record JAZHEH010001005.1, on the reverse strand, counting down.
GCTCTTAAAAGATACCCTTCACTCTGCAGATGGTGATTTTGAGACTCAGATTGGGGAAAGGGCCAACCTTGCTCAAGGTCACCAGCTAGAGAAGGAACAAGCTGGCATAAGGACCTAGGTTGTATCAACCATTCCAGGTAGCTCCACAGAAGTGAAATTGATTTGATACCAGCAATTGCTTTACTGAGGGATACTTTTGCAACAGACAGGAACCACTTTTTGTCCGATTTCTAAATTCTAATGTCCTTGGTTACACGTATTAATACTTTGTTAATTTCACATGGCATTTGATACTCCTCCTTATGTGAACCTTAGCACCATTTGTGAGGTGAGTATTATCCCCTTTGTCTTGTGATGATAACGAAGTCAGGATTATCATGGCTTTCCTCCAGCAACACAAAAGCAGTAACTGGCAGGATGGGGTTTACAATGTGAGCCTAATGGATGTTTTTTCCTGCCATGCCCAGTGCCTGCTTCCTTTTTTTTTATATGAATTTTTAATAAGATGAGTAATACAGAAACACTCCTGGTGAAAATATTAAAATGTTATAAAGCCAATTGCCCTTTGGATTACTATCCACAATTTCAGTCCCTTTCCTCTGATCCTGGGGGTAACTGACACAATGAGTTTGGTGTCTATTGCACCAGACAGTTTTCTATGCATTTAACTTCAAATGTCTGAGCCCACACAAACAAAGACAATTGTCTTATTTATTTGTTTTACAAGAAGGGTTTTATATTTTATGTCTTGTTTTGAAATTTGCCCTCTTCATCATTATGTGGTTTAGAGTCTTCATGTCAATTCATGTAGGTCTATCTCTAATGCTATTAATCTACATAGAATTCCATGATATAAATATACCTCAGTCATTCCCCATGTATACATTCATTGTCCATTTCATTCACATATACATGGAGGCTGCGATCAACATTTGCAAATAGGCATCTTTGTGAACATGTATTTTTCTAGGGTAGATAACAAACACGAAATTGCTAAGGCATATCTAGGACTCATGTATATTGAATATTTAATAGAAACTGCCAAATTTCCTCACAGTGCGGCTGTACCAATTCATGCCCCTATTTTGCTCTGATTTATCTCAGGAGGCTAAGTCCTTTCCTAAGTCCCTTCCCAAAAGTATCTTGGATCCCTGTTTACTCACACCTTGGTCAATATTCAATATGTTCAGTGTTCTAAGATTTTGCCAGTCGAATGGGTGAAATTAATTGGCTGCTCCTATTTTCTCTCTTTTTTTTTTAAATATATTTTTTATTGCATTTTAGGTTTTGGGGTACATGTGAAGAACATGCAAGATTGTTGCATAGGTACACACATGGCAGTGTGATTTGCTGCCTTCCTCCCCCATCACCTATATCTGGCATTTCTCCCCATGCTATCTCTCCCCCGACTCCCGACCCCCCTGCTGTATTTTCTTATCTATGAGTTGTCCATTATGTCCTCTGCTAGTTTCTCTATTGGATTTTTCTTATTGAGCAATTAGGATGCCTCCTTTCATACTATGGTACTTGGGAAAATAAAATGTTGACTCTGCAGTGGAATACTTCTTGTACATGTTTTATTAATTTATCAAATATTCATAGGAAAAAGATCATATGTTTTTTCTTTTTTCTTTCTTAAATTTGAGGTAGTCTTGCTTTGTTGCCCAGGCTGGAGTCCAGTGGTATAATCACATCTCACTACAAACTCAAACTCCTGGGTTCCAACCATCCTCCTGCCTCAGCCTCCTGAGTAGCTGGGACTATAGGCATGTGCCACCACACTTGGCTGAATTCATATTTTAGTAGTTATTAATTTTAGGTGAATGTGTTCTATGTTAACACAGCTAAGGGTGATGACATTGAACTTCTTATTTTTCTCCTGGATTCATGGGAGGCAAAATGGACTTCCCACTGCATTTATTTATATTTTATTTGTTTATTTTTTTTTTAGACAGAGTCTTGCTCTGTCACCCAGGCTGGAGTGCAATGGCATGATCTTGGCTCACTCCAACCTCTGCCTCCTGTATTCCAGAGATTCTCCTGCCTCAGCCTTCTAAGTAGCTGGGATTATAGGCACCTGCCATCATGCCTGGCTAATTTTTGTATTTTTGTAAATACAGAGTTTTACCGTGTTGGCCAGGCTGGTTTTGAACTCCTGACCTCAAGTGATCCACCCGCCTTGCCCTCCCAAAATGCTGGGATTACAGGCATGAGCCACTGAGCCTAGCATCCCACTGCATTTATAATCTGTGAAACATTTCCATGTGGCGAAGTGAAGAGACCAAATTCAGGGAAGGCTGCAGTCTGGTCCGAATTGGGAATGGCCTTTTATCATAAGAACACCCAGAAGTTGAAGTGAGCTGAGATTGCACCACTGTGCTTCAGCCTGGGTGACAGAATGAAACTGTCTTTTTTTTTTTTTTTTTTTTTTTTAATGATTTTCACTTTTGTTGCCCATGCTGGAGTGCAATGGCGCAGTCTCGGCTCAATGCAACTTCTGCCTCTCAGGTTCAAGCGATTCTCCTGCCTCAGCCTCCCGAGTAGCTGGGATTATAGGCATGCACCTCCAGGCCCAACTAATCTTTTGTATCTTTAGTAGAAACAGGGTTTCATCATGTTAGTCAGGCTGGTCTTGAACTCCTGACCTCAGGTGATCTGCCAACTTTGGCCTCTCAAAGTGCTGGGGGATTATAGGTGTGAGCCACCTCACCCGGCCGAGCCTGTCTTAAAAAAAAAAGCCAACTATGAAAAACCCCAGAAGCACATGGTCTTGCTTACCATCTGGGTGACTCTTAGGGCTCATACCCACCTTCTCCTAGAGAGAGGAATGCCTGGATGTTACTGCCAACTGAGTCAGGGAGGAACACGGCGCTGCTGGCCATGTCTTCTATAACTTAGCCAACTAAGTCAGTGAAATTAGTGAATAGAGAATCTCACAGGAGGGTGCCTCGGAGAAAACAATGAGCAGGGACCCAGGTACCCAAGGGGGAGCAGGGTGTGGTCCCAACAATCTGAGATCTACAGCCTGCCTGGCTTTCACTTCAGTAGCATTTCTGCAGAGGGAAATGGTTTAGAATAATCTCTAGATGCACAATTAAGCCAATGGGCTTAACATTTTTAACAGTGAAAATGTTTTGCAGATTATCAGAGATGAATGTAATCTTACAGGAGCTTGTCTAATGGTTCTCAAACACTGGTTAGCCAGTCAACTACATCAGGGTGACCTGGAGAACTTAATCCAAGTACAAATGCATGGGCCTTGGTCTCAGGGATTCAGGCTCAGGTTTGGACAATAAACTATGTATTTTTAACAAGCTCCTTAGGTCATGCTAATGAGTAGCAGAGGTTGGGACACACTCATGCTTCATTTTAGAAAGGGTGAAACGTTCCATCTCAACTAGCTGATGCAGTAGACCTAACCCTCCAGCATTTTTTTTTTTTACGTCACAGCTGTCATTTTAGATAATTTCTGTGGTTCCTTCTTGTGCTGTTAAAAAAATACATTATACAAAGTGAAATAAGCCATGCATAGAAAGACAAATACAGTATGATCTCCCTTATGTGTGGACTCTAAGAAAGTTAATCCCATAGAAGCAGTAGAATGGTTGTTGCCAAAGGCTGGGGGGTGGGTGGCTGGGATAGGGAAAGGGGAGATGTTGATTAAAAGGTACAAAGTTTCAGTTAGACTGAAGGACTAAGTTTTAATGATCTATTGCACTGCATGGTGACCACAGTAATTAATAATGTATTAAATACTTCAAAATTGCTAATAGATTTTTAATGTTCTCGCCACAAAAATTTGTTAAGTTGATAAGGTACTGGATATGTTAATTAGCTTGATTGAATTTTTCTACAATGTATATGTATATCAAAACATCACATGGTACCCCATAATTATACACAATTTTTATTTGTCCATTAAAAATAAATAAATAGTCCATGAGCTCCACCTAACTTCATATTATCTAACAGCAAACAAATAGTCCAAAGCAAGTAATTTCCAGTTCCAGTAATTTCCACTGAAAGGAGAGAAGGAAATGGAAAACGTATATTTACAGCCTACCTTTCTCTCATCTCACTGTCTGGATTGGGAGACCCGTTGAAGCTTTTCAGTCTGGAGCCCACAATATCGATTTGTAGAAAACAGGCCACCTGATTATATGAATAAGTGGAATTGGGTGACAAGGTCAGGATTTTTCATGTGAGAGTTTATTGGTTATCGAATAGAACTAAAATCAGAGGATTTAAATCAGCAAAAAGGTCTTGCCATGGAGATGAGTTTAGAGATTCCAGTGGCCACTTGGCTCCACTTGGGAGATAGAATCATGTGGAATTAGGAGCACAGCAACACCATGAAGCACATCCAAACTATGCTAAAGAACCATATCAGCCTGGGCAACATGGGAAACCCCGTCTGTACAAAAAACACAAAAATTAGCTGGGAGTGGTGCCACACACCTGTGGTCCCCCGCTACTCAGAAGACTGAGGTGGGAGGATGGATTGAGTCTGGGAGGTCGAGGCTGCAGTGAGCCATGATTGCACCACTGCACTCCAGCCTGGGTGACAAAGCAAGACCCTGTATCAAAAAAAAGGAAAAAAAAGAAAAAGAAAAAGAGAAGAAACATAGACTACAGATTTTTTCATCTTCCTGGAAGCATCTATTAGCACAAAAACTGTGTAGCATATTTGAGAGATTTTAGTACTGCACGACCTAGTTTTCACATTTTTCGTTGCAGCACCAGCCACATCAGAGATTGTTGTGATGGGGTTTTTGGGTCAGCCCGTGACTTTGCCCTGTCTGTACCCATCCTGGTCTCAGTACAGCAACGGCATGTGCTGGGGGAAAGGCCAGTGCCCCAACTCCGGTTGCAATGAGGAGCTCATCCACACCGATGGAAGGCAGGTGACCTCAAGAAAGTCAGCAAAATATAGACTTTTGGGGACTCTCCAGAGAGGCAATGTCTCCTTGACCATCTTAAATCCCAATGAAGGTGACATCGGTGTGTACTGCTGCCGCATAGAGGTGCCTGGCTGGTTCAACGATGTAAAGTTACACAGGCGCCTGCAGCTACAGAGAGGTAAGCACATGAAGGGCCTCATGTCTGTGGAAGGAGAGATTCAGTGCTTAATGGATAACAGAATCAGTGGCTGGTGGTGAAGAGGTTAGAGTTGCTTTCACAATGTGTGGGAAAATTGAATTTGAAATGAGATGCCATGGTGTGAAGTAGGTCAGTAAACACAAAAGCAGCCACAGAAATGAGTGGAAGGTGGAAAGGGAACCAGTGAATTGCAGGGTCAATTTGAAGAGGCAGCTGCTATGTATCTAGGGGATTTCCACCTTGCAGATATTTGGTCTAGTGTTTTTAGATCTATCCATTTTTATGTAAACTCTGTGGATTTTTTGCATGTTGGCAGATTTAAAAATAATACAAAAATTGCATGAACTAAGTAAAATGTATTCATGGTTCAGCTTCAGCCAGTAAACCAACGGTTTGCCACTTCTGGCAGAGGAGAAAGGACCTGAGATTTGGACACAGTCATAGCAGTTTTCAGGTGCTCTTTGTTCTATTGCTATCAGTCACGTTTGATGAAATTTGGAATATGGTGGGACTCCAGAAATTTGAGCTGCATTGAGCCTATGGTTGAATAATGTTAATAATATTCATCTTTAGTAGTTTTCTGGCATGGAGCTTCCCAAAGTGAGTTCTGTATTCCGCCTGCATCAGTGTCACCTGGAGGATCCTTGGACTCTATTCCTAACTGGATGGGCCCCTTGGAAGACAAGAATCTAGATATCTATACTCTTTTTTTTTTTTTTTTTTTTGAGACAGTTTTGCTCTTGTCGCCCAGGCTGGAGTGCAGTGGCGTGATCTTGGCTCACAGCACCTTCTGCTTTCCAGATTCAAGCAATTCTCCTGCCTCAGCCTCCCAAGTAGCTAGAATTACAGGTGCCCATCACCACACTCAGCTAATTTTGTATTTTTAGTAGAGGTGGGGTTTCACTATGTTGGCCAGGCTGGTCTCGAACTCCTGACTTCAGGTGATCCACCTGCCTCAGCCTCTCAAAGTGCTGGGATTACAAGTGTGAGCCACCACGCCAGCCTACATTCTTAAGTTTTCAGGTGACTCTAATGCACTCTAAAATTTGAGACCAACTGATGTGGATGACTCTAATTTAAGAGCTTACATACATATTAGTATATCTTTCTCTTAAGGCAACATTGTGAGATAGAGAGAAGGTATTCCAATTTTGCAGAAGAGAGAAATGAGGTTTATTGATGTTAAATGACACCCACTCAAGTCTTCTCTTTCAAATTGGGTATAACCAACTATTATTTTATGGAATACTTGACAATATATTATGAGGTCATTTCCAAGTTCACTTGGAACAAATGGTGTCTTTTGGTCCATTAGAGTCCATGAAAATTTGACATATTCTAGAGAGGATGAGATTTGTAGAATAAGCGGTGGCTAATGAAGCTCAAATCAGATGTTTAGGGGGGTGAGTGGTGTTGGTATGAACCAATCTTTACTGTCTGAAAGAGACTACATTCTCACCCTGGTTTGCATACTACGAGCTCACTTTCGATGCACTCATTTATGCATTCATGCAATGTTTTTGGAGCATCTATGATATGCCAGACACTGTGATAATTATTGGATTTACAGCATAGAACAAAATAAATGACAGATTTTTCCTCATGATGCCTAAAGTTTAATGGGATAAACAGACTTTAAACAATAGCAATAAAATAAATGTGCAGTTATGGAATGCAATAAAGACTGTGGAGGTAAAGTGTGAGAGCACATCACACAAAGCCCTAATCGTTACTGCAGAATCTACTTGGCTTCCTTGCAGAAGTAACCTTTTTGCTGAGACTGAGAGTTAAGTAGGAGTGAGCCTCATGAAGAATGAGAATAGGAAGCAGCAGGTACAAAGGTTCGTGCAGTAGACAGGTTGCTGATGTGTTCAAAAAGCTAAAGAAAGGCCAGTTGGGTAGGAAAAAGTGATAGCAGGCGGGTGGAGACATGAGATTGGAAAAGAAGGCAGGACTGGGTCAAATGGAGGCTTGCAGCTTGCAGGCCAAGGTGCAAGACTGGGTTCTCTACCTTAAGGGCAAGGAGCACCCAGTAAAATGTTTAGGCAGGGGATGGACATAATTACATTTGACTTCTTTTTTTTTTTTTTTTTTCGGATGTAGTCTTACTCTGTCGCTTAGTTTGGAGTGCAGTGGCATGATCTCAGCTCACTGCAACCTCCTGGGTTCAAGTGATTCTCCTGCCTCAGCCTCCTGAGTAGCTGGGATTAAAGGCGCTGGCCACCATGCCCAGCTAATTTTTGTATTTTTAGTACAGGGTTTCACCATGTTGACCAGGCTGGTCGTGACCTCAAGTATCCCCCCACCTTGGTCTCCCAAAGTGCTGGGATTACAGGCATGAGCCACTGCACCTGGCCAACATTTTACATGATTACTCTAGGCAGTGTGTGAAGAATAGATTGGAAGGAAGGGGTCAGGGTCAGGGCAGGAAATACAATTTTATTGGGCATTACAATGGTCCAGGCCAGCGGACCAGGGGAGGCCACAGAAATGGAGAGAAATGGATGGGTCCCAGATGTACTTGCACTATTTCCTTTTCCCCTCCGTCTCCGCTGCATTGAGCTGCATTGTCTGTTGTTGTTTATAGCCCCGACACCCACAAGTAGAACAACAACCAAACTCAGAACAACAACCACGAGCCCCACCACCCCACAAATGACAACCACCACAGCTGCACTGCCAACAACAGTCGTGACCACACCCGATCTCACAACCAGAACACCATTTCCAACGACAACCATCGCCGTCCTCACAACGGCAGACTCGTGCCCTTCACCAACCCCAAGCACCCTTGCAGACGCAGCCACAGGTCTTCTGACTCCCGAGCCTTCTAAAGAAGGGCCCATCCTCACTGCAGGTATGCGGATGTATCTTGGGTTTCTTAGAATAGAGTTCTCTCGCTGAATGACGCAGCCCAGTGACTTGCTTTCTCTCTCTTTCTGTGTGTGTGTCGGTGTGTGTGTGTGTGTGTGTGCACATGCGTGTATTAGTTTGCTAGGCCTATCAAACAAACACCACAGACTGGGTGGCTTAAACAACAGAAATTTATTTTCTCACCGTTCCGGGTTCTGCAAGTCCAGTGTCAAGGTGTCATCAAGGTTGGTTTCTTCAAAGTCCTCTCTCCTTGGTTTGCAGGTAAGAATACCTGTCATATTGGATTACGGTCCATTGGTATGCCCTCATTTTACCTTAATTAGCTCTTTGTAAGCCCTATTTCAATGTCCATTTGCATCTGAGGTACTGAGGGTTAGCACTTCAACATATGAATTTTGAGGGGGACACAATTTACTCCTTAACAGTAGGCATGTGTGTGCGTGTGTGTGTGAAAGGAGATGTTTTCACTAAACTGTTCCTTTTCTTTTTTTATGGTGTCTCTTTTTTTCTGCCTTTTCCTTTGTGTTTTTGAAAAGTCAGCATTTGGGGTTCTCCAATTGACCTCTCAGGAGTCTTGCAAGAGACGTTTATTAAAGAACCAGGAAAGGTCACTTCTGGTCAGACTCCAGTTCCATTCTTTCAGGGGTTAAGTCGCTGCCTGAACATTAGAGATTGATTGAGGAAAGACCTCCAGTCGCCTCTTAAATGTCCCCTGACAGTGCCTAGTTCCAGGCTTGTTTCTTTTCTTTGTTTCTTTTTTCTTCCCCTGGAATTCTGACCCTGCAACTTGTACCTCTCACTGAGCGACTCGCTCCATTGCTTAGGGGGACTTGTCAAGGCTGTCACTACATGTTGGCCTCTGATTCTGCAGTAAGAATTGGGAAAGCAATCATGAGATAGCTTGAAGGCTTTCTTAGACATTTCAGCTGCCTCAGTAAGTCCTGGATAATTCAAATAGCTTTATAAAATGGAATTGGCTAATTCTATTATACTCTGAATAGTCACCTAAAATCCATGAACCCTGAACCAATCAATTTTTGTATGTATTTTTTATTCCTTTGGGCTTTAAAATAAATAACTACCATAAAACACAATATTTGTAGTTTCTATTCCTTAATTCTAAAAATCACTTGTAATCCTTGAAGAAAACTTGAAATATAAAAAGAAGCACCAAGACAGCTATAAAAATAGCCTGGAACATGGTGATGTGAGCCTATAATCCCAGCTACTTGGGAGGTTGAGGCAGGAAGATCTCTTGAGCCCAAGAGGTCAATTCCATCCTGGGCAACATGGTGAGACTCTGTCTTGAAAAAAATGGATAAATTAGAAAAAAATAGTGGCCAGGTGTGGTGGCTCATGCCTGTAATCCCAGCACTTTGGGAGACCAAGGCAGGTGGATCATTAAAGGTCAGAGGTTTGAGACCATCCTAGCCAATGTGGTGAAACCCCATCTTTTACTAAAAATATAAAATTAGCCAGGCATGGTAGCACGTGCCTGTAATCCCAGCTACTCAGGAGGCTGAGGCAGGAGAATCGCTTGAACCTGGGTGGTGGAGATTGCAGTGAGCCAAGATTGTGCCACTGCATTCTAGCCTGGGTGACAGAGCGAGACTCTATTTAAAAAATTAATTAATTAATTTAAAAGATTTGAAAAGATAGTCCCAAATCCCACCACCCGCTACAAACAAAATAATACTGTTATTTTTTAGCTGCCTTTATCCAACTTTTTCTCTTCCAGAATCAGAAACTGTCCTCCCCAGTGACCCCTGGAGGAATGCTGAGTCTACTTCTGCAGACACTGTCCTGCTGACATCCAAAGGTGTGCAGACACTCATCTTCTCTGTCCTCCCTCATCCCTTGGACTAAGGAGAAGGAAATTAATAAAAGTGTTGCTGAATCAGATGACTGACAATCTCTTTGGGTCTTTCATGCCATAAAATCCTCTTGTGGCAAATTGGCCTCAGGGCAGCCTTTGTAGTTTGTTCCTTCTTGTGGCTGGCGGGTAGGGGTGGGGGAGAAGGCCCTTCTTGATTGGTGCAATTCTCCACAGTAGCTCATGGTACATCTCTAGATGTTTGCTTTTAGACTCTAGGCTGAGTAGCACTTAGCTGTCTCATCCTAATTTCATGCATATAAATCTTCTTTGTTGAGACTCTTGAGGGGTTTACTCATTCAATGACTGGCTTTTTTTAGAGTGGAGGGAGAATTGTCACTCTTTCATTTCTTTGTCCTTTCTTCTACCCATCAAACCTCCTTTAGGTCGTCACTGGGGTCCAGGACAGAGTATATCCTAAAATAAGACATGATTGGCATCCTTGGGGGTGCTAGAGAGGATGACTTGGGTTTGACTACCAGTTCTACTACTTTTTTGCTGGGGGTCCCTGACCTCAGTTTATTTCTATGTTTGTTGTAGAGTTGTATAACTTCACACATGTAAGGACTTAGAAGAATGCCTGGCACATTTGTAAGCATGCACATGGCTGGGGCTGCCATAATGAAGCTAATAATCTAGCAGAGGAAAACAGACATGTATAAGATAAATAAATCAGTGTTTGTGATAGTGTAACATAGGGACACATTATGGCAGAATGATTTATATGGGCACTCTGGCTTCACTCTGCCTAAGTACAAATCCTGCCTTTCCTGCTGTATGACCTTAGCTAAGCACCTAACCTCTCTGGGCCTTAGTTTCCTCACTAGTAAAATGGAAATAACACCTATCTTGTGGCTCTTTCTAAGGATTAAATGACAGGTACATGTATGTCACTTAGGACAGTGTCTGGCACATACCATTATTTTTTTTTTAAGAAAGAAGTCAGTATAGGAACAGTAGGGTACCAAAAGCAGGAAGACAGGCATTTATCTAAGTCTATTTTCTTTTTCCCCTTTTTTTCCAAAGAATCCAAAGTTTGGGATCTCCCATCAACATCCCACGTGTCAATGTGGAAAACAAGTGATTCAGTGACTTCTCCTCAGCCTGGAGGTAAGGGGGCTGTGATTTTTTATTTTATTTTACCTTATTATTATTATTATTATTTTGTAGAGACAAAGTCTCACCATGTTGCCCAGGCTGGTTTCAAACCCCCTGGCCTCAAGTGATCCTCCCACCTTGGCGTCCCAAAGTGCTAGGATTACAGGAGTGAGCCACCTCGCCTGGCCTGGGGCTGTGTTCTTATGAGTGGCTCGTCTTTGGCTGTGGAAACAATCTGTCATCTGCCTGCTTGTCTTGGGATTCAACTATTCTGTCTCTTTGTGGCCACGTACCACATCCTCCTGCCATCTGGGGTGAAAGTGAAGCATGCTGCAAGCATCAGTGCTGGCTTCTCCTCTCCTCTGCTCATCTCCGAAGCCCCTCTGTTGAGATCTTCCTTCTTCCTTAGCAACTTCTGACTTGACACTAGGAATGATAGTAGGAAAACCACCTATTCTTTTTTCAAATTTTTATTTTTTTTATTTTAAATTACACAAATATCACATTAATGCATTTTTGTTAGGGGTGCATAAAAACAGAAATAAAATTATCTTTCACGCCTTATCCTCAATCCCAGCCCTCTCACATGAGATAGTAACTGTTATTAGTTGAAGACGATCATTCTAGATCTTTTTTCCATTCCCTGTGTGTCTGGATAGATATAGAAATATATAGTTTGGTTTTGTGCATGTCTTTAAAAAATGTTATCATACTATATGCAGCATTCTACATTTTGTTTTACCACTGATTGTTATATATTGGACCACTTTCTTCTTTAGTCTACGTAGATAGGTATCATTATGTCAAATTGCTGTGTAATATTTTATATTATGAGTACTCACAATATCTCTTGCCTATTGAGGGGCATTTAGATTGTTCCAATATTTCCTTTTTATAAACAGTGCTGTAGTGAACATCCTAATACATTCATGCCTGCCTAACCATTCATGCAAGTGTTTCTCTAGCTAGGATGGCGACCAAAAAGTAAAAATTACTGGTTAAAAGAAATGTGCACCTTTAAATTTAATAGCTTGTAGAAAAATGTTCTGAGAAAAGGCTGTGCCAATTTATTTTTCCACCCACAGAGTATCTGCTTTATCATATCCTCCCTACACTTGATATGTCCGTTTAACTTTTTCAATCTTCTGAGAAGAAAAAGTCATCTTGTTCCTTCCTTCCCTTCCTTCCTTCCTTCCTCCCTCCCTCCCTCCTTCCTCCCTCCTTCCTTCATTCCTTCCTTCCTTCCTTCCTTCCTTCATATTCCTTCTGCCTCCTGCACTTGAGTGATTCTCATGCCTCAGCCTCCTGAGTAGCTGGGACTACAGGCACATGCCACCATGTCCAGCTAATTATAGTAGAGACAGGGTTTCACCACTTTGCCCTGGGTGATCTCGAACTCCTGAGCTCAGGTGATCCAAATGTCTCAGCCTCCCAAAGTGCTAGGGTTGCAGGCATGAGCCACCATGTCCGGCCCATCTTGTTCTTTCCTTATCATGATTAACAGAGAGTTTGAGTTCCTTTCTATATGTTTACTAGCCAGGAAACAGGTATCCTTTAATTCTGTGAAGGAGACAATGTAACATCACTTTCAAAAGTCCAGAAGATTGAATTGGAGGGGACAGACAAGAGTGAATGGAAGGGGACAGGTTTTGAAGTTAAGACTATAACTCAAGATGAAATGCAAGGGGGACCTAGTAGTAAGACGCTTAGGCCTGCACTGACTCATACAGTGGGAAAACAGAAAATCTGGATTGGGAGTTGATAATTTAAGGGAAATGGGGTGCCAAAGATCCAAACCCTGTTTGTCTATGGGATGGGATAAGGGTGGGGGACTACTCTCTGACAGAAGAAAGAGAAGGCAGTGACTAGAAAAGTGATGGAAACTAGGCAGAACATTCTTACACCGTCATCCCTTGTTCCATTTAAATCTTGGACTATTTTACATTGAATTACAAGGGAATAAAAGGTCATGTGATTTTTACCTTCCATAAGCTTCTTGATAATTTTCATTTCTCTCTTCCTTTACCAAATCCCAGAACAGGGAGCACTTGCTGCTAGGCTGAAGAGGAGCTTGGTGTAAGAAGGCCGGTCAGTCTCTGTGGAACATTTAGTCATTAGGGATGAAAGGCAGGGTTTACTGAGCAGGTGTTACGTGCTAGTTCAGTGTCAGGCTGTCTTCCTGCACCACTTCATTTAATCCCTCTTCAGCAGATGCTCATAGTTCTGTTTTGTCTAAATCTCCCAAGGCCACACAGCTCTCAGGCATCAGATCCAGGATGTCTAGCTCTGATTCTACACTCTTTAGATATCATTTTATTTTATCTGGATTTCTAATCTGAAATTAAAAGTCATAGTCTTTTAACTACTATTCATTTATTTTAAGTTAGACAAACATTACGCTAATGTATTTTTGTTAGAGGTACATAAAAACAGATAGAAATAAAATTCCTTCACTCCCTATTTCCTCTCTTCCCATTTTTTTTTTTTTTTGTAATGAAACATTCATAGTGATCATTGTGGTTAGCGTCCACCAAGGACTCACCTATGCATTAGGTACTGTGCTCAGCATTTTTGCATTAATATTCTTATTTGAATCTCACAACAACCTCCTAGGCAGGTACAGATATTATCCTCATTTTATAGATAAAGAAATAGAGGGTCAGAGAGTTTATTAGAGAAGCTAACACCTACCATTGTAGGTCTGCCATTGTTTTAACACCATGCACATTACATGTATTACCTCTTTTGATTGTCCACAAATTCCTAAGAAATGGTTACCATTATCACCTCCATTTTAAAGACCTTGAAGATTAAAAACTTGTCCAGTAAATGGCTGATCTGGATTTAACCCACGTCTTTTCAACTGTAAATCATTCTAACATCAAGCCACTCTGCTTCCTCCTGGCCTCCCCTCTGGAGCCTCTTACAGAATAAGACTACACCTTCATTCACATGAAAACCCTTTCAACCCACTGGGTTTTTCTTTCTCTGGCTAACAATCCTCAATTCCCTCTCCATTTCTTCATGTAATTTTTGGATGGCAAAGCTTCCGTGGTTGCAGGCTGATTTAAAACCCTAAAGAGGGTCTTGTCAATCATTGTTCTCTAAAATTAGCATGACCCAGGGTAGCAATTTCTTCCCTCCACTAGTCATGGCTGACTAGAATGGAGCTCAGAGATGTAGTGTCATAAGATCACACAGCCGAACAGCGGGAGAGCTGGGAGTCATACCCAGCTTTCAGAGATTTTAAACTGTGTCTATGGACTCCTGGATGGGTGATATCTGTAGACAAACTTCTTGCAGGAAGGGCACCACCCTCCTGAACTTATACGCACAATTGTATGTATGTGTGCACACACATTTTTCTGGGGTGAAGTCCAGGACTTTCATTTAATTCTCTAAATATTCTACATAACCGCAAATGGCTAGGAACTATAATTCAGTCACAAATACAAGCACAAACAAACAAAACAACAATAACAACTCACATGAAAATATGGCATAGGTCCCACTCTCCCCAAATCTGTTAGAGGAATACAAACTTATTCCTAAAGATACCTAGGAACTCTGACCATAGCTTTTCACCCATGGGATTAATTTTCTTTTTTTCTTTTTTTTTTTTTTTGTGAGATGGAGTCTCACTCTGTCACCAGGCTAGAGTGCAGTGGCACGATCTCGGCTCACTGCAACCTCTGCCTTCCAGGTTCAAGTGATTCTCCTGCCTCAGCCTCCTGAGCAGCTGGGACTACAGGCACCCGCCACCACACTGGCTAATTTTTTGTAGTTTTAGTAGAGTCGGGATTTCACCATATTGGCCAGGCTGGTCTCAAACTCCTTATCTTGTGATCTCCCCCACCTTGCCCTCCCGAAGTGCTGGGATTACAGGTGTGAGCCACCACGCCCAGCCGGGATTAATTTTATTTCTTGCTTGGTAGCAGAAATGTGTGAAATGGCCCTCAGCTGCTCCCTAAAGGCCCCATCTCTACTGGGCAGGGACTCTGAACCCAGGACATAAAAAGCCACATAACTATGCCATTTCTTAAATAAAAGCAGGTGGCCTGGGATTAAGTTCCCTACTCACTGTATCTCAGGCTCATGTTCACTGCCTCTGCAACATCCCCAATCCTTGTCCTTTGTCCTTTCTTCTCATATTCTCATAGCCTGTTGTGTAGCATTAGGTGGGGGTTGAAAGAGTTGAGTCAGGGAGCCGGAAGGCCCCTGATGATATCTTACCTCTGCCATTTCGTGTGATTTTGTTTTTCTTGTAGAATCTCAGGTGACTCACTTGTTCTATCCTTTTCTAAATCTCAGTTTCCTCAAAATGTAACATGGGGATAACCACAGCACTTACTTTGTAGGACTATTAAGTGAGAAAATGCAAGAGAAAAATGCCTACTACATAATTACTGGCTTGTAAATAATAGTCATTATGAAAGACTTCTATTTTTTTCTTTTCTTTATATCTCTGCTACTATTCCAGATCACAAACCTTCATTTTGAGGCAGTCCAGCAGGGTAACAAGAGGCTACTTCTGCCAGCTCCCAAGGCTGTTTCTGATAAATATATAGGTACTTTTTGGTTTTATGATTTTTTTAACTACTAATCACACTAGGGAAA
Source organism: Ateles fusciceps (assembly GCA_036589455.1). Taxonomy (NCBI): domain Eukaryota; kingdom Metazoa; phylum Chordata; class Mammalia; order Primates; family Atelidae; genus Ateles; species Ateles fusciceps. The sequence goes on along the minus strand of JAZHEH010001005.1, from coordinate 19,375,999 downwards.
CAGCTGATGAATCACAAAATCACAAACCTAGGGAGGTTACAAAAGCTTTTACAATCTCAGAGTAGTCATTGTCACTAATTATTAGAATACATCTGAGATTCTAAAAGCTTTTCACCGACCTCTGTTTACATGGCTCTGTAGAACTCTCAATGATTGGTTTTATTCCTGTGGGTGAACATCTTTAATTTTCAATTCCCTCTCAGTTGTTTTGTTCTCATGTTGCTCAATCTATTGAGGCTCCACTCTATAATTTAGGCTTGAGAATCAAGTTACAGCTGAAAGAGAGCTGTGGTCTAGTTTGCCATTCAGATGCTTCCAGGATCGTGTTATTTATTTTACAAAGCAACTCCATGTACATATCTTCTAGTTCAATGCCGTCCTCCAATTTTTAGGTGTTTGGTCTGCAGATGTCAACCAAAGAAGCCCTACTTAGTGTGGCAAATTCTATCCTCCACTCTCTGTACTCCAGATATAGAGCTCAGAGATGTAGAATGATTGACCCAAGGTCACACAGCTACACAGAGGAAGAACTGGGACTCACATCCACATTTCAGGAATTTAAACTTGTGTCTATGAACTTCTGGGGTTGTAGGGAGGAAGTCTTGTCTGGAGAATACTCAGAAACTAAGAGACCTAGAGAAGGCCAGGGAATTGAGAGAAGCTTGAAGGCAGGGTTCCTTATTTACTCCTAAAATACGAGGATTCACTTTTTCTTGTGCCCCAAATGAATCATTATACCTATCATCAGCAGGCAGTCAAAACTGTAGGACAAATTCAAATTGAATGCACTCAAAAACACATGAGGACTTTGCTTGTCAATATTCAAATTGGGAAAAATGAAGATTGCTCTGACAATAACATTTTTCTTTTCTTGTGATACTTAACAGTAGTTCTTGGTCCCAGGGGCAAGATTATGGGGGAATGGGTTAGGGATGATTTTAGGAACATTTTTTTTCTATTACTATATCTTTTTATTTTGCAAAGCCAGCCAAAGCTTCATGGTCCAAAATGAGCTGGTCTTTCTGTGGAGTTAAGGCATGCTCAGAGGGAAATGTGGTTGGACATAGAATTTTAAATCTGTACCTTGTAACTCTGGCATTTGGTTCAGATATATGACAATAAATAATATATTTAGTTGCTACTTTATGTGTCATAGGACTTGTAAAAATGAATAAGTCATCGTCTTCATCTTTAAAGGGATCACGCTTTAGTGGAATGGACAGGCTTGTGCATAACAAACCATCCTTTAGTGAGCTCTGCTTTGAGATAGAGGTAATAAAAGGTACACTGGGGCCCAAAGGAAAAACAGGTGATTCTATCTTGAAAATGAGGGCCAGGGTCAGGGCTGATTTTACTCACTGACCTTTGAATTGATTCTTTAAGGAGAAAATGCTATGAAGGAGGGAAGACCTGACAGGAAGGAAGAACAGCATGAGCAAAGACAAGGAAATGTAATAAGACCGTGATATCTTTGGAGATTATTTAATAGTCTTGTTTAATCCAAAAATAGAGATGGGAAGCTGATAATGGTCTAGGTTCTTAAGGGGCTTGTATGATCAGCTAAAGAAATTATATTTTATTTCAGAGTCATGAGGAATCATTCATGTTTTTTGAGTAGGGAGTAACATTTTCAGTTGCTTTAGGAAAAATTGCTCCGGCAAGAGTATGGAAGATGTATTATAGGGGGAGCTCAGCTGGAGGCTCCTGCAATGCTTAGGTGAAGCATGAGTGTCTAGATTAGAATGATGGCAGCAATAACAATAGAGGCTGGACAGAGTAACAGCCATTTAGCAATTAGGAGTCAGAGGACTTGGTGGTCTAAGTGGAGAATGAAGGATGGCTGATTCTCTACAGTTGGGAAAATGGGTCAATGTGTGGGTTAACTGGTAAAGTAGCTCCATGAGGAAGAGTTAAGTTTGTGTGTGGGATCTTGAGTTTGAAATGCCTCTGAGAAATGTCTAGCAGGCAGTTGGAAGTGTGGGTCTGGGCTGACTCATGGATGCCTGGGTGGGTGTCTTTGCTAACTGGCACTTATATCTAATCAAAATAATTACTATGATGATTCACATTATAAGTGCTAAATAAAGACTTGCCAGTATACCAATATTCTCTCAAAAGGAATAGTGCAAGACTAAGGATATAATTTGGGAGGTTACTGCTCATAAATGACACTTATTGATTGCTTATTATATGCCAAGACTTGGCTCAGTGTGTCCAATGCATTGTCTCATTGTAAGCAATTGTCTGAATTTGCAAGGAAGATTCCATCAGATGTCCATTACAAAGGAGGAAAACTAAGGTTTGAAGAGGTATAAAAATTGGCCGGAATTTGAATCCCAGATCTCTTTGGTGCTTGAACCTGAGCTCTTTCACACTTTATTGTCTTGCCTCATTAGTGGAGGAGGGATAATGGAAGCTCCTGTAGGATCATCTGAAGATACTGTGTGAGATGCAGAGAGAGAGGAAGAGGCGCAAAGGGAGACTCCCTCCCCACAAAGGAGCAGTACACTGGAGGAGCTTGTGGTAGAGGAAGAAAAGCCAGCTAAGGAGCTAGACAGAGAGACACCAAAAGTAGGATGGGATGCACAAGCACACAGGGCAGAGGAAGCTGGGCTGGCAAAGCCTGGGGGAGGGTGTAGTTAAAGATTAGGAAATTCTAGGATGAGGCATTTAGAGAGGTGGCTATGTACTGTAGGAGGGTCACCATGAAGTGGGCATAGAGTGTGCGAGCTCTGTGATGGGACTCTGTGAAATCCCAAAATGAGCAATTGCTAGAGGATGAATGTCTGATGTTCTTTCAAGAAATTTAGAGGGAAGGCAGGGTAGAGAAGGAAGGAAGGAGCTGGCAAATGAGCAAGGTGTGTTCTGGCATGACGTAGGAGGATATAGTCAAACGTGGCAGAAGTAGGTTTGATCTGGACATGGAGATAAGAGAGAAGAGGGTTAGGAGAGAATAAATGAAGGTGTGAGAACAATCAGCTCTCATGTTGACCTCTAGGAGGTAGGAGAAGACTGGGGAACCAAGACCTTGAACTTGAAGATCATCCAATCCATGAAGGCCAGACCTGATCATGCACTGGAATCACAAGGAGCTTAGTAAAAATATGGGTCTCCTTACTGTACCCAAGAATTGCAGATTAGAACCTCTGGCAGTGGGGTCAAGAAATCATATGTTTAACAAACCTCAGAGGGGTCTTTTGAAGTCATAGCCCTGGTCCCAAGAAGGCAGTTAGGAATTACTAGTATAATGCACTCTCCTTATTTCATAAAGAAGAAAACTGAGGCACAGAGGCATTTAAAAAGTTTAAAGAGGAGTGAACACTCGTCCCTAAGTAGCAGACTATTCTGGCTCCCCAAATTAGAGCTCATTGCCCTACATTGCATTATTTTAATAATGTAAAGATAAAATTGAGCCCTGTCAGTACCTGACACTTTCCTGAGACTTTTGCTGATCAAGAGCATGAAAAAGTTGTAGGAGGAATTGCCGTTCTCAGTACAAGTTCAGCAGAAGGAATAGAGAAAGAGGAATGAAGCAAACCACATTTGTACTCACCGACGCCACTGTTAGGAAGAAAGAAATTGGATGCACTTGATTTCAAAGTCAACATCTTTCGTGAGGTATTAGCAGATTTGTTTTATCTCTCCTGCCCAGTGCTATTCGCAGGCTTAAATCAGTTGGTAGCCTGGCTGGGGGATAAAGGAAAAGGACAGAAGTGGATTCTTATTATTTTTTCTCACAATAGCATTCTAGTCTACCAACTGTACAAATGATTTTTTATTAATAAAATTGGAATTGAATTCATGTAATGCTAGCATCTAACAGCTTACCTTCAGAAATGTCAACCAAATAAGATCAAAGGGAATTGCCAAGCTTTGAAAGAGGTTATGTCCATGTAAGGCAGACGAAGAGTGAAAAAGAAATAAGGGGTCAGCTGTTGAAGTAGAACATAAAGCCAGCCCCAAGATAGGTCCTCACTGATAGCTAACAAGCTGAGCTGGGTAGCCCCTCTGCAGGCCAAAACATCCCTCTGATGCATAGCCAGGGAGGGGTTTCCAGGAACTGGAGAGGTCTCCGATTTTAGAGGGTAGAATAAATGAGTAAACCTCAGTGAGTTCTGCAGTGTAGTCTCTCTCTGTTTTCTGCCCTGTAAACAAGTCACAAATGCCCTTTGGCAAGATCTACCATCTATAAATGAGGGCTGTTGAACTCTGTGATACTTAGCAGTACAGTAGAGAGGAAAAAAAGTGGAATCTGGAATCAGATGTCATTGCCCTACCATTCGCTAGCTCTCATTATTAGCTATACAGCCTTGAGCAAGATATGGACCCCTCAGGGCTTTCATTTCCTCCTTTTCCAATAAGTCCGCCCAAGTTTACTTAGCTGATAGATCCATATTAAAGCTTCAATGAGATAATGTATGTGAAAGTGCTTTGTGTACTTTCAGATGCTTACATCGTACTCATAATAATAATCATCGATAATAATGATTATTAGAATCTCTTTTCTAAAACTTGTATTCATCCAGGTGATGGAGGACTGGGATTTCATTTCTTTCTCTTTTTTTTTTCTTTTTTGAGACCGAGTTTTGCTCTGTCACCTAAGCTGGAGGGCAATGGCATGATCTCAGCTCACTGCAACCTCAGCCTCCTGGGTTCAAGCAATTCTCCTGCCTCAGCTTCCTGAGTAGCTGGAATTACAGGCACCCGTCATCATGCTTGGCTAATTTTTTAATTGTATTTTTGCAAAGACAGGATTTCACCATGTTGGCCAGGCTGGTTTTGAACTCCTCACCTCAGGTGATCTGCCTACCTTGGCCTCCCAAAGTGCTGGGATTACAGGCGTGAGCCAGTCTTCCCATTGTATTTACTCTCCAGCACACATCTTGCCACAGTTTTCAAAGTCCATAGAGCCCAGAGGATAGGAGTTTGGGCTCCACAGGTAGATGATCCTGGCTCTGAGATTTGCACTGTCCCTTCCTGTGCGACTTGAGCAAGTTGCCCAACCTCTCCAGGTTGCAAGTTTTCCACCGTGAGATGAGGACGATAATGGTAACTACTGCAGAGCATTTTCTGAGAATTCACTAAGGACGTGGGAAGTACTTCACATTGCACTTGGCCTGGAGTAAGCACTCAGTATATGGTAGCCATTTATTATTATTGTTGTCATTATAAATAATTCTGAGGGTTTTAGGTTAAAGGCAGATCTTCTCACCTCCCACAATCAAGATTTTTTGTTTATTTGTTTTTGAGACGGGGTCTTGTTCTGCAGCCCGGGCTGGAGTGCAGTGGCATGATCATGGGTAATTGTATCCTCAATCTCTTGGGCTCAAGCGATCCTCCTGCCATAGCCTCCTGAGTAGCTGGGACTACAGGCATGTACCACCAAGCCCAGCTATTTTTTTTTTAATTTTGTAGAGATGGTGTCTCCCCAGGTTGCCCAGGCTGGTCTTGAACTCTTGCATTGAAGCAATTTGGCTGCCTCAGCCTCCCAAAGTGCTGGATTACAAGGATGGGCCACCGCGCTTGGCCTAAGTGAAGATTTATTGATCAGCTAGTGTGGGCAAAGCAGAGTGCTAGACATTGCCCTTCAGAGGAGAGTCCAGTGATGAAGGATTAGGAATGAGGTCTTATCTGTGCTTCACTGAGACCCTCAGCTATTGGCACAGGAGAACAGGAGCCTGAGGAGGTGACTGTAGGCTCTCACAGGAATGATAAGATTTTGTTGCTAGCGTGTCTCAGGACCAGTGGAAGGTTGAGGCCAAAGTTCAGAACCAGGGTGCCTCTTGAACAATAGTGTTCCAGAATCTCTAGTTCCCCTTCTGTTGAGCTAATCTGTGTAAAATGTGACAGGATCTCACCATTTCTTCTTCTTTCTGAACCGCATTGGGTTCCAACACAACTTGCTCTCTGTTCTCTTTCAAAATTACCAACATAAACCCCACCCAATTCTTCCCTTGGACCTAAGGAACGCCTGACTCATGTATGTAATGCTCTGTTGATTTATTCAAGTGTATAATGCTTTTTCGGATAATTCTACATATTAAAAACATGCAGAGGTCTTCAGAATTTAAAGCAAGTATATGAATTCAATATATGTGTGTTTCCACTTTCATAAGGAGTTTTGAAATTCCAGATCTGTATTAGTGTTGCTGGGAAAGGTCAGAAAATGTGAATTCTGAGTAGAGGTCAGCAAATGTACCTAGTCCCTTCCTTTGTTACTCATTTACTGTAAAATCTTGGGCAAATGAAACTTTCTCTCAGATTTCAGCTTTCCTCTTGACAAATTAAAAAAAAAAAAAGAGGCCGGGCGTGGTGGCTCACGCCTGTAATCCAGGCATTTTGGAGGCCAAGGTGGGCGGATCACGTGAGGTCGGGTGTTCAAGACCAGCCTGACCAACATGGTGAAACTGCGTCTTTAAAAAAAAAAGAAAGAAAGAAAGAAATTGGAGGAGACCATTTCAAATCCCTCCCAACTCTTAAACATACAGATTGTGATTTCTGAATTCTTTTACAGTCTTTTGCATTTTTTAAGATCATATTGCCCATGATCCAGAGGGGGCAGCGTAAGCTTGTGGCTACCCACGAGAAAGAAGAAACTTCTCCCAAGGCCTGCATTTGTCACTTCTAAATTTCCAGGATTGCGTTAAAATTGTATCTTTGAGTTGACTTATTTCAAAACTAATTTTGTTTTAAACATAGAGACAGATGAGTCCCAGCATCTATGAATTCAATGATGAGTCAACATATGTGATATCTGTTTTAAAATGCACCCACTGAGAAGACAGAGTGCTTTTCTTTCCAGTTGATTTCTGGCTTGAAGCTCACTCGTTGGAGAATTTGTGTTTTCAAGTAGAATTTTAATATGCTTTTTTTCTTTTCTGTCAGACTCCTTATGAACATTTTTTTTGAGTCATTCAGAATTGGGTTCAAATTTCCTGTAATTGTTTGTGTCACATTGGACAATCGCTGCAACTTCTTTCAGCCTCAGTTTACACATCTGTAAAATGGGTTTATGAGCATTAAATGTGATGGTTTGGCCAGGCATGGTAGCTCCCACTTTGGGAGCTCTCAGCACTTCGGGAGGCCAAGGTGGGAGGATCACTTGAGCCTAGGAGTTCTAGACCAGCCTGGGCAACAAAGCAAAATTCCATCTCTACCAAAAAACATATTCCCAGCTATTTGGGCAGCAGAGGTGAGGTGGGAGGATACCCTGAGCCTGGGAGATTGAGGCTGCAGTGAGTCCTGATTGCACCACTGCACTCAAGCCTAGGCAACAGAGCAAGACCCTGTCTCAAGTTTAAACAAAAAATTATAATTTATATGAAGTGCTTATAACTGTGCCTGGCACATAGTGAGTACTCAATAAATGTATTCCAAGAGAAAGTCTCTGCTAATTTTCACGCAAGTCTCTAGGAATAGGATGGGAACAGGGATGATATTAAAAGCCGACTCTTAAAAGATCTTCTTGTTTAAAATTTTAATGCCATTTTAGAACTACATATAGCACAGTTCTAACTGAGAAAGAGCAGGTTCTGGTGTACCACCGTAAGCATAGCCATGTTGAAAGGGAAGTCTATCACCACCCTAAGTTCTAAGGCTCTTACAATTAAATTTAATTCCATTTGATCCAGCAATCCCATTACTGGGTATATATCCAGAGGACTATAAATCGTTCTACTATAAGGACACATGCATACGAATGTTCATTGCAGCACAGTTTACAATAGCAAAGACCTGGAACCACCCCAAATGCCCATCGATGATAGACTGGACAGGGAAAATGTGGCACATATACACCATGGAATATTATGCAGCCATCAAAAACGATGAGTTCATGTCCTTTGTAGGGACATGGATGAACCTGGAAACCATCATTCTCAGCAAACTGACACAAGAACAGAAAATCAAACACCACATATTCTCACTCATAGGTGGGTGTTGAACAATGCGAACACATGGACACAGGGGAGGGGGAGCATCACACGCTGGGGTCTGTCGGGGGGAAAAAGGGGAGGGACAGCGGGGGTGGGGAGTTGGGGAGGGATAGCATGGGGAGAAATGCCAGATATAGGTGATGGGGAGGAAGGAAGCAAATCACACTGCCATGTGTGTACCTATGCAACAATCTTGCATGTTCTTCACATGTACCCTCAAACCTAAAATGCAATAAAAAAAAAAATATATATATATATATATATATAAATAATTCTTTGACATCATAGGGGTTGTTTTGACACAGTAGACCAATAGGGATCTGCAAACTTTTTCTGTAAAGGGTCAGAACATACATAGTTTAGGTCTTACAGGCTATATTGTCAGCATGTCTGTTGTAGCTACTCAACTCTGCTACTGTAGTGCAAAATCAGCCATAGACAATAGGTAAACAAATGGGTGCAACTGTGCTTCAAGAAAACCTTATTTATGGACACTAAAATTTGAATTTCATAGAGATTTCATGTGTTATGACTTATAATTTTTCTTTTGATCTTTTCTAACTATTTAAAACTGTGAAAACGAATCTTATCTCCTCCCAGGCTGTATGAAAACAGACAGTGAACCGGATTTAGCCCTCAGGCTGTAGTTTGCAAACTTTTGATCTATACCTTCCAGACACAAGACAGGTTCCTTAGGAAGGGCAGATGTGAAATCGTTTCTATAGGGCTCTTCCAGAACATGTACTAACATTGCCTCCTCCCCTACCAGATTTTAAGTCCTTTAAAGGTAAAGGTAGGGATTTTATGCTACAGTTTTAACATTTAAACTTTATTTTTTAGGTTACAGAATAAATACCTGTACTCACACAAAGAAAGCTAAAACACATGAAGTGAAAGCTGCTTGTACCCCAAGCAACACTCTCAGCTGGGCACAGTGGCTCATGCCTGTAGTTCCAGCACTTTGGGAGGCCAAGGTGGGCAGATCACAGCTCCTTGAGGTCAGGAATTCAAGACCAGCCTGTAATCCCAGCTACTCAGGAAGCTAAGACAGGAGAATCACTTGAACCTGGGGGGCAGAGGTTGCAGTGAGCCAAGATTATGCCATTGCACTCCAGTCTGGGAGACAGAGTAAGATTCTGTCTCAAAAATAAATAAATAAATAAATAATTAAAAAAAAAACCCTCACCCATGAACAGATAAAGAGATTATCACTGTCACAGTTTGTAAAGTGAAGTATGCTTTCACTTTTCAGACTTTTTTTTCTTTTTTTAGGGACAAAATCTCGCTCTGTTGCCCAGGGTGTAGTGCAGTGGCCCAATCATAGCCCACTGCAGCCTAGAACGCCTGCTAATTTGTTTTAAAATTTTTTTGTAGCGAGGGCATCTTGATATGTTTCCCAGGCTGGTCTCAAACTTGTTGCCTCAAACAATCCTTCTGCCTTGGCCTCCCAAAGTGCTAGAATTACAGGCATCAGTCACCATCCTTGCCCAGTCTTTTTAATTTTCCTCATAACAATAGATCATTATTTTTCACAAAAATTTTCAATTTTTTTCTTTTCAAAATCATTCTCTGTTCTTTTAAACTCACTTTGCATTTCATTCAACAGTTTCATTCAACACATCTTTGCCACAAAGCTGTTATATACCATTCATATATGTGATAGAACAATGTGAAATGGCTGATATTTAAACCGTTTTCTTTTTTTTGTTGTTTGTTTGAGACAGAGTCTCACTCAGTTGCCCAGGCTGGAGTGCAGTGGTGTGGTCTCGGCTCACTGCAACCTCCGCCTCCCAGGCTCAAGTCATTCTTCTGCCTCAACCTCCCGAGTAGCTAAGATTACAGGTGCCCACCGCCATACCTGGCTAATTTTTGTGTTTTTAGTAGAGACGGATTTCACCATGTTGGCCAGGCTGGTCTTGAACTGACCTCAGGTGATCCGCCCACCTCAGCATCCCAAAGTGCTGGGATTACAGGCTTGAGCCACCACACCCAGCCCTTAAACCATTTTCTTTAAACCTTGTTTTAAAATAATTTTAGGCTCATGAGAACTTGCAAAAAAAGTACGGTAAGGTTCTCCTATATTTCCTCCAGTGTCCCCCAACCATCACATCTTACATAATTATAGTACACTGTCCAAGCCAGGAAACCAACGCTGGCAAAATCCAGGTAACAAGTATATTAACCCTAGTAGGCCTTTGTCAGTTTTTATATGTACTCACTGTTAAAAATTCTTTTGACTTATAAAAACAAGCAGTATATATCTATTGGGCAGCTTCCATGTCAGTACTTTTAGATCTAGAGGGTGTCCTTTTTAATAGCATCATTCTAACCCTTTTTTGGCTGTGGGTTACTGGGTTTCTAACACCTGTCTTTAAAGTTTCACATAGAAGGTCACTTTGACACTGTTTCAGAGAAAGAACACACACCCCAAGAGTTTGCTCCTGTCTCAAGCATCCTGGAGTTTCCAGTGATTAACATATGATACAAACAATATTTAACCATTAGGCCGGGTGCAGTGGCTCATGCCTGTAATCCCAGCACTTTGGGAGGCTGAGATGGGTGGATCACCTGAGGTTGGGAGTTCGAGACCAGCCTGACCGACATGGAGAAAACGCGCCTCTACTAAAAAAAAAAAAAAAAAAAATACCAAAAATTAGCTGGACATGGTGGCCCATGCCTGTAATCCCAGCTACTTGGAAGGCTGAGGCAGGAGAATCGTTTGAACTCGGGAGGCGGAGGTTGTGGTGAGCCAAGATCGTGCCATCCACTCTAGCCTGAGCAACAAGAGAGAACCTCCATCTCAACATGTATATATATTTTTTTTACCATTAAAAAGTCACATTTCAGAAAATTTAGAAATTAGACAAAATTAAAATGGTGCTAGGAAGAATAAATTTGTCTTGATATTTCCACTTGAAAGCAGATGTATTTAGTCTTTATGTTTCTTTTTAGTTTTCTTTAGGGGGATGAGTATGCAAATATTTAAAAATACATTATTGTATTTCTGTATGTATTTTAAAATATTTGCATACTCATTCCCTGTACTAAGTATGGTTTTGTATCTTTTTAAAAGAATACTGTGAAATAATTTTCTCAGTAAAATTATTTGTAAAAAGACATCCAGAATTAGAAAGGTTTAAAAGGATAGAGGAGATCAGTTGGTGAAATATTAGCATTTTCAGATGAAGAAACTATGGCTGAGAGAAGGGAAGTATCTTAGCCAACATCACACAGCCAGGAAAGTTGAGATAAATACTTAGTGATGGCAGAGAGTCCCAGGATGCCACAGTGAGGGAGGCTGAGGGGCAAGCGCTTGGCAGTACTCCAAGATCTAAGGTTAAGTGTTACAGGAATTCTATCTTACCAGAGTGCCCATTTCTACCAAGAACTCAAGAAGCCAAAATACAAGCTAGAAAGCCAATTTACTAACTTACAGTGAGAATTCTAGCTGCCAAGACCTCTAACTGGTAATCCTCCTGTAAATACATTCTCATCCTGTAGAAAAATCTAATATTAACCAGAAGGTTTGGTGAATCCATGAACCCAGAAAAAGTGGAGTTAATGTTATGATTCTTTTGTTATTGTTATTACATTTTAATTAATTAAAGATACATTATACACACACAAGGAAAAAGTACAAAGCATACAAAAAATGTTAACATGAAAAGTCAATCTTTCTTACATCTCATGAGCCTGTCCCAGAGCCAATGTTCTTTTGGAAGGTCTTATAGACCACTGTCTCTGTATTAGTTTCTTGTTGCTGCTATAACAAATGACCACATACTTACTGACTTAACACACAAATTTATTATCTCATAGTTGTCGAGGGTAGAAGTTCTAAAATCAGGGTGTTGGTAGGGCTACATTGCTACCGGATTTATTAGGGGATAATTTGATTCTTTGCTTTTTCTAGCTTCTAGAGGCATTCCTTGGCTTGTGACCCCTTCCTTCATCTTCCAAGTCAGCAGCATAGCATCTTCAAATATCTCTCTCTGTGAACTTTTCTTCCTTTATCAGACATCCTCTGACTTTAACCTTCTTGCTGCCTCCTCCTAAGGACCCTTGTAATTACATTAGGCCCACCAGATAACCCAGGATAATCTTCCCATCGCAAGACCCTTCACTTAATGACATTGCAAAATCTCTTTTGCCCTGTAAGAGAACATATTCACAGTTTCTGAAGACTAGGACATGGACATATTTGAATGTCATTATTCTGCTGACCACAGTCTCCAAACTACATTTGAGAGACAAATGACTCCTTCCTTTTCTCTAGACCAGAATAATAATGTGTTCTGATGAAAAATAATGTATTCTTGTTATTAAGATGCTTATTTATGTTTGTTTGCCAATTTGTTCTGTACATTATGAAATATATCCTTCTGAACAATGTTTAACAGATGAAGTATAAATAAATGTAAATAGAAGATGTCATTTTCCCCACAGCCAGTGGATTGCTTACTACACTCATGGTGGGTACCAAGCTCTCTTTAGAGACCACTGTCCTGGACCATCCTTTTTCTAGATTCACTGGCAATCACTGTCCTGAATATTCCTTTCTTCTGTCAGTAGGACATGCTATTTCTAGGGTACAAGGTGCTTGAGCTCCAGTATAATGAGGTTGTTAACAGCATAGGTATTTATGTCAGTCAGACAGGTTCAAATCCCAGCTCTACCACTACCACCTGTTCAACCTCCATCACATTGCTCAACCCCATAGGCCTCAGTTTTTTCACTGGTAATATGCATAATGTCTACCTCATAGGGTTGCTTGTGAGGATTAAATGTTGAATGTGAGGCCGGGTTCACACCTGCTATATCCTAGAACTTTGGAGGCCAAGGTGGGTGGATCATTTGAGGCCAGGAGTTTGACACTGGTCTGGCCAATATAGCAAGACCCCGTCTCTACTAAAAATGCAAAAAATTGGTGGTTCACACTTGTAATCCCAGCTGTTTGGGAGGCTGAGGCAAGAGAATATTTAAATATACATAATTCTGTATTTCTGTATGAGAGAACCCAGGAGGCGGAGGTTGCAGCACACCAAGATTGCACCACTGCACTCCAGCCTGGGTGACAGAGCGAGACTCTGTCTCAAAAATAAATAAATAAATAATGTTCAATGGAATTTTAATAATAATATGATATTAGATTTATAATCTTTGAAGTTTAATATTAGGATCTTTCATTGAATTTAGTCTTACCTGTGCTCAGCACCCATTTTCTGACTTATTTTTAGGTTGGTTACCCCCATTTAAGGCCACTTTCATTGTCTGTGTGTTGATTCCTTTGAATATAGTTCCTGGGGCTGCCATAACACAAAGTACCGCAAACTTAAAACAACAGAACTTTTTATTCTCTCTCGGTTCTGGAGGGCAGAAGTCTGAAATAAGGGGTTAGCAGCGCCGTGCTCTCCTTGGAGGCTCTAGAGGGGGAACCCTTCCTTGCCTCTTCCTGGCTTCTGGGACTCCAGGGATTCCCTGGCTTATGACAGCATCACTCCAGTCTCTCCCATCTTCACATGACCTTCTCTGTGTGTCTCTCTGTGACCCCTTCTCTTAAGGACACCAATCAGATTTAGGGCCTACCCTAAATGTAGAATGATTTCCTCTCAAGAGCTTAACTAATTACATCTGCAGAGATACTATTTCTAAACAATGTCGCAGTCTGAGTTTCTGGGTGGATGTGATGTGGTGGGGAGAGAGGTAGTGATACTATGCTACTCGTTATACTTCCCTCTTGCAGAATTGCTTTACTAGCAAGTTCTGGGAGGCTCCTGCCTTTGTCTCAGTGTACGTGTGTCAGAGCTCAGGGCCTTGAGAGTCTGAGGACTGGAGGAGACACAGACAACCTGGAAATGAGTAGTTTTGCCTTGTGTAACCCCCATCCCCTCGCCACTGGCATGGCTACTTTTCGCAAGGAAGAAAAACCACCATCAACTTATGCTCAGAGTTGCCATTCTGTGTACAACACTGTAGCCCTTGGAGTGCTTCCCATTTGGGCTTTTAGCATCTTCATAAGAAGAAGAAGAAGGAAAAAAATGCTGTTTGGTATCACGCAGCAGCGTTTGTGTTTTCAAAATGTCTCTCCCATTAGACAGTTCCAATTTAAAATACAGATTAGCTCTGACAAAACTGACCAGGCCGGCTTTTCCCTTTGATGGTTTCAATTTCAGGCTTATTCATCACAAATGATTGTAATACAACAGGATTTTGACAGAACAGAGGTAGGAGTTTTGAATTCTTACCTGCAATTTTCAGCTTTAGGGGATAACTGCTGAGAAAAACAACAATAACTTAGTTCTAGAATATGAAAACATGCTGAATTTCCTCTTGGAATTTTATGTTCCTAGGCATTTAACAAGTCTCTTTCCTGATGAACAAATTAAGCTCTCTGATACCAAATTATGAGCCTTACAAAAACTACCACATTTATCTTTTTGCCTTAAGTACAAAGGAAGCTTGGAAGAAAAAAATGATCAATTTCATTAATTATTAGCTTAGGTATTTATTATATCCAGATCTTCTCCATGTGTGTTTTATTTAAGTTCTGTTTCTATTTTAAGATTTTATTGTACATATGACTTTATATCCCTCCTGGATGTTTACTTCCTTGCCCCAGCTTCTGACACTGCTCTTACTTTTTGCTCTTTCTGACCATTTCTTCTCTTCGTTTTTTCTCATCCATCTCCTCTGCCTACTTTTGAATGCCAATGTCTTCCAGGATCCCTGCTCTTCTCTCTGAACATGCAGCCCTTGGAGTTCTTACATACTCTGAAGAGGTCAGCTGCTCCCCTGGATACTGATGACTCCCAAAACAATATTTCCAACTGCACCCTTTTCCTGCATTTGATCGAGATTCAAATGCATCAACCTGCTTGTTAGGCAAATTGTGCTTGTGTGTACCCCACAGTCACTCAGTGACTGTAAATGTGAACTCAACACCATTCTCCCAGACTTGCCGTTCTCCACTCCTTCCCCTGTTGTCAGTCTTAGTGGGCAGCTCAGGCAATGGCCAGGTGTCTCAAGCAGGACTGGTGAAGTATCAAAGACTTTTCTCTCTTTCTCATTCCCACATTCAACATCCATATCCTGTTGTTCTCCCTTCTAAGCATTTCTGAAATCTCTCACTCTCTCTCTCTTCAGTTTTACTAGCTCTGAATTTCAGATGTGGAATTACATGATAATTCTCATCTTGGCTGTTCCCTTATCCTCCTAACTGGACCATATCATGCTTAAACATTTCTGTGGTTTTCCATTGCCTACAGAATCCAGCCGAGACTTGCCATCAGGAAACAAAGGCCCTTCCTGATTGGTTCTTGCCCACCTCAGTCTCATCTCCTGCAGCTCCCACCCCCTCATTTCACATCTTCGTGGCTGCTTGCCATCTGACATGGGGACCATGCTCTTTCTTGCTTCCACAGCTTTGCTGATGCTGTTCTATCCACCTGAAACACTGTTGCCACCATTCTTTGCCTGGTTAATTCTTACAGGACCTTAACTCAGCTCAAGTGTTATTCAATAAACATTTATTGAGCACCAAGTATATGTCAGGCAATATTGGAGTCCCAGTGGTGAACAGGCAGACAGCGACTCTGTCCTCATGAAACTTTATTCTAATAAAACTTTCAATGAACTACAATGTTGAGCTGAATGCTTCTCCCTCACCTGTTCTTCCAGCAGCCTGTGTGTGCTCCATCACTATCTTTAGCTTGTTAGGCTGAAATCATCCTTCCTTCTCTCTTCTCTAATGAACTGTAAATTTCTTGAGGGTAGGGCCATGCCACAGTCTCACAGCATTCTTAGTGCCCAGAATGGTGCTTAGCACTTGGTAGATTCTCAGTATGGTTCCCTTGTAACTCAACTATAGATTATGAATACTTGATTCCACCTCTCAGCATAAACTCCCATTCTCAAAGAAAGTTTTCCTTCACCCTCCAGAACAAGTCTGCCATCCTCCTGATATGTCCCTATACTATCGTATACTGTTTTTTCCCAGAATTTTGTACTCATAACTAATTATGTTCTCAACTGTTTACATTACATTTTTACATTTGGTTTTCTACACTAAGTTATAAATTCTGTGAGGTCCAAGGTAGAGCTGTCACACTGTGTGGCCTATAATAGGTGCTCAATAAATATTTGCTAGCTAGAAAAGTGATAAATTTTCTAGCTGGATAAAAATCCTGAATGCATTGCTGAAGCCTACAGAAAAATTAGAGCCAACTGCCTGCTGGCCCAATGCCTGACTCTACCCATCTGTAAAATGGAGATGTTTCTAGGGGGATAATATTGGATAGCAGATAAACTTTACATTAAAACCACATCAAACCAAATATGCATAAATAGATTATACAAAAAAGACAGGATTAAATAATTAAACACATCAGCTGCAGTTCCAGATGCGCTCTTAATTACCTATTTCAGGATGTGATGTTTTATTCCCCCACCAGACATATAACCATTTTCTTCTCTTTTCTTTCCTAGCATCCGAGAGAGCAGTTCCTGGGCAAAACAAAACAACAAAAACAGGACAGGTAAAACATCTGCGAAGTATTTGAAGTATATCACTCAAATTATAAAAATCCACAGTGGTGGCTGGGTGTGGTGGCTCAGGCCTGTGACCCCAGCACTTTGGGAAGCCTAGGCGGGTGGATCACTTGAGGCCAGAAGTTTGAGACCACCCTGGCCAATACGGCAAAACCCCATCTCTATTAAAAATGCAAAAATTAGCTGGGCGTGGTGGCACATGCCTGTAGTCCCAGCTACTCAGAAGGATGAGGCATGAGAAGCGCTTGGACCCAGGAGGCAGAGGTTGCAGTGAGCCAAGATTGCGCCATTGCACTCCCGCCTGGGCGACGGAGAGAGACTCTGTCTCAAGAAAAACAACCAATCTACAGTAGAAGTTTGCAGAGATGAACTAGGAAAAGTAGGATATTGCTAAGCGGCAACATTAATTGCAATGATTATGAAATAGCCCAAGAATTTGTAGACTTGTACTCTTGGCAGAAATAACCTTGATTGTTACTTCTGTGTGTGCTGATGCTTTGAAAAGCAAAAAGAAGAAAACATAAAAAACATGCAAGATCATTGTGTGTTCCTTCTGCGTGGCCCAGGATTCATGACATACTGCAGAATCAGCACCTGATATCAATATTCCTCTTATTTTCTGAGGGTACCCTTTGTTTATTTTTATTATTACAAAAGTGATTCAAGCCACTTTAAGTGAAAGCTTCAGGCAGTACAGATGTCTATAAAGGATACATGAAGGTACCCCACCCCCTCTTTCTTTCTTTTTTTTTTTTTTAAAGATGGGGTTTCACCATGTTGGTCGGGCTGGTCTTGAACTCCCGATCTCAGGTGATCCGCCCGTCTTGGCCTCCAAAGTGCTTGGGTTACAGGTGTGAGCCATCACGCCCAGCCTCCCCAGCCCCTCTTTCTTCTTCCCCATCTCTCTCTCAGACACTGTCTGTTGTCCTGCCCTGGTTGCTGTGCCCACTGTGTGTTAGAGAATGGAAAAGAGAGAGGGAGAAAGCATAGCCTGGTCAATGGAGATGGCATAGTCCCAGCAAGATGCCTCAGTGCCTGCCTGCAGAGCAGCACCTACTCAATATATTTGGTGTCAGGGTCCCTTTATACTCCATTATTTTTTTTAAGACATAATCTCACTCTTTTGCCCAGGCTGGAGTGCAGTGGCACAAACTTGACTCACTGCAACCTTCGCCTCCCGGGTTCAAGAGATTCTCCTGCCTTGGTTGCAGTGAACTGATATCGCACCACTGCACTCCAGCCTGGCAACAGAGCTAGACTCTGTCTCAAAAAAAAAAAAAAAAAGATTCTCCTGCCTCAACCTCCCAAGTAGCTGGGATTATAGGCGTGCACCACCATGCCCAGCTAATTTTTTTGTATTTTTAATACAGACGGGGTTTCATCATGTTGGCCAAGCTGGTCTTGAGCTCCTAACCTCAAATGATCCACCCATCTTGGCCTCCCAAACTGCTGGAATTATAGACACGAGCAACCTCACCTGCCCTATACTCTTTTTGTTTTTAACATGAATTTTACTTGTGTATGTAAATAGCAACATGAGTACAGGGAGTTCTAAGGCTTGTGGCTTATATCTAAGTGAAAGGATTTCAGATTCATTTGCTTGTAGGATGGCATTACCCAAGATAACAGAGGCCTAGTATAGTTTTTTCTGGAGAAGAAAGTTTAATACATTCAATACTGACTTCTCTGCCATTTTTTTGTAAAAATACTGATTGACCATATGAAGTTTCTATTGCTTACCTATAACTGATTAAAATGTGCAGAGAATGAAATTTTCTACTTGTTTTCAGGTGAATTCCTCACATTTCCTGGCTTTAGAAAGTTCTTCTTCCAAAAATCTTCCATGACTATGTATCCTTGTAAACCCAGGCCATATAATCTCTCCTTTCTGACCTGCACAAATCGGATGGGTTGTTGTAGATAATGGATAGCAGCTGCTAATCTCATGAAACCAGGTGGAAATACCTGCTTCTTTATTTTTGAACCTCTAGCCAAAAGAAGTCCAACAAGGCCAACCAAACTGATAACACCTAGTCCTGGAAAAAATCCAGCAGGTGCATTTTTGGAGATATTCATAGCTGTCTCACCCCCCATTCAACCAAACTTTACATCTTGGGCTTCATTTGGGAGTACGTTCCTGACACCAACATGTGTATAGCTCATGACAATATCAGAGTTGAGAGATGCATTTCTCAAGCTGGGTCGTTGACTCCTCCACATGTTTAGATTGGCCCTCGAGAACTGAGTAGAGTAAAAGCTCATAAATCTTCATGGGATTTGGGGGAGGGGAGTCCTTTTTTGGTGCTGCATAGACTTTGAAGGTGAGTAGGCTCAGGCTGGCCAGCCCCATGGTCCTCTGAACCACCTTGAACATGTTACCGGCAGTGGGGGTTCTCACAGGGTCATTTTATACTCTTGAAACTCAGTTTCTAGCCTGGGCAACATGGCGAGACCCCATCTCTACATAAATAAAAATAAAAAAATAGCCAAGTGTGGTATCAGGTACCTGTAGTCCCAGTTACTTTGGGAGGCTGGGGTGGGAGGATCACTCGAGTCTAGGAGGTTGAGACTGTACTGAGCCTTGTTTGTGCTACTGAACTACAGCTTAGGCAAAAGAGAGAGACCCTGTTTCAAAAAAAATAATAGTCCAGGTCTCATGGCACACTCCTGTAACCCCACTTTGGGAGGCTGAGGCAGGAGGATTGCTTGAGCCCAGGAGTTTGAGACCAGCCTGGGCAAAATAGTGAGACCCTATCTCTACAAAAAATTAAAAAAAAAAAAAATAGCCAGGCATGGTGATGTGTGCCTGTAGTCCCAGATACCCAGGAGGCTGAGGTGGGAGGATTGCTTGAACCTGGGAGTTCAAAGTTGCAGTGAGCTGTAATCATTGCCACTGCACTCCAGCCTGGGCAAGAGCAAGATCATGTTTCTATGAAAGAAAAAAAAAAAAATCAGTTTCTTAAAACTGAGACTGCTTTGTTTTGTTTTGTTTTTGATTGTCTAGACTGTTCAGCAGAAAACATGGAGACATTTTTGCAATTAAAAAAATTTTTTAGGCCAGGTGTGGTGGCTCACGCCTATAATCCCAGCGCTTTGGGAGGCTGAGGTAGGCAGATCTCTTGAGGTCAGGAGTTCGAGACGAGCCTGGCCAACATGGTGAAACCCCATCTGTACTAAAAACCCAAAAATTAGCTGGACAAAGAGGCACGTACCTGTAACCCCAGCTATTTGGGAGGCTGAGGCAGGAGACTCGCTTGGACTTGGGAGGCAGAGGTTGCAGTGAACCAAGATCACATCACTGCACTCCAGTGTGGGTGACAGAGCGAGACTTGGTCTCAAAAAAAAAAAATTTTTTTTTTTAAATCCCAGCACTTTGGAAGGCAATGATGACAGGAAGATCACTTGAGTCCAGGCCTGGGAACATAGTGAGATACCATCTCATTTTTAAAATTAAAAAAAAAATTTAAACTTTTCCTTTAGGTTCAGGTACATGTGCAAGTTTGTTATACACGTCTGTATTTTTAAAAAATTTAAAAATCAATTCATTTAAAAATAACAACAAGCCCACTTTGTGCTAACATAACATGTTTAACAGCAACTAACTCTATTTTGAAAAAGAATATTACTGAGAAAAATGAGTGAAAAAATTCGTGAGAAAAATGGCATTGTTTTACATTTCTTGCAAATCTCATTAATGTCTGGCTTAATAGGAGACAGAGGGATTCTCGTTTCTGCTTTCCACATTCTGTATCAGTGAGAGCAATGACATCACACATCACATAGCCTCTGGGAAAATCTACTGTATATCTCATGAGAGAATGACAGGGAAAATGGCAAAAATGTCCCATGAAAATCATTTTGCTCTCATGAGCTCCACATCTAGACTTTGAGAACCACTGCTGTAAAAAATATGAAAATAAGTTTCATTTTCTCTTTAATGCTGTTTTCTCTAGAAGCCTAAGTCAGCCATGAAAAGAGCAGCACAGGGCTAGGGAGAGCTCAAAGGATTTGATCAGTGGCCATGAAAGGGATTTGACCATGGAAAACACAGCTCGCAACAGTTATTTTTATCCTCAGACCCCTGAGGCCCACAGCCCCTTATGCCTGATGTCTAACACTAAGGAAAATTTTGGGATATGGGTAACATGTTTTAGGTTTTCAGATATTTTTGGCAAAAGGTGGTGAAATGTGGTGAAACTGCTGGTGGTTGTAAGGTATCCTTGGGTAGTGATGTCATCCTGTGAGGGTGGTGTCTAGCAGTGACTGGGCTCTTCTCCTTGCCTCTGTCCCATCAGATGGATGGAATGCCCACACCCACGAAGAATGAAATACTCATCTCCCAACTACTAATGATCATCGTCCCCCTCCTTGGGATTTGTGCTGTTGGCATTGCTCGTGGCATTTATTTTCAGAGGTAAGGAGGGAGGGCCAGGTGATGGAGCACTTCAGAACCCTGATGACTGCAGGAGGATCTGGAGTTGTCTCCACTTCCTTCCCCTTTATCTCTCCGCAAAGAGGCTCAGTTTTGTCACTGTCCCCATCCCAGCCAGGGAAGTAAGAGGTAAGCGCATTCTCCACAAGCTGCTAATGCTTCTGTGTATTAACCTCCTGGTAGAGTTGACATTTTGGAAAAGAAAAAAACAGCAGAATAAGAGCACCTTCATTTATTGGACATTTCTGTGCCAGTCCTGATGGTACACTCTTGATATGCCTAATTCATTTTATCCCTATTACTGCCTTAAGAGGAAAGTATCATTATTATCACTATCTTTGTTCTATGGTTGAGAAAACCTTAGCTTGTCTCTTCTTTTGGCTAGGATTATTGCAGGAAGAAGACCATGAACAATTCCTGGTTTTCTTTTTTTTTTTTTTTTTTTTTTGAGATGAAACCTCACTCTGTTGCTCAGGCTAGAATGCAGTGGCACAATCTCAACTTACTGCAACCTCCGCCTCCTGGATTCAAGTGATTCTTCTGCCTAAGCCTCTGGAGTAGCTGAGACTACAGGCGCTCACCACCATACCCAGCTAATTTTTGTATTTTTAGTAGAGATGGGGTTTCCCCTTGTGGGCTAGGCTGGTCTGGAACTCCTGATGTCAGGTGATCCATCCACTTTGGCCTCCCAAAATGCTGGGATTATAGGCATGAGCCACCACGCCTGGCCTGATCCTGGTTTTCTTATGTGTTCCCTGAAAGCAAGTCACAGATGGCTTCCAGGGTAATGTGATTCCTTTCAAATCGTGTGCAAAAGTGCTTATATGTTCATGCCTACATTTTTCAGGGGGACAAGGTTCTATAGTTTTCATTAAATTCTCAAGCTGCTTCATGACCTTGCACCTCCATTCCACCTCACCCCTGCCCCCAAAAGTTTTTAAACACTACAAAAACGAGCCATGAAACAGAGCTTATGGTTTTCATGCAAATTATAGGCACATGGCACCTGGTACTGTTGTGAAATGGAGATAAATTGGTCTGTACTCATTAACAAAAGCTGTTTCAGGGAAGTACGTCAGAAGATGAGACTAGTAACCATCTCAGCTGATTTGAACAATAGTGAAACTTGTATATTTCAACACCTGCCCCAGGTGCAAAAAGGAAATTTAAAATTTACTGGAATCCTGCTGTTAGCCTTCATACAAAGTCATGGTTAGAGTTTTGGAAAATTCTGTGTGTCTCATAAAGAAGTGTTTAAAAACCCAAGTGAGTATTTGAATTCTGGATAGGCAGATGATTCAAAATGAAATAGCTTAACTCCATTGCCCACACGTTGGAACAACTTTGTAATTGATGAGCACTGACTGCAGTCTAAAAATAGCAAGCGTTTGACCTGGGAAAGGGAATGGCTTTTTCTGTTAAAGCCAGCAGCTGGTTCTCACCTTTGGCCCGTGTCTGCTTTTTGGGAGGCGGCACTGGAAATCCCCCAGCATTTTGCGTGTTCCATCCACCACAGCCACTCTGCTCACACTGAGGCCTTGTCTTTTCAGAGAAACTCATGGAAATCAATTGTTTGCAGAGGCATACGAGGTAATTTATCTTGCATGAATGGTTGTTGTATTTTTGTACAAGCTGTTACGAATGATTAGCTACTACTCAGTGGTTTAATGACTTGAGCTTGTGTTCTGATTAAACATGGAGTTGGAAAGATGTGACGTTAGAAGTGAAAAACTTGTGCAGATTTAGCTCACATTAACCTGTGTCTTGGTTAACACTGTGTCTGAGCAAAATGCCAATACAAAGGCAGGTGGCATTAATAGAAGCATAGCATGCAAAGGAAAGAAGGTGATACGGCACTCTATTCTGTTTGAAATTTTTTGTTTACCTACAGGTAAATTAGTTTAAGAGGACATTGTTAAACTGGAGTTTATTGAAGAGAGTTGGCAATACAGAAAATGAAAAAAGCATGTAGAATATTATTCCTGGGAGTTGGTTCCTCTGCCCAATTAGATCATGGGAACAGCTTTTAATTTTGGGGCCGTTTGAAGATTCTCTAGTAGGGGATTTTAGCCATCTGCCCTATTCTATAGCTTTTGGAAAAGAAATGAGAAGACTTGATGTAAATCATCAATGAAGGCCTTGCCTTCACTAATTAATTGCATTAATAGTGTGATATGTATTAACAAGTAGGAAAATTGACACCCAGCAAGGTGACCTTTCAAGGTCATACTTAGAGACCTTTTGGTAAGTAAATGTATTAAATCATGATTTTAGATTTTGCTAAGAAATTTTTTTATCTCCTTATTATCATGGATTGGCAGAAACTCTTTTTCCCCTGCAGCCCCAGTTTTCCCATCTGTAAAATGTAGAGCTTAAACTGAATGAACTGTGAGCCCTTTGAACTTTAAGGGTGATTGGATTGTAACTTAGCAGCATCTGTCTTTTGTTTTGTTTTCTAGTCTTGTGTTTCCCATTATCAGCCTCTCTCTTCTGTTTACAGGCTAGGCAGCACTGGAGATAGTAAAAATGTCCTCAATGACACGCGGCATGGAAGTGAAGACGAAGATGGCCTTTTCACCCTCTAACATGCTACTTTTCCTTAGGATTGAGAATGGGGGCATGACAATTGAAGTGTCAAAATAAATCTTAGTAGATTTATTTTTTTGTTGTTATTTCATAAAAAAGACTCACTTATCCCACGGATGTCATTGATCCAGTCTTGCTTTAGTTTCACAAATGGAGAGGTACCTCTACAGACCGCACCTTCTCCGTCCATGCTTTAATCATCTCTGTAGAAGCGATCTTTTATACTGTACCAGAACACTTTCCGTGATGGTGAACTCCTTACCTCACCCAAGGGAGTCCATTCAATCTCAGAGCAGTTCTGAGATTCAGAAATACTTAAAGCAAAATCTATCTCCTGATGACCTCTGCCTATGGATTCTAGTTAAATTCAATGTGCCTATACAGAACATATCTTTATTAAGGGCTAGTGTTGTGTGAACTAACAGGACAAAAACTCTATAGCCTCCATCAGTCAAGTAATAAGACTGATTTCTTTCTCTCTTAAAGGTAATGTCAAGAGAGTAGAAATCCAAAAGATGGTTACCTTTGGAGAACCATGTACTTATTCCATTAATGTTGGTATTGCCCTAAGCATGCTGGGAAGTACTGGAAAGCAGTTGACTCTTCAGGTATTGGAAGGAGAACCTCGTGTTTCTCCAAGTTTCCTTGCTTCTGGGATGCAATTTCTGGTCCTTTTGTTACCCTAATTACCTTCATCTTGTATGTGTTTATATCTCTCCTTTTATGCCCAGCTTTCAGAGTTCAGTGTCTCCCTGCAGGTATGATAGGAGCAGCACAGAGCCTATGCTTCATTAACAAGGCAGGAAATGACAAGGAATCACACCATAACTTTGACTCACTTCTTTTTTTTTTCTTGAGATGGAGTCTTGCTCTGTTGCCCAGGCTGGAGTGCAATGGTGGAATCTTGGCTCACTGCAACCTCTGCCTCCTGGGTTCAAGCGATTCTCCTGCCTCTGCCTACCGAGTGAGTAGCTGGGGTTACAGGTGCCCACCACCACACCCACCTAATTTTTGTATTTTTAGTAGAGATGGGGTTTCACTGCATTGGCCAGGCGGGCCTCAAACTCCTGACCTCAGGTAATCACCCACCTCAGCCTTCTAAAGAGCTGGGATTACAGGCTTGAGCGACTGTGCCCAGCCAACGTTGACTCACTTCTAAAACTCCCAAATTTTCTATTATTTTCTTTTCACATTTGAGTGTCTTTAGAGTTGACCATAGTGTCACATCTTAATTCTTGCTTGAGGAATTTAATTTTGAAACAGAAAAGAGTCCATGGGAGTAAAATGTGATGAATGACAGCAATATTCAACCAGGGGCAGTGCTTAGATGTGAAAGCAAGGCAATCCAAGTAAGTTTCTCTAAATATAATTCATGGAAATGTGCTCCTCAGTAACAACAGGTTTATTTTAAAACTTTAATAACTAGTAACATGAGGAACCCTGGGAGAGAGATTAAAGTGAACAGTTGTTGAATGAATGAATAAAAACATGTGTGCCTGAGTGAGAGGGGCTTCTGGCTGGGTAGAAATGTGGAAAGTAAGCCAGATCTGAAAGACATTTCTGTGAAGGACTTCCCAGCATGTTTATAGCAACATTAATGGAATAAGTACATGGTTCTCCAAAGGTATCTATCTTTTGGATTTCAGCTTTCTTGACATTACATTTAGAGAGAAAAAAAATCAGTCTAATGACTTGACTGGTGAAGCCTGTAGATTTTTTGTCCTGCTGATTCATACAACACTGACCCAGCAGTTAGTAAAAATCCCCATCACCTGGGCACTTGGAATAAACTGGCCCAGGGCAGCCTGATTTCTGACTCGTTCAGTTGCTGTTGGGTGGAATGATTGGCCCCAATGATAAAAACAATGAGCAGCAGACTGGCAGTTGTTTCTTTTCTTTTCCTTTTTTTTTTTTTTCTTGAGACGGAGTTTCGCTCTTGTTGCACTCAGGCTGAAATGCAGTGGTGCGATCTCAGCTCACTGCAACCTCTGCCCCCGGGGTTCAATTGATTCTCCTGCCTCAGCCTCCCAAGTAGTTGGGATTACAGGTGCCTGCCACCATGCCCATCCAATTTTTTGTATTTTTAGTAAAAATGGGATTTCACCATGTTGGCCAGGCTGGTCTTGAACTCTTGACCTTAGGTGATCCACCCACCTCAGCCTCCCAAAGTGCTGGGATTACAGGTGTGAGCCACTGCGCCTGACCTTTTTTTTTTTTTTTTTTAGGTCAACTTGGTTTTGATGTTAGCTTAAGATACTTGAAATGACGGTCTAGTGTGCTAAACTCAAACACTTATTTAGAAATGTGGGGGAAAGTGGGTCTAGAGTCAGGTTCAGGGCCTGAATTTTCCCATCTGGAAAACAGAGTGGGGCTAGATGGCTTTGTGTATGTAGTCAAGTTAATGATACACCCCACCCTAACTTCTCATGCTCCCTATCCATCTTCTAAAACCACCGCCATTATCAATGTCATTACCAACTTGGGTCGGACTAGAAAAAGAAGACAGCAGATACCTCCTGAACAGAACATTTAAACTCAATGAATATTTTTCTGTTTTGCAAAGGGCTATCTTCAATCAATTCCCAAATATATTTCTGAAACTCCTTGTTTAGACTAAGAAACACTGACATGAGCAATCATAGTATTTTAGAACAGGTAATGGGCTCCAGGAGCCTCTGTCCTAGTAGTTCTCAATGTTAGCTGAACAATCAACTGGAGAGCTTTTAAATGCCAATTCCTGAGTCCAACCCTTTAAGAGATTCTTTTTGTAATTAGTCTGGGATATGACTTGGGCATCTGAATTTTTGAAAAATATCTCAAACTGGTTCCAATGTAGAACCAAGGTCTACAAAAAATGCTGGTCTAGACCAGTGGCTCTCAAACTATGTACGTCAGACCAGCAGCCTTAGTATCACTGGTACTTTATAGAAATGCAAATTCAGGTCCTTCACCCCATATCTCCAGAATCAGAAACTCTGGGGTAGAGCCCAGCAGACTGTGTTTTAACAAACCTCCAGATGATTCTGGTACGTGTCAGAGTTTGAGAAATGTTGCAGCCTAGTAATTCCTAACAGATGGATTAAGAGTTCAAGAAAAGAATCTCCCTTTTACCAGGGCTGTGTGGTGGTAGGCTTGGCCAGACAGAGGGTCAGGAGCTTCCAGTACCGGTGGCAAAGGTCCTGCTGCTGCACCTCCTTTAAGCTGATATCACTTTTGCCTGGATTCTTGCAGTACCTTCCTAACTATAATCTCCAACTTTACTCCTTTTCCTCTCTAATCTGTTCTCCATGCTGTGGCGGAGATACTGTCTTTCAATACAGGTCTGGGATTTCTATCTCCCGACTTCTAGCCCTTTTCATCCTTGGCCCCTAGACCTACCTAGAAGCAGCACATTTAGCTCTGCCTAGGGCAGAGGTGGCAAACTCCAATGACTTGAGAGGCCAGGCAGCTGATACAGTTGAGGGAGTCAACAGGAGATGACATGGCCCATGATAAATTGAAGTGTGTGTATGTCCAGTTAAGGGCATTAAAATTTAAAATTAAAATTTAAAATAATTTCCTGGGCAAGCAAAGCATGGCTGTGGGCTAAAGCAAGGTAGCCAGTTTGAGACTGGGAGTAGGGGGTGGGTTTTAGTAAAAGATGAGTTAAAATATATAATTCTTTTACTGAGACTCCTTGATCAGAAGAGGCTGTGGATATAGTTGTTCCTCTCATTCCCTCTTTGTGTAATCAGGATGAATTGTTAGCATCTATAAATAACTCTTTGGCATCTATTGTATGTGGGGCCCAGGAGAGAGAATTGCTTCTTTTAAGGAGCTTCGAATCTGAATGAGACAAACACACATGGGAAATGCAATAGAATAGGCCGGGTGAGGTGGCTCACAACTGTAATCCTAGCACTTCCGGAGGCCGAGGCAACGCATCACTTGAGGCCAGGAGTTCAAGACCATCCTGGCCAACATGGCGAAACCCTGTCTCTACTAAAAAATACCAAAATTAGCTGAGCCTGGTGGCGGGCGCCTGTAATTCCAGCTGCTCAAGAGGCTGAGGCAGGAGAATCGCTTGAACCTGGGAGGAGGAGGTTGCAGGGAGCCGAGATCGCGCCACTGCACCCCAGCCTGGGAAGTGGATTAAGACTTTGTCTCAAAAAAAAAAAAAAAAGTAATCAATGTTGTTTTTCCATTTCCATAAGGAAGGAACTTGATTCAGTATGTGGCTGTTACAGCTAATGATTATATGGTGGATCCACAATCAAACCTCACAATTTAAATCAGGGGCTTCCAATCTTTTGACTTCCCTGAGCCACATTGGAAGAAGAAGAATTGTCTTGGGCCACACATAAAATACACTAACACTAATAATAGCTAATGAGCTAAAAATAAAAAATTGCAAAAAAAAAAATCTCATGTTTTAAGAAAGTTTACCAATTTGTGTTGGGTTGCATTCAAAGCCATCCTGGGCCGCATGCAAGCTCGATTTAAAGCAACCTAATTCTTCAGCTTTCAACATGGCCTTTCTAGGCTAAATAAAATAGATGCTATCAATTTATAATGAGCACCTACTATATTCTGGGTACTGTATTAACTGTTTCAAGGCATTTATCTCATTGACTCCTGACAGCAGCTCAACAAAGCAGGTATATTATTTTGGCTTTGGAGCAAAGAAAACAGAAGCAGAGGCAGGTGAAGGAACTTGCTCAAGGTCACATCGTCCAACCTCCTGTAGCAGAGCCAGGTTTTCAAGGAGGATTGAAGACTCCACACTCTAACTACTACCTGTAATTCACAGTGAGGGCTGCAATTCCAGATGTCACGCATATGGCTCTGTATCTCTGACTTGCATTGGACTCAAATGGATTTCAGTGTCCTCAGATCCACAGCAACCTAAGTATATCAATCCCAACCCCATTATAGCTCAATCTTCCCTAGTCCTCATATTATTTACTCAGAATCTGATTTGCATTTGCAGAGGAAGCTGCAGAGGGAGAACCTGGCAGGAACCTTAATGAAGCCAGGTGGGACACATTTAAATGGGAACGTGTTGAACTAACTCATGAAGAGCCGAAGCCAGCTGTCAGCAGGTTTAATGAAAGTTTAACAGGAATCCAGCAATGGGTGGCTGGGGAGACTCTTTGTCTCTCTAAAGAAAACAGGAAGTTGAGAAGTGGGCTCTTCAGGTAGAGGTGAGAGCAGAAGGAGGAAGCCACTTGAAACCAAAAGGCTGGATCTGGAAATAGAGTTTCATTTAGATTTGTAAATGTGCTACAGCCTTTAAAGAAAGCGCTGAGTTCTCAGCTCTCTGAACATCAGAGGACAGTGAAGGGAAGTATTCCCTGAATAAGATGAATGCTAATGCTATCCAGGAGGAGTTTGGGGAGCACTGGAAATGGCTGCTCACGAAACAGAAGGTGGATTTGCTCTCTGCTTGTGCTGAGGAGGTACTGTTGTGCAGTTATATGCAGTATCCATATTGTATGTGAAATAACGGGGTGGGAGCCCAGGAAAGACCCACACACATCTGTCAGTTTAACTCCCATTTTTCAGCCAAAGAAACTGAGGCTCAGAAAGGGGGCATGAGTTGCCCAGGCCTCACAGTAAACCAGACTACAGCAAAGCCCTAAACTATGTTTTCTAGACTTCTCTCTATGGCTAACATTCTGGGATTTTCACAGAATCTGTGCTGTTATTGTCCTTCTGGAGTCATGTCATTAAGCTCTTATTGGTGTAGCCATGCAATTCAGCATTTCTTTTCCAAGAGCCATCTCTCCTAGCACACCCCTGGTTTTATAGAGAGCTGCTGCCCCCAGGAAGAGGGATCAGAATGCAAAAAGTGCACAGCTTGGCTGCTCTGTTGCTCTCCTAACAGCACATAACTATGGTGACCAACTTGTCTCAGTTTTTTCTGGGCTTTCGTAGTTTTAAAACTCAAAGTCCCACATGCAGGAACCCCTCAGTCCTGGTCAAATTAGTGTAATCACCCAATGGGTTGCTCCTGTGCCCTCTGCACAGACAAAACCAGTTCAAAGAGACCACGGCATTGCAGTAGAGAAATAATTTAATGGACATGAGACTAGTCACATGGGGAATAGAGTTATTATTTGAATCAGTCTCCCCATAGGCTTGAGGGTTGGGGTTTTTATGGACAGTTTGGAGGGCAGGGTGCTAGGGAATGGGTGCTGCTGATTAGTTGGGGATGAAATCATAGGGGTGTGGAAAACTTCCTTGTGTGCTGACTCCACCTCTGGGTGGTGTCACAGGACCAGGTGAGTCATGAGTCACAAGTCTGGGTGGGATCAGTCTGAAAAAATATTTCAGAAAAACCAATCTTAGGTTCTACATTAGTGATGTTATCTATAGGAGCAACTGGAGAAGTCAGAAAACTTGTGATCTCTGGTCATGACTCCTGAGTAGTAAGGGATTGTAGAAACTATGGGGTCAAAATATGTCAACGATGCAAAATGGGGTCAGCTGTGTCAGATTTCTCTCACCATCATAATTTTGCAAAGGTGGCTTCACTGGGATTGTTAGTCAACCTAAATCCATAAACCGAGATCATAAACAACCATCCTCTCAGTTCTCTCACTCACAGCCCCTGCTCTTGACTTTATTGCAGTGATCACTTTTCCTGTGACTTTGCAGTTGGACCTAAATGGAATTTAGTTTGTTCAGATCTGCTGTTAGAATAGACTACCAGTAGATTTATGTTTTATATGTAAACCCTTACTATTCAAAGTGTGGGGTTCAGACCAGCAGTTTTGTCATCACCTAGGAGCATGTTAGAAATGCAGAATCCCTGGCCGGGTGCGGTGGCTCACGCCTGTAATCCCAGCACTTTGGGAGGCTGAGGTGGGCAGATCACAAGGTCAAGAAATCGAGACCATCCTGGCCAACATGGTGAAACCCCATCTCTACTAAAAATACAAAAAAATTAGCTGGGCATAGTGGCACGCACCTGTAGTCCCAGCTACTGGGAGGCTGAGGCAGGAGAATTGCTTGAACCTGGGAGGCAGAGGTTGCAGTGAGCCGAGGTCACGCCACTGCACTCCAGCCTGGCAACTGGTGACGGAGTGAGACTCTGTCTCAAAAAAAAATAGAGAAATGCAGAATCCCAGCCTCTACCCTAAACCCTCCGAATCAGAATGCACCTTGTAACATCTAGGATCTCTAAGTCACCTGTACGCATATTAAAGTTTGAGAAGTCCTGGTCGAAAGCATTGATTTTCAAATTCAGCTGCACATTGGAATCACATGGGGAAACTTAAAAAATACTGATGCCTGGTCCATAGATCAAAATATCACCTTGTACCCATAAATATATGCAATTATTATCAATTAAAAATAAATTTAGGGAAGGCACAGTGGCTCATGCCCATAATCCCAGCACTTTGTGAGGCCAAGGCAGGCGGATCATCTGAGGTCAGGAGTTCGAGACCAGCCTGGCCAACATGGTGAAACTCTGTCTCTACTAAAAATACAAAAATTAGCTACACATGGTGGTGGGCACCTGTAATCCCAGCTACTGGGTAGGCTGAGGCAGGAAAATCGCTTGAACAGGATGTGGAGGTTGCAGTGAGCTGAGATCAGGCCATTGCACTCCAGCCTGACTACAAGAGGGAAACTCCATCTCAATCAATCAATCAATCAATCAATACATACATACATACATACTGATGCCTGGCTCCCATCCGAGGTCCTGATTTGATTCATAACGAGAGACATGGACGTCAGTTTTTAAAGTACTTCAGGTGATTTGAATATACAGCAATGTTTGCAAACTTCAGCCCTAAAGAGGGGGGTACCTCTGCACCAGAAAGTAATGTTTCTAACTAATCAGAACAAAGCTTGGCCTACTTTTATGTGGTTCTATTACCCCCATGTGATTTTGCCTACAGAAATCATCAATAAAATTGCTCAAGAAGATCAGAGGCATAAAGATAATGACCAATTACTTATGGAAGAGGCTCACTAAAGTAATTACAAACCAAGATATAATATTTAGTCTGTGGAAAGTGATAATAAGGAAAGACAAAAGATAATCAGAGCGGAAACGGCCTAGGTTCAGGGTGGAGCTATGAATCTCTTCAGAATGTGTCAGCAAGATGTCTTGACATCAAGATTATAAGAAAAACATGGGAGATTGGTTAAGTGATCATCTTTGTTGCACAATAAGGAACTTGGTAAAAAGACAACTACCTGGTTTTTTATACTTAGATATAATGGGAGATCTTTTGTAAGGAACAAACATTCATTCATTGTCTCAGTAAGATTGTATTCTTCTGCAAGTAAGAGAATACAAAAAAATAATGATTTAATTAGTAAAGACTTTGAATTGTGTCATGTAACTAGAGTCTGGACTAGTTATGGGAGCATTGGGAATGGCTGCCTGTTGTAGGGTTGGTTCAGCAGCTTCAGGAGAATGAGGTATTAGTCAGGTTTCTGTATCTTTGTTGGCATTTCCCTTATGGTTGCAGGATGGCTGCCACAGCTCTGATATGCTCTCACACAAAAGCATCCCACGTAGAAAGAAAGAGCCCTGGCAACATAGCAAGACCCCATCTCTACAAAAAAAAATTTTTTTTCAATTAGCTGGGAGTGGTGGCATGTACCTGCTGCCTTAGCTACTCAAGAGGCTAAGGCAGAAGGATTCCTTGAGCCCAGGATTTTGAGGCTGTGTTGAGCTAATTATAGCACTGCACTCCAGCCTGGGCAACAGAGCAAGATCCTATCTCAAAAAAAAAAAAAAAGGTGGCCAAGTAGGAAGAAAGGAAGCAGGTGGCAAATGGGACTTTTCCTGTAATATGATGCTTTATCCAAAAGGGACATCTTTCATAGATGTTACTAGAAGACTTTCCTATGTTTGATTGTCCAAATTGGGTCACATACCCAGACCTTGGCAAAGGGGAATGCAATTGCTGAGATGATTTATACCAACCAATCATTATTCTTTTCTAGGCTATGCACATTGTCTAGGATCCATTAGCATAGGTGAAACTGGGAATGTGTGTGGGGTGAATAGTCTTGATTTCTGCGATAGTCACTCATCCACCACAAAGTTACTGGTTGTCTCCTATGTGCCAAAGGTTTCTGTGGGGACCTGGGCATTGTGATCAACAACAGAGTCCCAGTCCCCGAGTCTAGGCAGCTTACAGTCTACGGAGCCATCTCTATCTTTATTGTCCCTTTCATGATTCCAAATATTTGGATCATTTCTGATGTGCCTGAGAAAGAAAAAGAGTGAAGGGATAAAAGGTTATAAATTCTGCATATATATAGATACGTTCTTGAACTTGTGGATATGTACGTTTGCTGTAAGTGTCATGAGTCAATGGAAGAGGGGGCTGAAACGTCAGATCTAGATGGTGAAGGCAAATTAGAGTAAGAATTCTTAGCTGTGGCAGAACTTTTTTAGCTTGGCAGAAAATAATTGGCTTTATCACAGTAAGATGTGAGAGTAATAGAAATAAATCCCACCTTATATTTCTATGCTGCTTCCTACTTTTCTAGGCATTTTCAAACATTGGTGCTCTGTGTCAGAGGGACAGTGTATCCTCGTTTCATAGAGGAGCAAAATGGAAGCACAGAGAAGCAAAGTGACTGTGTTCCCACCATGGTTAGTGAGACAGGACTAGAATAAAGCGTCCTGATTCCTCCTCAGATCAAGGGATCCATACCATCTTTATGGGATGCTCACATGTGCCCCTGGCTTTGTGCTTGGAATTCATAACAGGGCCAATCATCATCACTAATATTATTTGAGCATGTACAGTAAGCCAGACACTGCCCTAAGAACGTTATATATGCTTTTAAATTTAATCATGACACTTACCCTTTGAGGTAGTTGTCAGTTTTATCTCTGTTTGACAGATGAGGAAATGGAAGCTCAGCCAGATAAAGTAGTTAGTCTGCTGGGATTCTAACTAAGAGGCACCTCCAGAGCCCATGGCCTTAACCCATGTGCCCTGGCCCTTCCAGGTATATAAAGCTCTTTTTTGATCTCTTAATGATTACACATATGTGGAAGGTAGAAAGAACTATTCAGCTGTGACTTTTAGGTTGTCCGCATTTTCTGTCTAATCACCTTAGTAAGATGATGCTGGAGCGGGTACCTTGCCTGGGGCATATACCCTGGGGTTCGTTGTAGCGCACCAGAAAAATCTACAACACAGACACACAGGAGGAGTTCAGGAGCGGAGGTTTAATAGGTAGAGAAGAAGAGAAAGAGAAACAGCTTTCTCTGTAGAGAAAGGGATCTCCCAGCGGAAAAGCCCCACTGGTGGTGAATGTGCAGAATGTTATAGTCTGGTTTCAGGAGGCAGTGTCTGATTTAAATAGGGCTCATAGATTGGTTCGATCAGGTATGACATTTACATAGCACACGAGGAAGGCTGGTCACCCCATTCTAATCTTCTTATGCAAATGGGCTTTCCAGTTGATCATTGCCATCTTGTCTGCTTCTTACTGTACATGTGGTTGGCAGAGAAGGGATGGTGGAACTGCCATCTTGAACATGTCTAGTCCCTAGTTCCTGCCAGCATTCACCCATGCAAGGTCCTGGCTTGTAGGCAGCTCTTTGTTAGAAAATGATTTGGCGCCACTTTTCATTAAAAAAGCCTTACTGAGGACTCCTATACCCTTGCTATCTGCATAACAGATTTCTTCTTAATGCCGGTATCAACGTCTTCTCCATCTTTAGCCTCTCTGAATGCCACCAATCTGGAGATGGATGGAGAGTAAAAAGCATGGAGCTAGAAAGTTATCTGGGTCTGGATCTCACATTGTTTGTTTGTTTTGAGTCAGGGTCTCACTCTGTCACCCAGGCTGGAGTGCAGTGGTGTGATCCTCCCGGGCTCAAGTGATCCTCCCACCGCAGCCTCCTGAATAGCTGGTATTACAGGCACAAGCCACCAAGACTGGATAAATTTTTTTTTTTTTTTTTTTTTTAAAGACAGGGTTTTACCATGTTGCTCAGGCTTGTCTCGAATGTCTGGGCTCAAGTGATCCTCCGGCCTCAGCCTCCCAAAGAGCTGGGATTACAGGCATGAGCCACCACACCTGGGTGGGTCTCACCTTCTTGAAGAGACTCAAGTTCAGACTCAGATCTCCAAATGAGGTCATATATGCAAGCACAGAGATTAAATGATCAGGTTCAAACATTAAACCATCCTAGAAATTTTGCCACCTCTCAGTTTAAAAAAAAATATCCTGAAAGACTTAAGAGAGAGAAAGAAACACAAAAGGAAGTAGCCTGGGTCCCACTCTCCTTTAGAGAGGCCTGGTCTCATCATCCTCCTCTCTGGCCTTGCCCTTGTTCCCCCTCTTCTAACCATTCTCCACCTTGTTTATCCTGTTCCCTCTGTTCTATTTCTTTCTTTCCCCTTCTCTCCTCCCTCTGAGGTGAGGTTGGTGTCTTATCTCCCTTTAGCAGCTCTACCAACACAGGCCTATCATTTTTCCCTTCAGATTCAGGATGTCTCTGCATCATTTTAATCTGTTCCTATGAGCTTTGGATATCAATCTCCCAAACTTAATCTTCAGACCCTTCTTCACTGAGATGAAAAAAAGGCCTGAGTGACATTACAAATGCTGACACTACGTTTTGCTCAGGGACCAAGATGATTAGAAAAGACAGCAGAGCCTTGCTTCACCATAATGTCCTGGGTATGTTGGGTTAAACAATGTTTTTTAATTAGCCAAAGACTGATTATCAACTGACGCTGTGACCCCCACCATCCTTTTGTTAACTATTATTGAAAACTTTGCCATCTGTTGGCTTATGGAAAGGGCACAGGTCTTGGAGTCACACTGGTCTAGAACATGAAGCTGTTATAGGCCAGCTGGGTAGCCAAGGACAAGTGGCTTTGTTTCTCTGTTTCAGTTTCATCATCTATAAATTAGGAATAATAATGGTTCCCTCCTCATAAGTAATCATTAAATGTGTTAATGTCAGTAAAACAATACAGCACAGTATTTGGCACCGGGCAAGTGCCCCATGATTAGCAGGTGCTGCTGCTCCTGCTGTTCACTCTCTGGGCCTAGCAAGTTTAGAGTTATAAGTGTGTGTTTATGGATATTTGCTGGCAGGACCTGCACAGTTTCCCAGTGAGGATGCATTCGGTTCACTTTGAAAACTAGAATGTCAAACCTAGGGGTTTCTGCTCTGTTTCAGAAGCCGAGTATGTGTCTTCTGGTCTGCAGTTCTCATCCTTTAAAGAGCCTAAGAATGATCCAGGGACACTCTAAAATTCACATATCTGGGCCCGACTCTCAGAGATGCTGATTCTGTGATGCTGGACAGGGGCCTGTAATTCCACCTTGCCCAGTGGGATTCTGAAGCAGAGGGTCAAAGGATCACACTATGAGAGCGTGGTTCAGAGGCTCACATTCAAACAGTGCTGATATCAGCCATCTCAATTCCTAGCCACTTTGGTCTTGCCATGATGCTTTTCTGAACTCTCAGCTTTATGTATCTTTGTCTTTCGACCCGTGCTTAGGTCTAATTTTACTCTCTTTCTTAGTCCACTGGAATCAACCCCAGGACAGTGCCCTCTTTTTCACTGGTTCTGGTGCCCTTAGCTATTGCTCTTGTTTTACAGCTGAGTTTCTTGAACACTCCTACCTGACTGAGGTTTGTTATGGCCTTTCTGTTTCCATCCCTTGGCAGTATCTGGCCTGTATTGTTTTGTTTTTTCTTTTCTTTTCTTTTCTTTCTTTCTTTCTTTCTCTCTTTTTATTTTTTATTTTTATGTGAGATGGAGTCTCACTGTGTCACCTAGTCTGGAGTGCAGTGGTGCAATTTTATCTCACTGTAACCTCTGCCTCCCGGGCTCAGGTGATTCTCCTGCCTCAGCCTCCTGAGTAGCTGGAATTACAGGTACCCTCCACCAGACCTGGCTAATTTTTGTATTTCTAGTAGAGACAGAATTTCACCATGTTGGCCAATCTTGTCTTGAACTCCTAACCTCATGCCATCCACTTGCCTCGGCATCCCAAAGTGCTGGGATTACAGGCATGAGCCACTATGCCCAGCCTCACTATGTTTTCAAATATTCTCTGAATGAATGAGTGTAGATCTATTTCTCTTCCCATGTGTTGGTCTGTTTTACAACACCTTTGATAAAATCCCTCCAGTGACTAGAAACTCGCTATCTCCTGTTTAATTTTTATGTGGCTCTAACTGGTAAAACAAACAAACAAACAAACAAAAACATATGCTCATAAGCAAGGAAAAATATGCCTCTCTGTGGCTTTTGTCTTCTGATCCCTCTTCCTACCTGGAGTAAAATAGAAGGCTTTTGTTCTCTCTTTCACATGACAGCCCTCAGACACTCGGAGACAATAGCTGTGTTTCTCTCTGCCTCCAGGTGTTCTCTCCTCTGGTTTCTAACGACGCTTTTACTTTCTTCTTTGTCTTTGAATGTGCTCTGCTTTGTCACTGTTTCCTCTTAAGATGGGGTTACTAATAAGAAAACGAATAAACCAATTTCAAAAATGGGCCTACGACTTGAATAGAAACTTCTGCGGGAAAAAATATGAATGGCCATTAAGGACATGAGATGCTCAACATCAATAGTCACTTGGGAAAATACAAATCAAAACCACAACGAGATACCACTTCACACCCACAAGGATGGTGTAATAATAATATAAAAAAAAGACAGACAATAACAAGTGCTAAGAAGGAAGTGGAGAAATTGGAACCCTCATGCATTGTTGGTGAGAATGTAAAATGGTGCTGCCGCTTTGGATAATAGTTGGCAGTTTCACAAAATGTTAAACATAGTTACGATATGATACAGCAAGGACTTGTACATAAATGCTCATTGTAGTATTACTAGTAATAGCCCCAAAGTAGAAACAGCCCAAATACGTATAAACTGATAAAATGTCGTATATACGATGGAATTCTATTTGGCAACATAAAGATGTGGGCTGGGTGTGGTGGCTCACAACTGTAATCTCAGCACTTTGGGAGGCTAAGGTGGGTAGATGACCTGAGGTCAGGAGTTTGAGACCAGCCTGACCAATGTGGTGAAACCCCATCTTTACTAAAAATACAAAAATTAGCTGGGCATGGTAGCGGGTGCCTATAATTGCAGCTATGTGGGAGGCTGAGTCAGGAGGATTGCTTGAACACAGAAGACAGAGGTTGCAGTGAGCCAAGATTGTGCCACTGCATTCCAGCCTCGTTGACTGGGTGAGCGAGACTCTGTCTAAATATACATATATATATTGAAGTACTGATTCATACTACAACATAGATAAATCTCAGAAACATTATGTTAAGTGAAAGAAGCCAGATACAAAAGACTACATATTGTATGATTTCACTTATATAAAATTTCTAGAATAGGTGAATTGGTAGAGACATAAAGATTAGTGGTTACAGCCAGGAAAGATGACTTATGCCTATAATCCCAGTACTTAGGGAGGCTGAGGGAGGAGGATTGTTTGAGCCCAAGAGATCAAGACTGCAGTGAGCTATCATCATGCCTACTACACTCTGGCCTGGGTGACAGAGTGAAACCCTGTCTCAAGAAGAAAAAAAAAAAAAAGAAAGAAAAAAGAAAAAATTTGTGGTTATGTGGGGCTGGGGATGCAGAAAATTGGGAGTGACCAGTAATGAGTGCTACATTTCTTTTTGGGGTGATGAAAATCTTCGACTTAGATTATAGCTATATTAGCATTCCTCTAAATATGTTAAAAATCATTGCATTGTACACTTAATACAGGTGAATTTATGGTACATGTCGGAAACAGATGCTCAGTGCCACAAAGAAAAATCAGCACTGAGACAAAGGATCTCTCAGCAAGGCAATTTTACTTGCTGTCTGTTAGCTATCTTGCCAGAAAAGCACAATGAATAAAGGAAAGGCAGGCATATTTATTCCTTATGCATTGGGTCCTTACTGCTGTGTCCAATCTCCATTGGTTGAAGTCAATGATTTCACAATCAGTGGACCTCACAATCTAAACTAAACCTCCTTGGCTAACAACTTAAAACTTTCTAAACAGGTAAAAGCAATGGAGGACAAAGGAAAAGAGGAAGTTGCTTGCAAAAGGACTTAGAAAAGTAGTAACATTCCCAAATAAGGAAGGGGCTTGGGCTGTGAGCTGGGACATGACTGTGAGCAAGTCTAGCACAAATATCTTGGTTAAAGTACAAGGATATAAAATGCACTTAATCCCTTATATCTAACAGCTACATAGCATAGGGCTTAACAAAGAATTACTAGCAAAAAGCAAGAAGGCTTTGAAG
Organism: Ateles fusciceps; assembly: GCA_036589455.1. NCBI lineage: Eukaryota > Metazoa > Chordata > Mammalia > Primates > Atelidae > Ateles > Ateles fusciceps. Next base: position 19,337,244 of record JAZHEH010001005.1, on the reverse strand, counting down.
AAAGTAAGTCCTTAAAAGAAACTATTATTTCTAACATTTATTATTATTATTTTTAACAAGGGCAGAAACTTTGAAGAGGAACTTTTAAAAAAATTTTCCACAGCATGTAATTTACATCTTAATAAGACTCTTAAAAACGGTGTTGCTTGTTTTGATTTTTTTTTTCCATTGAGATGGGGCTTTGCTATGTTGCCCAGGCTGGTCTCAAACTCATGGGCTCAAGTGATCCCTCTACCTCTGCATCCCACAGTGCTGGGATTACAGACAAGCATCATCAACTCTGGCCAAGTGTTGCTTGACATGAATGTAGGGGTCTGGCCACTATAGAATAGAATAAACTTATCACATTATTCTACAGTGCAACCTAAGACCACAATCATTTTTAAAACAGCAGTATCTCACCCAGTTACTTCATACTGAATTTGTGATGATTAAAGTTGCCCTGGCAGCTGGGCATGGTGGTTCACACCTGTAATCTCAGCACTTTAGGAGGCTGAGGCAGGAGGATAGCTTGAGCCCCAGGGTTTAAGACCAGCTTGGGCAACTGGTCTCTACTGAAAATTTAAAAAATTAGCTGGGCATAGTGGTGAACATCAGTGGTTCCAGCTATTTGGGAGGCTAAGGTGGTAGGATCACTGGAGCCCAGGAAATAGAGGTTGTAGTGAGCCAAGATCATGTCACTGCACTCCAGATCGTATCTCGAAAAAAAAAAAGTTTCTCTGGCTTATGTTGCTGGTACGTTGTTATAAGTATGAACACTACCTAAGAGGATTCTGGCACGGTGTGGAGGAAGAAGACTTTTGTGGATGACGTGTATGAGAGAGAGAAAGAGACATAGAGTATGCATGTTATAGGCAGAAAGGGAAAATGAAAAGGTAAAGGTGATGCTCCAGCTATATAAGAAACCGCTTCCTCTTTTCTTTCTTTCTTTCATTCTTTCATTCGTTCTTTTTATTTTGGGACACAGTCTTGCTTTGTTTCCCAGGCTGGAGTGTAGTGGTGTGATCTTGGCAGTCTCCACCTTCTGGGTTTAAGCGATTCTCCTGCCTCAGCCTCCTGAATACTGAGGACTACAGGCATGCACCACCACGTCCGGCTAATTTTTCTTTTGTATTTTTTTATTTTCAGTAGAGACGGGGTTTTGCCATATTGGCCAGGCTGGTCTTGAACTCCTGACCTCAAGTGATCCACCTGCCTCGGCCTCCCAAAGTGCTGGGATTACAGGTCTGAGCCACCGTGTCCGGCTAGGAGACAGCTTTCAATTGCAAAACTTTTTACTGTGACAACAGAAAATTTTAAAATCATTTTTTGTATGACTTATTTTATTATATAAAAGTTGTACACATAATTGAAATAATGTTTCATCTCTTTCCCTTCCTCCTGCCATCTGCATTCCCCTTCTCTGGGGAAACCACCATTGCCTGTTTTGAGCATGTGTTTGTGTATTCTTCCTGCATTATTCAAGAACAAGCAAAATGTATATATTAATATATTCTATTATACAGAAAGGATTATACCCTACAGATTGCTTGGCATCTTATTCTTTTCTACTTTGTAATACAGCTTGGATATGTTTTTCTTTCTGTCTTTTTGTTTTGTTTTGTTTTTGAAATGGAATCTCACTCTGTTGCCCAGGCTGGAGTGCAGTGACATGATCTCGGCTCATTGCAACCTCCACCTCTTGAATTCAAGCGATTCTCCTACCTTGGCCTCCTGAGTAGCTGGGATTACAGGCATGTGCCATCACATCCGGCTAATTTTTGTACTTTTTAGTAGAGATGGAGTTTCACCATGTTGGCCAAGATGGTCTCAAACTCCTGATCTCGTGAGCCACCTGCCTCAGCCTCTCAAAGTGCTGAGATTATAGGTGTGAGCCACCGGGCCTGGCCTTGGATATCTTTTCTATCAGCCCACAAAAATATACTTCATTCATTTCTTTTTCACATTCTTTTTTTATTGTACTTTAGGTTCTGGGGTACATGTGTAGATCATTCAGGATTGTTGCATAGATACACACATGGCAATGTGGTTTGCTGCCTCCATCCCCCCTGATCGCCTACAGCTGGCATCTCTCCATGTTATCCCTCCCCAACCTCCCCACTCCCTGCTATCCCTCCCGTGGCACTCCCCAACAGACCCCAGTGTGTGGTGCTCCCCCTCCCTGTGTCCATGTGTTATTGTTCAACACCTGCCTCTACAATTTTTATTGTTGAAGAATGTACCATTATATAGATTATTATGACATAACTAGGTTCCTGTTGGTAAGTAGTTACACAAAGATCATTCCTCTGCTATTATAGACTGCACTGCAATAACAGCCTCACATGTCTATCTTTGTGCATTAATAGGAGCAAAACTGGATGGTAAATTGCAGTAAGTGGAATTGCTGGCTCAAAGGGTATGCTAAAGTCTTGGTAGTTTGTTCACTGAAATACCTCAGAAGGGTCCAAAGTCTTTCCCAATTTATACTTCCATTAATTTTATTATGAATGCCTGTTTTCCTCATAAACAACACACAATTAGATTTGCTTCTCAGTTTGGCAATCTTTATGTTTTAACTGGAACAATTTATTTATTTATATTTAAGTGAATTACGGATAAAATTTAGGGTTAAGTCTATGATCTGATTTTGTGTTATTTGTGGTGCTTGCTGTTTTTTCCTTCTTAATTTCTTTTGGATTGAATTTTACAATTCCCCATTTTTTTTACATTAGGTTGAAAATTATACACTGTATTTCTGTTTTTTAGTGTTTGCTTTACAACTGATAACCTACATCTTTATCTTATCAAAGTCTAATGTCAATCAACACTATTACCTTCCTAGACCATTGAAGACCTTAAAATACCTTCTTTTCATTTAATCCTCTCTTGATAAATGCTATTGCCTGCATTTTAAGTATATGTAAATTTATTAATTAATTCAACATTTTATTATTGTTGTGGTTTTACATAGTCAACATTTATTTTGTTTTTACCACTTTCTATGCTCTTTATTCCATTCTAAATATCTGACTTTTCAGCTGATATTATTTTTCTTTTTTTTTTCCTCCCTAAAATACAGTCTTTAGCATTTCTTTTTCTTTCTCTTTTTTTTTTTTTTTTTTTTTGAGACAGCATCTTGCTCTGTCACCTAGGCTGGAGTGCAGCAACATGATCTTGTTCACTTTAACTGCTGCCTCCTGGGCTCCAGCCATCCTCCCACCTCAGCATCTTGAGTAGCTGTAACTACAGGTGTGCACCACCATACCCAGCTAATTTTTAAATTTTTTTTAGCAGTGGGGTCTCCCTATATTGCCCAGGCTGGTCTTGAACTCCTAGGCTCAAGTGATACTCCCACCTCGGCTTCCCAAAGTACTAGGATTATAGGCTTGAGACATTTTCTTTGTGCAAATGTATTTGTAGTCATCTCTGGCAGTTTTGTGTATCTTAAAATGTCTTTATTTGACATTCATCCTAGAAATAATATTTTCAGTGGGGTTAGAACCCTAGTTTGACAGTTAATTTCTTTCAGCTTTTTTTTTTTTTTTTTTTTTAAAGATGGGGTTTCACCATGATGGCCAGGCTGGTCTTGAACTCCTGACCTCAGGTGATCCACCCACCTCGGCCTCCCAAAGTGCTAGGATTACAGGCGTGAGCCACCGCACCCAGCCTCTTTTAGCTTTTTGATGATAACATAGTACTCTTCTGGTTTGATTATTTCTGCAGAGAAGACAACTGTCAGTCTAACATTTGCTCTTTTGAAGTTAATTCATCTTTTTATTTTGGACTGTTTAAAGGCTTTTTCCCTGTCATTGGTTTTCTGCAATTTTATATGCTGTGTTTAGACCTGGATTTCTTTTTATTTCTCCTGTTCAGGATGTTTGACTTCTTGAATCTATAGATTCATGTCTTTCATTAATTCTGAAAAATTCTCAGCTACCATTGCTTCAAAATGTTGCCTCAGCCCATTCTCTCTCTTTTGTCTGTGCTAACTTTAAAAAAAAAAAAGACCTTTTGCTTATATCCTCCTGTTTCTTTTTTTTCTTTTTCTTTCTTTGTTTCTTTTTTTTTTTTTTTTTTTTTTTTGAGACAGAGTCTTACTCTGTCACCTAGCTAGAGTGCAGTGGTACAATCTTTGTTCACTGCAACCTCTGTCTCCTGGGTTCAGGTGATTCTCATGCCTCAGCTTCTAGAGTAACTCAGATTACAGGCGTGCACCACCACGCCTGGCTAATTTTTGTATTTTTAGTAAAGACAGGATTTTGCCATGTTGGCCAGGCTGGTTTCAAACTCCTGGCCTCAAATGATCAACCTGCCTTAGCCTCCCAAAGTGCTGGGATTACAGGCATGAGCCACTGCTCCCAGCAGTCCTCCTAGTTTCTTAACCTCTATTCTATCTTTTCCATCTTTTGTCTCTCTCAGGAGCATTATGAAATGTCTTCTATCTTTAAGGTCAAAATTATCTTTTAAACTGAATCTAATATGTTGTTTAATGGTTGGGTTCTTGATTTTAGGTTTTTAAATTAGATCTTAAATTTATATTTGGTTGTTTTTAAAATCTGCTACATCAATTTTTATAGTTTCCAGTTCCAACATTTAAAAATTTTTCATAAAATTTGCCATTTTAACTGTTTTAGTGCACAATTCAATGGCATTAACTACATTCATAATATTGCACAACCGTCATCACTACATATGTCCAAAACATTTTATCACCCCAAACAGAAACTCTGCAAGCGTTAAGCAGTAACTACCCATTCCTCTCCTTCCTTCAGTCCCTGGCAACTGTCATTGTACTTTCTGCTTCTATGGATTTGCCTCTTCTAAATATTTTATATAAGTGGAATCATGCAACATTTGTTCTTTTGTATACTGCTTATTTCACACAACATAATGATTTCAAGGTTCATCTGTATTTTAGCATGTATAAGAATTTTGTTCCTTTTTTAATACTCCTGAATAATATTCCATTGTATGTATGTATGTACCACATTTTGTTTAGTCATTCATCTGTTGATAGATACTTTGGTTGTTTTCATCCTTTGACTATTGTAAATAATAGTGCGATACACTGGCATACAACTATCAGTTTGAGTCTCTGCTTTGAATTTTTTTTGATATATACATAAGAATGGAACAGCTGAGTCATATGGCAATTCTATGCTTAGCTTTTTGAGGAACCACCATAGTGTTTCCTCAAAAAGCTAATTCTATGCTTAGCTTTTTTAGGAACATTCCTCATGCTTTGCTGGTGAGACTACAGAATGGTGCAGCAATTTTACAGTCTCACCAGCAAAGTATGAATGTTCCTTTTTTTTTTTTTTTTTTTTTTTTTTGATAGTCTCGCTCTGCTGCCCATGCTGGAGTGCAGTGGCACCATCTCAGCTCACTGCAACCTCTGCCTCCCGAGTTCAAGCAATTCTTCTGCCTCAATTTCCTGAATAGGCGGGATTACAGACATGTGCCACCACACCCAGCTAATTTTTGTATCTTTAGAAGAGATGAGGTTTCACCATGTTGGCTAGGCTGGTCTTGAACTCTTGACTTCAAATGATTCACCTGCCTTGGCCTTTCAAAGTGCTGGGATTACAGGCGTGAGCCACTGCACCCCAGCCTGGTATTTTCCTTTAAAAAAAAATCAGTCATTCTCGTAGGTGTGAAGTGCTATCTCATGGCTTTGATTTGCATTTGTCAAACGAGTGATGATGTTCACCATCTTTTCATCTTCTTATTGGCCATTTGTATATCTTCTTTAGAGAAATATCTATTCAATTCCCTTTCCCAATTTTATTTTATTTATTTATTTTTTCCTGCCTCCTTCTAACTGCTTGCCCAATTTTAAATCAGGTTATTTAAAGATCTGTTTGCTGTTGGGTTGCAGGAGTTCTTTATATATTCTAGATCTTAATCTCCTATCAGATATATTACTTGCAAATAATTTTCTCCATTCTGTAGGTTGTCTTTTCACTTTCTTGATAATGTCCTTTGGTGCACAAAGAACATTATGGAGAAATGTCAATTGTCATTGCTCATGCTGTTATTGTCCTATCAAAGAATTCATTGCCAAATTCAACATGAAGATTTACCCAATGTTTCCTTTTAAGAGTGTGTTGGTCTAGTCTTATATTTAGATCATTGATTCATTTTGAGATTTTAAAAATATATTGACCAGGAGACAGTGACTCATGCCTGTAATCTAATCCCAGCACTTTGGGAGGCCAAGGCAGGCAAATCACCTGAGGTCAGGAGTTCAATACCAGCCTTGCCAACATGGCGAAACCCCGTCTCTATTAAAAATACAAAAGTTAGCCGGGTGTGGTGGTGCATGCCTGTAATCTCAGCTACTCCAGAGGCTGAGGCAGGAGAATTACTTGAATTCAGGAGGTGGAGGTTTCAGTGAGCCAAGATCGCACCACTGAACTCCAGCCTGGGTGACAGAGTGAGATTTGTCTTAAAAAAATAAAAAAATTCACACACATATATAGTGTGTATGTGTGTGTGTGTATAGATATAGTATGAAATATATATATATAGAGAGAGTATGAAGTAGAAGTCCAGCTGCGTTTCTTTGCAGGTAGAAATCCACTTGCCCCCGCACCATTTATAACCTGGTTGTAGGTCATCTAAGTCATTCATGAAAGTTAATGCCTGAACTTGGATTAAGATATGGCACAAGAAGATGCCTGATGGAAGCAAATGCAAGTTTTCTGAAGAAAACATTGTTCCAAGCCTCAAATTATTCCTACAACAAAATTTTCCTCCACTAAATTGATTTGGAACCCAGAGTTAGCTTTATTTCCTAGAATATACTAAGGATGCTTGTCTGGTAATTTCACCACTTGAGGTCATTGTCTCTGTTGATTCTTATTCATGTGTCTTAACTTCTTGTGTGCCTGGTTATCTTTGATTGTATGGAGGTTACTGCAATTGGATTTTTTTGTTGGAAGAATTTGAGGCTGATAATAATGTGATCTTCTCCAGAAATTTGCATTTGCTTCTAGCAGGCATCTCTTTGTGCCATATCTTAATTCAAGTTCAAGACTTTAAGTTCCATGAATTGCTTAGATCACCTGGAACCAGGTTACAAGCCCATCTGAGAACAGAGTTACTACTGGTTCACCCTGACTCTAAGGGTATGGCTTTTTTGTCCTAGCTTATAATGGGTAGTGGTTTATCAAAGTCTCTAACTTTGGTGAGTCCTATGCCTTGACACTCCTCCATCTCCTTGAAGCAGCCAGAACCTCAGCTCAATTTTGCTGATATCCATTCCAGATTGGAAAATGATTTCAAGGCAAAAGCAACTTTGAGTTCATGTAGATTAGCATATTCTTTAGTTTGAATTCTATTCATTTTGAATTTTATTCGCTTTTTAATATTTAAAAAAATATTTTGTTCATCTTTTGTGTGTGTAATGTAGGGTGGTTGGTCCAAATTACCAAATCAGCATTACCAGAACTGATTATCCTAGAAAATATTTATTTCCTTAATAGCCTTGCTAATGCTTGTCATTATCAAATTTATTATTATATTACTATTTTCTTCAAGACAAAAATAAAAAGAATAAAAACGAATGTTATATTTCATTTCCACAAAAAGACTTTGATGTCAGGCTAGGCACAACGGCTCATGCCTGTAATGGCAACACTTTGGGAGGCTGAGGAGGGTGGATTGCTCGAGCCCAGGAGTTCACAAACAGCCTGAGAAACATGGAGAAATCTCATCTCTACAAAAAATACAAAACTTAGCTGGGTGTGGTGGCATGTGCCTATAGTCCCAGCTATTTGGGAGGCTCTCTTGAGCCCAGGAGGCAGAGGTTGCGGTGAATTAAGCCACTACACTTCAGCCTGGGTGACAGAGTGAGACCCTGTTTCAAAATAAAATTAAATAATTAAAAATTAATTAAAAAAACAACTCTGGTGTCTACCTAATAGTATGCATTGATTTATTTTCAATCCAAAAAGTCTACCCACTTGTATGTAATATGTTTAACCAGGAAGACAGTAGACTGAGTGAGATTTGATGCCTATGTATGAAGAGTTGAAAGACTGTCTTCAGGAAGAGGAAGTATCCTTGTTCTATGTGATTCCAGAAGATAAATTTAGGACTGGGAATCAAAATTTCAAAAGCTAATTTCTGTCTCACTAAAGAGAAATACATTACTAGAATAACTTATAGTGGTGAATTTTATTGTAAAGAATAGGATTTTGATCATCTAGGATTCATTTGTTCTATTTTTCCATTTGGCTTTTTTTTTTTTTTTTTTGAGACAGAGTCTGGCTCTGTCACCCAGGCTGGAGTGCAGTGGCGTGATCTTAGCTCACTGCAACCTCCGTCTCCTGGGTTTAAGTGATTCTTCTGCCTCAGCCTACAGAGTAGCTGGGATGCCAGGGATGTGCCACCAAGTCCAGATAATTTTTGTACTTTTAGTAGAGACAAGGTTTTACCATGTTGGCCAGGCTGCTCTCAAACTCCTGACCTCAAGTGATCCACCCGCCTTGGCTTCCCAAAGTGCTGGGATTACAGGCGTGAGCCACCACTCTTGGCCACTTGGATTTCTTTGATACCTCTTATCTGCCCTTTTATTATTTTATAGTTCCGTTGGAACTGACTCATTCCATCCATCCATGGTCTGACAGCTGAGCCTGACAAGTCAGAGCATTGTGTAACCTACCATAATCCTGACAATAATGACTGGGTACTATAAGACCCAAGTTAGGCTGATTAGAATGAAAAAGATGCAATCCTAAGAGTTTTGTTTGAGTTATTTAGGACCCTGAAGAAGAGAATGGGAAGCTACAGCTGCTGTTTTGCTATCACATGGAAAGAACCTATTTGAGAAGTGTAGCTCAGATACGGGAATGAAAACCAGACCCTTGTGACGTTGGCTGAGACTTTATCATGCCAAGTCTGAAATTATGATCCTAGAAGATTCATGGTCTGTGATATGAGGAAATAAATTCACATTTTGCTTAATCCAGTTTGGGCTGGGTTTTCTGCCATTTGAAGTGAAAAGAGTTTTAACTAAAATGGGTAGTGAACACTGCATTTACATTAGTTTTCACACAGAGGAGATGACCAGCCTTCACAGTAGGTATGGAAAGGGGAGGATGCTCAGATAATGTGAAGGGTTGGCTTTGAGGACTTCCAACTCTTAATTCTTGGCTCCTCCAAAACTTGATTTTGCTCGCGTTCTGCCCAGTGAACTTGGTACCTTCAAAGAGACTCCAAGAACACTGGATTGGCCATCCCTCAGGGCCAAGTGATATAGAAGTTAATACATGTCCAGGCCTAGGATGCATATTCAATGGAGGAATCTATAATGTTTAATTCTGGAATGAATGACTTTTAGAGAGCTGGATTATTCACTTTGTACTAAATTATCTCTTTTTTAGCCAAAACAGGGCTTTTTGACAGGATTTGCGTTATAGCCTTGGCAGAGTAATGAGTTTCTTTGCCAGGGTAAATAATTAATTAGATCTTTGTATCTTTTGCCCAGGAGATGAAGGAAAACTGTTTAATTTTAAAGATGTTCATATCCAGGCTGGGTGTGTTGGCTCACACCTGTAATCCCAGCACTTTGGGAGGCTGGGGCAGTGGATCACTCGAGGCAGAAATTTTAGACCATCCTGGCCATCATGGCAAAGCCCTGTCTCTGCTAAAAATATAAAAATTAACCAGGCATGGTGGCACACACCTGTAATCCCAGCTACTCAAGAGGCTGAAGCATGAGAATCGCTTGAACCTGGGAGGCGGAGGTTGCAGTGAGCCAAGATTATGCTGCTACATCCCATGCTGTGCAATAGCCTGTCTCAAAAAATAAGAAAAGATGTTCATATCCACACATATATGCACAAAAGAAGTTTTGAGTACTGTGCTTTAACTCTATCATTTAATCATCCCTTGAATATTTATGGAAATTAGATCTGAGTTATATCACAGTGTTGAGTTATTTTTAGGCCAAGGTAAGTAACATTCGCCATCTGTGGATCTAAATATTTTCTCTCCTTTTGTTGTTATAATTATATATGTTTTAGGTCCAGATGTTTAATTTATTTTTAAAAATGGGAAAATTTCAAATCAACTGAAATAGTGCTTAATAATGACTTACATTTGTGTGACATACTTAATTTTGCAAAATGTTTTCACCTTAATTCCTCAATGTATAATAGTTAATTATCACTTAGCATGTAGCAAGTACTTTGCTAAGAACATTATATGGATTATATTATTTAATTCTCACAAACCCCTACAAGCTAGCTACTGATACTATCCCTGTTTATTGTTGAAGGAGCTGAAGTATTGGAAGGGTAACTAGCCCTCTCAGAGCCACACAGAGACTCACAGAGCCAGGGTTTAAACACAGGTGCTCTGTTCTGGAGTCCAAGCTTTTAACCCATATCCTAAATAAATCCTATGGTTTGTGAAAATTTAACATGCCCATTTGCTTAGGAATCCAGAATTCTATCAATAACTTCGTTAAGTCATTGCATTTTTACTTCTGTTTATGAGAGGAGGGAAATAAAGAGACATAAAATGACACGACAAGGGGTCACATTGCTTTATATTAGGTTACAATTCCTCTCATCACCAAGAAAAATCAAAGTACTGTCTGTCTCCAGATTAGACAGTACTTTCATTGAGACAGGGAGCCTTTCCTTTGAGTTCCTTCCCAATACTTGACACAGTTATGATGGAAATACAATTTAGACAGTAAGTGCAAGTGTAACAAAATTAAAGTATTTTATTTTCTCTAAATCAGACCTTAAACCTACAGAAGGGCTGTAAGAAAAGTAACCTACAGTGATTTTTGGAGGCTCCCCTCCCCTTTGCAAGAGTCACATCCAACTTGTGTCCAGGAAACGGTGGAAAGACTTCTTCATTTTCAATCCATCATGACCTCTTCATAAGCAAGCCTGAGGTGTGATAGGTAGGGTCTCTTGGAGACAAATGTTTCAGCTGCTTTTTGCCAAGCTTAGGTGGAATCTCCAATGACTACAGCCAAGCCTCCCTAGTTTCTCCAGACAGCCATTCTCCTCTCCAGCGTCTGTTCACATCTCTTAAGTACCACACTTGCAAAGGTCTTCAAGTGGATCACCTTCATCACTTTTCATTCTTGGGGCATCTGTTCTTTGTTCTCTTGCTTCAAAGGTGCTGGTGTCTTTCTGCTCTTCCTGCCATCCCTGTTTGCAAAGGGGTAGAAGATCTTGGGAAACCAAAGTCAAGTATGCCAGCGTTCAGAGGACAACTTAGCTCTTGACTTTGCAGCACAAACCTCCCCAGAGGTATGGGAGCACGAAGGTCTCACTAACTGGTCTGGGTGGCATGGTGTGACAAACAGGAAGAACAAAGCATTCACTAGTATCTCAGCAAATCATCCTGCCACAGTATAGTTTCAGTTTCTTTGCAAAGAAGAGAATTAGCAAAACACTCATGATTGGATCCTGCTCTTTTCTATCCCTGAAATATTGATTTCAAGTGTTACTCTTTAAAAGTGATGTGAACCTACTAACGAGAGGTAGGTTTAAACAATGATGGAAGAACTGGGATGCTTAAGTGGAGAACAATAACTGGATGGCTCCTCTGAAGAAAAGCGGTACGCTGAGGCTTTGTGAGGAAGAACCAGTCCCAGTGAGTAGAAGGACCAGAGGGAAGGTTTGTGATTCCTAAACTGAACAAACTTTCTGGAGAGCAGGTAGAATGGTACTGGCTGCCTCTATGGGGTAGTCAAATGGAGACTGAAAGATAATGTGTCAGGGTAATGTAAAGGGAATAATTAAATAAAATTTGGGGTACTTGATCTTTAAGAAGACTTTTTTGCCGTGGGGTTCTGTGTGAAGAATAATCAGCTGTGCGTATAGCCACTGTGGGTTGTGGAAAACTAAAACGATTAACACTGTGACAAATACCAAAGAAGAGAAACTCCTCATCTTCACAAACGTGTGTGTTTGTGTGCAATCTTCCTTTATGGGAAAGAGTCTGTTCTCCTGACAAAAGCTTAGACTTCCAGACATTCATGTATAACAGGACTCACTGAAGAAAGGAGTCCAAGAAACACTGACCAGCTAACCTCAAGGTAAAAGTGAGGTCCTCTGGGAGAGTAAGGGGTGCTAACATGACCAAGAAAGCCAGAAAGATCAAAGGAGGGCTCTGGCAAGAAAGGACTTGTCTAATTCAAGGGTCAATGAAAAGGAGAGGTTGTAGGTGTTTTCATCTGGGATCTGGAGACCTCACAGCAGAGACTGTTCTTCTCATGAGTAGATTGGAGATGGTCACTGCCTAGAAAGGTGCTTAGAAGATGATCTAATTCTGGCCGGGCATGGTGGCTTATGCCTGCAATCCTAGCACTTTGGGAGGCCAAGGCGGGCAGAGCATGAGGTCAGCAGTTCGAGGCCATATTGGCCAACATGGTGAAACTCCATCTCTACTAAAGATACAAAAAATTAGCTGGGTGTGGTGGCATGCGCTTGTTAACCCCAGCTACCTAGGAGGCTGAGGCAGGAGAATCACTGGAACCCAGGAAACAAAGGTTGCAGTGAGCCGAGATGGCGCTACTGCACTACAACCTGGGTGACAGGGTGAGACTCTGACTCAAAAAAAAAAAAAAAAAAAAAGATGATCTAGTTCTGAAATCTTCATGTTACATATTGGGGAAATGAAGTCCCTGGAAAGGGCAAAGAACTTGCCTGCTTTACAGCAATGCAAACAGACATTAAAAAAAAAAAAAAAAACTTGCCTGCCATCAGATGGAGACAGTGACAAAGCTAGGAATAGAGCCTTTGTTGCAGCTCCCCTCCCCTTGACCTGGGGTGAACTGGGAATGCCATGCTTCTCTGCAGAAATATCTTTCCAAAGCATCTGCATCATGCCATGACTTGAGAAAATAAGTTTTGAATATTTTACATGGCTAGACTGAAAAGGGTGGGACTCTTCATTCCTGCTTATTCATCTTCAGCACAGCAAGCATTTATCATTAGTGCTACTCAGCATGAGGGCTACTCAAATTTATTATAGATATGAATCACCTGAGGTCTAGTTACAATGCAGATTCTGATCCTGCAGGGCTGGGGTGTGACCTGTGATTCTGCTCTTCTAACAAGCTCTCAGATGTTGTTCTAGCACTGACGAGGCTCACTAGTGTCCTATTGCAATCAGGACCCAGGCTCAGCTTTTAGCCCACCTCAGCCACTCCCAGGACTTGCTACATGCCTTCTGCCTCTCAATGACCTGCACCTGGTGGACTCACCTGATGCAGGGCCTCACGGATCCCTCGTGAACTCATCAGAGGGAGAATGAGGCTGGAGCTGTTATTTATAGCCCTATTCCCTCCACGCACAGAGAGAGCTGCCCAGGTCGGAGTTTGCTAACAGATTCCATTTGTATGAAAGTTCCAAGGAGGCTCCAGGTAATGTAATTTGGTAGCAAGCCCAGTGTAAATGATTCCTTTTTGTTTGTTTTTTAGGTGGAGTCTTGCTCTACTGCCCAGGCTAGAGTGCTGTGGCATGATCTGAGCTCACTGCAACTTGCAACTCCTGGGTACAAGTGAGTTTCCTGTCTCAGCCTTCCAAGTAGCTGGGATTCCAGGTGTCTGCCACCATGCCTGGCTAATTTTTAAAATATTTTTTAGTAGAAATGGGGTTTCATCATGTTGGCCAGGCTGGTCTCAAATTCCTGACCTCAAATGATCTGCTCACCTCTGCCTCCCAAAGTGCTGGGATTATAGGCGTGAGCTACCACGCCCAGCCAAATATTGCGAATGATTCCTATTGCATTTAATTCTAAAATCTCCCAGACACTGGTGCTCAACAATATGTATTGAATGGAATTAAGGTAAATTCTGGAATTGAGGTTTTGGGGGCTTCCATTGCTCTATAAAATCAAATTGAGTACATCAGACATTTACACAGTGAATGCTTTCCTTCCCTCTCCTTGGCCTTCTCCACCCTGCCAGGAAAACCTATTTTGGAACTTACAGAAATTCATTCTGAGAATTTCATTATGATTGTGCTATTTATAATTCATTATTTAACTTTTCTGGATGGAGGAAGTACAATGATGAACAGCCCTACTGGAATAAAATCACGGAGTTAATAATCTTTTCTCTTTGTGTGCCATTGGAAAAAAATGGTATCCTGGTAAAAAACATTAGCAGAAAACTAGTTTTCATCAATTTTCATATGATATAAGTAGTGACTGAAATAATTTCATTGTAAGTTTCTTTCCCCCGACTCACGGGACTGGGGAAAATCTATGAGCACAGCGTTCTGAAATTGATTTCTCATCATTTAAAAACAGTGTTTATCCAGAGCTTTTTGATACAATTATGAGCAGCTACGATCCCTTTCCTGGCTCAAATGGTAAAATGCGATGGATGCTGTTTTGCCATGTTATGTCTTCATTTAACAATGAGTATAGAGACTGTTCCATACATAGGTCTGCCTTGTTGATTTTTAAGTGGATAGTGCTTGGCTGCATGAAGACTCCAGACTTTATTAACTGCTCACATACTGATGGGCATTCAGGATGCTTCTGAGTATTTTTAACCTGTAGTTTTCAGAAATAGAGTGGGGGAAAGGGGAAGGAAGCCTGTGGTTTCTGAAACTAGATGGAGTCTGTCAAAGCTAGACCGCACTCAGCTTTGGGGTCTCTTCTTAAGTTTTGGAGACATTGTTACTGAGAGGAAGAGATTTCTCCCAAACTGAGGGCCATAAAGAGAGGGAGAACTAAGAAAGGCTATCGTTTTGGCAGGGGAATGAACGATCTGTGTTCAAGTGTGCAGAGATGGGCTGAGAGGGGGAGCAGAATAATGAACATATTCAGGGGGCCAGGAAGAGGCTGCCTCTTGATTCAGCAGCAGCATTTCTAAGCTGACAATTCCCTCACCTAGGGAGAGAGGCCACAGGTTATTGGATTAATCTAGCTGCTGGCCAGCCACTGTTGCTGAGGAACCTGAGGATAAGGGGGAAGATTTTACTAAATGAATGAAGCTGAAGCTCATGTGAAGCCATTTCTCGGCTTGGCTGATTGAGTAGAGCTGCTCCTCTGAGCCATTTGCTCTTTTCGGTTTGTGTTTCTACAGCAGGTTGTCCAGGTTTGCTTGTGCATATGAATTTGCTCTGTTTCCATACATCATATCTAGTTAAAAGGGTCTGGAACCTGGCAGGAGCTTGGTGAATTTTACTTGGTTTTCTGAGTATTTCCAACAGCTTGCTAACCATTTCCACCCTCACACCTCACTGGCACTTGGAAGCCAACATGTTCCAAAGACAGCATCCAGTTTCTAGCGTGTCCTTCCAGGGCTTCCTCATATCCATCCTCTCAAATCCCCACTGTCTTGTTAGCTTCAGGCCCTCATTATCTCCTGTCTGTGCGGCCACAGTGGCCCCCTAGCTGGTCTTTTTGCCTGTGATTAATTCACCAAGGATCAATGTTTCCAGAGAACTTTCTAAACCACAACTCAAATTAAGGCCCTCTCTATCTCCAAAACCTCTAATGGTTCACCCTGCCCAGAAGATACGTCACCACTCCTTAGCTGGGCATTGAATGGGCTCTGTGAGCTGTCATCCACCCAACCCCAATCCATCTCATCTGCACTGTCTTTCCAAGCTTAGCTCTTACTTTTTCCCGGAGTAGCCTCTATTCTACCAAAATGGTCAGAATAGTGGTTCAAATCTGAATCTTCTTCACTTCTTAGTTTATTTCACTGCTTTTCATCCTTAATACAAAACAATTTCAAAAACTCCATATCCTTAATAAACCACAATGTCTGGGGATTGCCATTTTCTGGATTAATTACATTTTTTTCATCAGCTTTTAAGTTCAGGGGCACACGTGCAGGATGTGCAGGTTTTTACATAGGTAAATATGTGCCATGGTGATTAGCTGCACAGATTATCCCATCATGTAGGTAATAAGTCCAACATCCATTAGCTATTCTTCCTGATGCTCTCCCTCACCCCAATCCCCAACTCTGTGTGTGTGTGTGTTCCCCCATGTGTCCATGCGTTCTCATATTCAGCTCCCACTTAGGAGAACATGTGGTGTTTGGTTTTCTGTTCCTGCATTAGTTTGCTGAGGATATTGGCTTCCAGCTCCATCCATGTCCCTGCAAAGGACATGATCTCATTCCTTTTTATGGCTGGAGACCATTCATAGAATTTAGGAGATCATTACCCTGTCTGATATCTATATTTAGTCTTGGTCAGTTACTAGGTGTTTTGCTTGTAAAGGGAGTTTCAGCTATTCTTATTAGGGTAAGCTTTATTTTAAGATTTATGAGAGTTGCATCTGTGCTGAAGTGGTCTTGTCTCCTGGAAATCTCCAGGCCAGATTGCTTCATCCTGCTAAGTCGCATGTAGTGTCAGCCCTGAGAGATGTTTGGGTGAGTCCTATGGCTATAACAAATTTTCATTAAAATTGTTTTTAATTTAATTTTTTTTGAGACAGTGTCTGGCTCTATTGCTCAGGCTGGAGTGCAGCAGTGAAATCTTGGCTCACTGCAACCTCCATCTCCCAGCTTCAAGTGATTCTCCTACCTCAGCCTCCTGAGTAGCTGGGACTACAGGTGCGTGCCACATGCCCAGCTAATTTTTGTAGAGATGGGGTTTTTCCATGCTGGGTAGGCTGGTCATGAACTCCTGACCTCAGGTGACCTGCCTGCCTCGGCTTCCCAAAGTGCTGGGATTACAGGCTACCGTGCCTGGCTTAATTTTATTTTTTAATTAATTTTTTAAATTTTGCTCTGTCACCCAGGCTGGAGTGCGATGGTACCATTGTAGGTTACTGCAACCTTGAACTTCTGGGTTTAAGCAGTCCTCTCGCCTCAGCCTCCAGAGTAGCTGGGACTACAGGCACACACCATTGCACCTAGCTCATTGTTTTGCTTTTTGGGTTTTTTTTACATTTTTGTAGAGATAGGGTATCGTTATGTGGCCCAGGCTGGTCTTGAACTCCTAGACTTTGGCAGTCCTCCTGCCTTGGCCTCCAAAAGTGCTGAGATTATAGGCATGTGTCACTGCACCTGACTTTAATCTTACAATATTGATGTTTCTTGTAGTATACCTTGATATTTATTTAAACAATGGTCCCCCTTGTATATGAAGAAAAAAAGTTTGGTAGCACAATGCATGCTTTGCCCTGGGCTGGTTTACGCGCTAAAAGTTGGAGTCAAGGGAAAACAAAAGGATTTTCTTTTGCATTTTGATTATTTGAGGTCAGATGAATTGATGTTATCCTTTATTAATTAGTCAAAGAACACTGGAGCTCAGCTTACTGAAGTGTATGACTTAAGCTTTGAAAACCCTTCTGTCCACATTCTGGCAAGCTTTTGAAAATAAGATGTACTATTTCTTTACCATCTGCAGTTTGCTACAAGATAACAACGTTTTCTCTGATAATTTTCTGATTACTACCTTTTGGGAGATGGAGGTGAGGCTTTGGGAGGAAAAGAATGAAACAGTGACACGGGCTGAGATGATGCTATATTCAAGCAAACCGTATATATAGATATGTGTATATATACGTGGGTGTGCATATGTGTGTGTGTGTGTATACACACACACACACACACACACACACAACACATATACACACCAATTTGGGACTTCTCTTCCCGTTCTGCTAGGGCCGTGGTTTCAAAGGCAGGAGTTTCCTGGCTCCACACCTCCATCTGGGAACCAGAGAGGTTTCCAAAGTAAAGTTCTTTGTCTGGGTTTCCATGCGCGGGATAGGTAGGGAAAGCCAAGTACGACTCCTTTGTTCTAAAATCCCTCCAAAAGCTCTGGGAGGAGGGGGCTCTGTAACTCAGGGCTGTGGGCCAAGTAGCCAATCAGGTATTGGAGTCAAAGATCAATCACTCTAGAGGCCGTTTGAAAGAACTCCTCTCATTGGATGAGAACATGAATGGGGTGGGAATGACTCAAGCGTTAAAATTCAGCTGCTTCCTACCTAAACAGATTGCCCACTCTGGGATTCGCTCCCACAACAGCGTGGGGGCTCTCTCTCTCTCTCTTGCCTCTCTCTCTCTCTTTGCCTCTCTCTCTCTCTTTTGCCTCTCTCTCTCTCTTGCCTCTCTCTCTCTCTCTTGCCTCTCTCTCTCTCTTCTCTCTCTGCCTCTCTCTCTCTCTCTTTGCCTCTCTCTCTCTCTTTTGCCTCTCTCTCTCTCTTTGCCTCTCTCTCTCTCTTTGCCTCTCTCTCTCTCTTTGCCTCTCTCTCTCTCTTTGCCTCTCTCTCTCTCTTTGCCTCTCTCTCTCTCTTGCCTCTCTCTCTCTCTTTGCCTCTCTCTCTCTCTTTGCCTCTCTCTCTCTCTTTGCCTCTCTCTCTCTCTTTGCCTCTCTCTCTCTCTTGCCTCTCTCTCTCTCTTTGCCTCTCTCTCTCTCTTTGCCTCTCTCTCTCTCTTTGCCTCTCTCTCTCTCTTGCCTCTCTCTCTCTCTTTGCCTCTCTCTCTCTCTTTGCCTCTCTCTCTCTTTTGCCTCTCTCTCTCTCTTTGCCTCTCTCTCTCTCTTTGCCTCTCTCTCTCTCTTTGCCTCTCTCTCTCTCTTTGCCTCTCTCTCTCTCTCTCTTGCCTCTCTCTCTCTCTCTTTGCCTCTCTCTCTCTCTCTTTGCCTCTCTCTCTCTCTTTGCCTCTCTCTCTCTCTTTGCCTCTCTCTCTCTCTTTGCCTCTCTCTCTCTCTCTCTCATAAATCACTCTCCCACAAAACTCTTTGGGTACACGATATTTATTCGAACGGTAAGCTCAGCGGGCCTCCAGGGCTGTTTTCCCCATTCTTTGGGGTAAGAGAGGCCAAGAACCTCTTCGGAACTGGGAGCTGGGGATGCTCCCCCAATTACAGCAACAGAGTATTACAAATACCTCATTGTGAGAGATGTTCATGCATAGAGGAACTCAAAATAATTGAGTCGAAGATCAGTCTGATTTTTGTCTGATGCCGTTATTTGATTTGCTTCCAAGTTTTGCTGCTGCTGCTGCTGCTGTTGTTTTTAAACCACCAGAAAGTTGTACTTTGCTAAAGTGCTTTAGAGGAGAGAATTGAAGGTGGCTTGGGAGCGTAGAATAGGGTGCTATGCATTTCTCTGTGGCATACCTCTACCAACAATAATGCCAGGTTTATAACTGAATCGTTGCTAGGCATTTCTCTTTGGGTTTTACGTTTTCCCATTGGGATAACTGATATTTATATGCAAAGTAATTTAAAATAGTTATGACTAGCTTTAAGGCATGTCAGATGATTGCATTTTTAGGGTCTTTGTTTCCCCCTCTCTCATGGAAGAGTTTTTTAACTCTCCTTGCTAACGGTTAATTTCTGTGTGCCTTTTCCTTGTTTGCAACAAGTATTTGGTGAAGAATGAATTTGGACAAACACTTTGGAGCACTCAACTTTATAAAAGAAGGGGAGATTAAGAAAGCATCCTGCTTAGCTGCCAGCATTTTTATAGGACTCAGACATGTTTCTCTGGTTCCCCCTGGAAGATTATTCTCAAAAATAGAAAATGGGCTTTGGAACTTGAAACCCACGATTGACCCTCTTTTGGTGTATGGTGGTGGAAGTGGGGGAGGAAAAACTTAGTTTTGTTTGAAGTGGCCCATATGACATGAAGAAACATTTTTAAAAATTAGGATCCTGGACAACAAAACTGTAATTGGGTATTTTAGATAAATTACATGTTAATTGACTCCTAATGAGTTCCTAATAACACTACTAAAAATATGAGGAAAAAAAAACCCACTTTGCCATTACCATATGTTTTCTCTGGGGGATGCACATTTTTTCCCCATTTTTCCCTGATGGTTATTAGCTATAAATTAGCATCTCCATGCAATTGTATTTACTACTTTAAATGCTTTTGGCTAAACAGTACTCAAACTTTTCACATCACATTAAACTTTTAAATCAGTCTATTTTTCCTATCTCCAATATTCTTATGCAGAAACAAGACTCACTGGATTAAGAGTCTTGCAATTAAAATGCAGCTCCAGGTGTGCTGGTCTACTAAAACTCTGAAAAAGTGACTGGGCATCACTTGATTATTGATCATGGGGGCTTGTCGGAAGCACATCTCCGAGGAGGCAAATGCATTAAAAGAGGTTCATGAATTGCTCTGAAAATACCATGAGAACACAGAGTCCTGAAGGCTCTGTCCTTCCTCACCTTTGCACAGTATTGATGGATCAGGTGTCTGCGCGAGCGTGAGGTGGAGTCGGAGCCAGATTATGTGCTGGCAGACTTTTCTGTCCTTGTTGCCAGTGACTTTAACATAGCAGGACAGGGTAATGCAAATACCACTAACTCTGACACGGCATTTTTCTTTTCATATGTGCTCTAGAATTTAGTAACAGAATGGGATTTGGGGAGCTGTAACAGATAGGGGATCAGCATATTTAGTCATACTGTATTATTGGTAAAAACTCACCCTATTCTTAGTAGTGGAGTCACCCAATAGAAGCAATGTAGGAGAAAACATAAACATTGACCCAGAAGCGCTCCAAATATCAGAAATGCTATGATTTTATGGGTAAAGTAGCTTCCTGAGTTGCTGAATATCTTTGATCTCTGCCTTCTGGGTATGTTCCCATCAACTCCTCTGTGCTCCTGTAGAGCCAATGGATAAGAATTAGAATGCTGCTTTTGGATTCTGGTAGGCTATCCTTTGTCAATGAACAAATGCAAGCATGATGAGGCTACTTATGGTAATGAAAACCCTCATGAATATGGAAAAAGCTGCTAACTACAGTGTAAGAATGTATTAGGTACAGTTAAATTATAATTGGGAGGTAATGGTTGGTATTAATAACTTGGTTCTAAGTTTCATAGCAGCATCAAGCTGTAGAATTGAAACCCACAGATACTAGAGATGGAATAGGGTGGTAGAAAGATCACTGGGACTGGATGTCCAAATAAGTGGCTTCAGATCCAGCCTTTACCTTTTTGTTTGTGTGATCTTAGGGAAGTTATGTCACATCTCTGAATGTTACTTAACCCATTTATAAAAAGAGAGTTTGATTAGGTGGTGGTACAGGCCCCCCTGCCATGGTTATTGGCAAGGCAAGGGGTGTATGTTTTGATTGAATGTCACAGTGAGGTTGGACTATGCTACAGGCATTTATTGGGGAAATAAATGTCTTGCAATGCGGGCACATTGAAGCACAAAGAAGAATTATCTCATTTAAAATGCTAACAGTGTCCCAGCTGAGAAACACTGTGATGATCTTGACCTGTATTGTAGGTTTGTGAGAACTTGGGCTAAGGATAGAAAATAAGAAACCATTGCCAGGTAACTTCTGTTTTTTTTTTTTTCTTTGAAGAGATGGGATCTTTCTCTGTTACCCAGGCTGGAGTGCAGTGACGTGGGCATGGCTCACTGCAGCCTCGACCTCTTGAGCTCAAGCAATCTTCCCATTTCAGCCTCCCAAGTAGCTGGGACTACAGGCACCCACCACCATGCCTGCCTAAATTTTTTTTTTTTTTAATTTCATAGAGATGAGGCCTTGCTGTGTTACTCAGGCTGGGTTTGAACTCCTGGACTCAAGAGATCTTTCTGCCTTGCCCTCCTTAAGTGCTGGTATTACAGGCGTGAGCCACCATGCCTGGCCCCATCACCAGAGAACTTCTTAATCTGTTTTTAGTTATTTTTAACAAGGTGCTTTCATAGAAAACAGGAAAATGACACTTTCAGCCAGCTTTGGGACTCTATAGGTCATGCTGGCCTCTAAGACATTTGCAAATCTTTTCGTAGTTTGTTGTTAAATTTTTCAAGAAGTACCTGAAGTCTTTTATGGGACACACATAACCATAGTGAAAAGGAAAGTATTCTCATTCCCCTTAACCTGTCCTTGTCTGGTGTGTGGAGCTTACCCAAGTGTAGGATGGAATGTAAATAGCAGACTCCTGCTTCTGTGTGTGGTTCAGAGATTAATTTTCCAGAAAAAAATCAAATAACGCTATGTGAAAACAGTCACCTTGATTCCAAAATCATGGGCTAAAAATGTTTCTTTTCTGGGCAGAATTGGACCATCACATAAACACAAGGAATCTGAGAATACAGAAGTTTGCTCAGAAAGACAATTTTTCTTTTATAGATAGGGAAGTGGAGGAGGACTTATCTGAGATCACAGAGCAAGGTATGGGCCAAGACATCACAGCAATTGAAGGGTAGAGTATCTTGGTTTTGTACCAGACCTTTTCCTGGTTTCTTTTCCCAGGCAGAAGCTGGTTATAGGAGAAGCCCTAACAGACAAGGTAAAGTGTGATGGACCTACATGCCCACCAACCATCAGTTGCCAGCGTACCGGTGGTCTGAATTTCCCTAGGGTAGGGGAAGGACAACTGCACAGCTTCTGGTTTGTAATGGACCCCTGAAATAAAAGGCCAATGAACAAGAGAAAAACAAACAAGTTTATTAAACATGTATATTTTATATATACATGGGAAACACCGAGAGAATAAGTTGTTCTCAAAGTGGTGGCTTTGAATTCTAGTTTCTACAGCATCTTCAACAAAAAGCAGCACATTCTTAGAGAAGTGCCAAGACAAAGGAAAATAACTTTGAGTTTTAGGGGCAGCACCTTGTGGAAAGGCACATAAATGGTAGATAAAGGCCAGTTAGTAAAGCTTGTTCATGTAGATGCTTCTGTACTATCTACAGGCTGAAAAGGAACCAAACTTGACTTTAGTGGTTAACTTTGTTCTTCCTGGTGTGAGGGGCAGGTGGTGGGGACACCTTTTTTCTTTTGTAAATTGGTGTTCCACCTGTAAACAGAGAAGGCAGAGAACTCTCCTGCACCTGCTTCCTCTTCATTGTCGTTAACTCAGCAGTCCTTCATATTTTGGGGCAGCCTATTTTGGTCTCAGCCTAAGAGTTGTGGAGACAACCAATGGTCCTCACTTGGTCGTGTTTTGGTAGAGATAGTTGCCTACTTGATAAAGGCTGTTACAGGGGGATAGAACTCCTCCTGTTGTAAATGACAGAAACTCAATCAGCGAAACATTAAGAATGTATTGGCTTCTGTAATCAGGAAGGATGAGAGGTACTGTGGGATACAGGGCTCAGGGCAGCCACTGGGACTCCCAGCTCTATCTGCTTCCTTCTCCACTGTCTCCCTGCTCACCGAAGGCAGATTCTGTGTTGGTCTACATAAGCACATTTGGTGGAGTCATCAGCCACCCCAGACTCATAGCCATCTAATACCATCACAACAGAGACTACAGGCAGTCTTTCTTATCTGTTCCAGTAGAACCCACTCCCCCACCATTCACCTCTGGAGAAGATTGTTAGGGTCCTAGTCCATCTCTGAATGAACTGCTGTAACCTTGGGTCTGGGGTTCTCTCTTTGGGCAGGCTTGAGTGGTCCCCTGGAGGTTAGGAGAAAAGGTGGAGAAGATTGTTCTGATAACTATAGGGGAAAATGTTTTTGTTACGCAAACCCACAAATATCTCAATATAATCACAGCCAAAGTATTTGACATAGGACATACATATGACTGGAGTTCAAAAACACAGAGTAAGGTATAAGTAAGGGAAAACTTTACAGAGAGGGTAGGACTCAAGGCAAACTTGCAGCTTTGGGAAAGAATGGTTGAGGCACTGAAAGAATAGAATTTTTTAAAGATCAGCAAGGAGATGGGTCTTATGAGATGGAGAGTTTTGGAGAATGGAGACCTAGTCTTAGATAGTATTTACAGTTATGGGGATCTGGTGGTCTCCTTGGCATACAGCAGGTGCTCCACAGTTGTTGGACAAATGCTGATTAGCTACCATTGTGTAGCCCTTTAGCTACTGCTACAGACTTTTAGCTCAGGAGTTGTCTTTTTTCTTTTTCTTTTTTTTTTTTTTTTTTTGCAAAGGCCCAAATACAAATACCGTTTTTGGATTTTGTAGGCCATACAGTCTCTATTGGAACAACTAAACTCTGGTGGTGGTGTGTGGGAGTAGCCAGGGATAAGACATAAACGAGTGTGCAGTGCTGTGGTGACAGGACTTTACTTACAAACACAGGTGGTATAGCAGATTTGGCTTGCAGGCTACAGTTTGTGGATCTCTGTTCTCACTCATCTCCTGGCTTCATCCTTAACAGCCTCCAAGCCCATTCTGTACACAGCGCTAGAACAATCTTTTTCTTTCTTTCTTTCTGTTTTTTTTTTTTTTTTGAGACGGAGTTTCTCTTGTTAGCCAGGCTGGAGTGCAATGGCGTGATCTTGGCTCACTGCAACCTCCGCCTCCTGGGTTCAAACAATCCTCCTGCCTCCACCTCCCGAGTAGCTGGGACTATAGGCGTGCGCCACTGTCCCCAGCTAATTTTTGTATTTTTTAGTAGAGACGGGGTTTTATCATGTTGACCAGGATGTTCTCGATTGCTTGACCTCGTGATCCACCCGCCTCGGCCTCCCAAAGTGCTGGGATTATAGGCGTGAGCCACCGTGCCCGGCCTAGAACAATCTTTTTCAAGCTGTCCTCAGAGCATGTCACTTCCTTGCACTAAGACATTTAGTGGCTGCCATATTTATTTTTGGTAAAAGTGCCAACTCCTTACTGTATGTCCAAGACTCTGCCTGGCCTGGCCCCTCTCTACCTCCTGAACCTCATCTGGAGCCCCTTTTCCTCCTTAGTGATGTGCACCAGACACTGGATGTCTTCTGCGCGTGGGACTTCCACGAGCCTGGCCTACTTCGTGGCATTGCACACTGTCCTCTCAGCCTGGAGCGTTCCTTCTTCCCTCATTTCTTATCCTTCAGTTCTCAGCTAAATAGAACTTCCTCATAGACCCCATCTCTAATCCCCCTGACTAAATTGGGCACTGCTCCCTTGCCAATGTGTTCTATCTATACTATTTGTTTTTGTTCTTATTTTCCCAAAACACTTATCACTATGTGTAGTTATTCATCCATTTGTTTGATTACTTCTTTATGTTCCTTCCACTAGACTAGAAGCTCAGGGAAGGCAGGGACAATGTCTGTTTGGATCACTCTTGGGTTCTTAAGGACCAGGTATAATGTGGTCCTTGGTATACTGCAAAAGTACAAGGTGTACTATGGAGCTCTATAAATGTCTGAATGACTACAGAAACAGAAAAGTGGGATTAACAGTTTTGTTTCTCCCCTTAATCTTGTCTGACTTCAGATTCAAAATATTAGCTGTTTATATGACAGAATCGGGTCCCTTCAGGCTGTCCAGGACTTCTCATAATCATGCTAGCCGATCATCTCTCCCAGCAATTTGAATTTTTTTTTTCAAAATTATAATATATGGGAGCTGTAAGAGTTAAAAAAATAAAAAACTTAACAAAATTATGATGTATTTCAAAATTTACAGAGAAAGAGCTGTGTGCGTACCACTCAAATGCCTCTTCTGTGTTTTTCAGATGACTTCTATATTAAAAACATTTTAAGTTAATTTTTAAAATGTTAAACATTTATACATTTTTCAGTAAAAAGCAATTTTATTTTCTTTTTGGGCGTTGTTTCCTGAAATGGCAATTATTTCTGGGAAATTCCTGGTTGAGAAAGTCTTTTTTTCAGCATGCATTTCCCAGGCCAGTGTCTGCTTCCATTCTTAGTATAATACTTCATTATTTATCTTCTGCCCACTTCTCCCCAAAATATAAAGCCAGATCCTAACAAAGCACAGTTAGCTAATTTTGGATAGTTTTCATTGCTATTGTAAGGTGGAGGCTAGTAGCCAAAAGTCTAGTTAAGGAAATAAACTAAAATCAAACATAAGATTTAACAGAGTTTTCTTACATGAGGCTAGGTAGAAAAAACATTGCTGTCTTTCATAGACTCATAAAAGCAAATAGTGATTCTTCAGAAGACAAACTGTTTCCTTCTTTAATATGAATGATAACATTCATTTCTTTCTTTCTTTTGTTTTATGTTTTTTTTTTTTTGAGATGGAGTCTTGCTCTGTTGCCCAGGTGGGAGTGCAATGGCATGATCTCGGCTCAGTACAACCTCTGCCTCCTGGGTTCAAGTGATGGTCCTGCCTCAGCCTCCCAAGTAGCTGGGATTCCAGGCTCCCACCACTATACCTGGCTAATTTTTTGTATTTTTAGTAGAGATGGGATTTCACTATGTTGGCCAGGCTGGTCTCAAACTCCCGATCTCAGGTGATCCACCTGCCTTGGCCTCCCAAAGTGCAGGGATTACAGGCATAAGCCACCATGCCTGGCCCCATGCTGCTGCTGCTGCTTTTTTTTTTTTTTTTTTTTGAGATGGAATCTTACTTTGTTACCCAGGCTGGAGTGCAGAGGCCTGATCTTGCCTCACTGCAGCCTCCACCTTCTGGGTTCAAGTGATTCTCCTGCCTCAGCGTCCTGAGTAGCTGGGATTACAGGCGAGCGCCACCACACCCGGCTAATTTTTGTATTTTTAGTAGAGACAGGGTTTCACCATATTGGTCAGGCTGGTCTCAAACTCCTGACCTCATGATCCACCTGCTTGGCCTCCCAAAGTGCTAGGATTACAGGCGTGAGCCACCGTGCCTGGCCAGCCCCATGCTTCTTTATCATTTTCTCTGTAGTTTCCACCAGCAGTCCCCTACCCCCGTGTGATTGCATCTTCCTTTTACGGTTTTTGATGCCGAGCTTCCTGGTGTGTGTCTGGATAAAGCACTCACATTGGTTGCTGCTCCTTTATTAGCCCTGAGTGTGTGAAGAGAAAAAAGACTGAGTTCCACAGAAGGGTTAGAAGCTCCCAATGTAACTGTAGGAGGTGATTTTCAGATATTAAATCCTTAAAACTCACAAAGCTTGGCTGAGCCACAAGAGGTCAATATTTAATATTTTCTTCATTTTAACAGATGGCAGAGTAAACCATGGAGCAGCTGTGACTCTCATGACCAGGAGCTGCTAAAAGAGATTTTTGAAAAGCCCTAGGCTGTCATTCCTGAGGTTGCTTCCTGTGAATAAGGTAACTTAGATAAGCCCTCTACTGTGTGTGAGGGAGAACACCCTTTCATTTGATGAAATCTTACAGAGGATGTAGGTATAATACAGTGGATGTCGTGGGGTTTAAATCTCACAGGTATAAGTTAGGAGCTGCATGACTCTGGGCAAGTTACTTAACCTCTCTGTGCTTTATTTTCTTGTCTGTACGATACGATTATTATTAGGTTGGTGTAAAAGTGACTGCGATTTTTAGCATTAAAAGTAATACTGCATCACCTCATTTAGTTGTTATAAGGACAAAATGAGAGAACACATGTAAAACGTTTCAGACAGCATCTGGCATATTGTAAGTCCTTGATAAGTGTTAATTATAATTTGAAACCCATGCAAAAATAAAGCGCTGTATTTGGAGCCCTGCCTGTTCTCTGCCAATTAATTGTGTCCCTGAAATATTTTCATAGAACCCCTAAGACTTGGTAGAGCACAGTGTGATGATACTAGACTTGCTAGTTTTCCTTTGGGTTTTTCAGATCCCTTGGTCTACTGGGGACTAGCAGGCTTGTCCTTCTACATTGAATCTTAAGATGAATAAAGCAGCTGCCCCGAGGTTCTTAGGAGTCATCAGTGGTGGCTCCAGAACAGAACCAAGCCTTCCTAACAGCCCTGGAATGTCAACACCCCAGGGCTGTTAGAAAGCATCCCTCCTTCCTGAGCGGAGTAAGATGGACAAGCCAAGGGTTCAGGCCTATCCACTGTTCAGCTCCTAAAGAGAGAGTTTCTTGTCTCCTGGAGCATCCCCTTTGAGTCTCTGAGGCTCGCTAGAGGTGGGGACCCATAGCTGGTGGGTCCTCTCTGCCTTACAGCCCTGGTACCAAAAGAAAACTTCACATCCTGCGGGCAGTGAGACTACCTGCTTGCAAAGTCATCATTATGATATCAGGTGTGCAAGAGTTTCTTCCAGGTGTCCTTGGAGGCTGTTTTAAAACTCATCCACTACCTCTTACCATCCCCATCTGTTTT
Source organism: Ateles fusciceps (assembly GCA_036589455.1). Classification (NCBI taxonomy): domain Eukaryota; kingdom Metazoa; phylum Chordata; class Mammalia; order Primates; family Atelidae; genus Ateles; species Ateles fusciceps. The sequence goes on along the minus strand of JAZHEH010001005.1, from coordinate 19,309,370 downwards.
TTTTCGCCTTACTCTTCATGCAAGTCCAAATACTCTTTGCTCATATCCTGTGGCAAGTTGACAGCACCATCTAACTTCTCTCTTTTCTCTCCTGGCTTACTGTCTGTTTTTGACAATTGGGCTTCAATCACAGGCAGCCTCGGAGGGGCCTATCCATCATGCCTGCACCACCAGCCTTGCAATTCTCTGCAGCACTGGGCTGTTTCATTTCCATCCAATTGGCCAAGTTCATCTTCTTCTCAAAGTTTTTCCTTGCCACACTGCTGCTCCTCCCTTAATTGTGTAACCTTAAGTCACCCTGGGGTGTTGACATCCCAAATGTACCCTGTAAGGAAGCCAAGGTGTCCACATATAATTTGTGAAATCTGATTTGCATGAGTGGACACAATAGGAATGCTGGACCTGCTGTGTTTCCTGTGAAATTCTTTTAAGCTGGTTTGACAGATTAAGCTATTTCCAATGAAACAACCCACCTGCCCACTCCAACACTGTCTGATGGTTGAGAGTAGATCCTAAGAATTCTGAACTTTAAACATCTTTCTTTCTTACATGGTTTGTGGAGAAGAAAACATTTAAGGAAATATTTGCCAGCTCTTTTTGGTACATGAATCTATATATTAAATGATAACTTTTTTTCTGGTACAATAAAGGGTAGAGAACACAGGTCTGAGTTGGAAGTATGGGGTAATTGTCTAAAAATCAAAGTAAAGTCCCCAGCTTTACCCCATATTCAACAAGTGACTTCACCCAAGTCACTTTCCTTCTCCAGACTTAGTTTCATCAGTCAGCAAATGAGACTTACAGGGGTATTGTAAGGACAGATGTGATGGTATACTTAGCTCAGTACCTGGCCTCGAGCAGACAGTCAACAAATGTCAGTTTCTCAGTGGGTTCCATATCTATTCAAAGAGAGATTGAATATGATGCTCATTAAGTAGGACATCTAGTTTTATTTGGAGGTAAATTTATGTTTTAATTTTGAGGAAAAAAATCCAAATTTGTAAAGAATAAAATCCCTTTTTCCCCCATCAAGTAGAATTACCATTATTGTCTTGATAGTTGTCAGTCCGATATCCATTCTACCTAGAATGATTTGTCTACGGCAATTACACAGACCTGAATTCCCTTGTCAGTGTTAGGAGAATAAATGTATTTGGTTTAGGAATTGAGTGAATGACCCAGTCCTGTCTTGGGACTTTTAGAAAAGTTCCCTAACCCCTGAGAAAGAAACTAAGACATTTACGCTTTCTGCCTGTGTGATACCTAGAGCCGTGGCAGCTACCTCATGGCTGTGATGGGCTTCATCACGGGGTCAAAGTCACTACACTGAGGATGGCAGAACAGAGGGATAAGACAAACCTTTTTCTTTGATGTCTCTGCCAAGCCACAGGATTAACCCTGAAAATAGCTCTACTTTGAGATTTCCTATTAAATTATTGTTTAAGCCATTTGAGTCACAGTTTTTCTATTGTCTGCAGCCAAAAGCATCTACTTGATAAAATAATTACTAACATTTACTCAATCTGTCCCCCACACTAAATTACACATTGTGTTAATTATCATTGCTTAATACAAAGTCCTGATACCTGGTAGGGCAATCCCTGTGTTTTACTCTTCTTTTAAAGAAATTCCATGATTATTCTTAGTTCTTTGCTCCTTTATACAAACTTAAGAGATTCATCTTCTCTATTTACACATACAAACGAACATACACCCTTGTGAAAGTTAATAACTACTAGAACATTAACAACAGCCCTGTCAGAATAATTTGGAGAACTGATATCTTTACAATACAACATAGTATATCATGTTCATAGTATATACTTGTTATTTAGATCTTGAATGTTTTATAAAAATTATTTTTATTAATAAAAGTTTTAAACTTTATTCATAAATACTTTATTTGTTGGTATTATAAAGGGGATTCTTGCAATATTACCTTTTCTAACAGTTGCTCATGTATAGGAGCACAGTTGATGTCAGTAGGTTGACTTATACCTCAAAACCTTTTGAATGCTTATTCATTTTGGTCATTTCTACTTATATATTTTTCATTTTATAAATAATATGCTATTTGGAAAATTTGCAGAAAAGCTGCAAAATTGTACACATTATACTTACATAGTGTTATAATAATTTGGCTGGATTTGTCCCTGGTTTCTGGGAGGTGACCTCTAAATCCTTGGATTGTTCTGAATGATGGGAGTGTCTTACGTTACTCATGGTGGGTCCCTGGGACGTGCCTAAGTTTAGGCTTAAGGAAATAAATCAGGGTGGGGATGTCAATGCCAGAAAGACCAATCATGTGATTAGACGGTTAAGATTTAAGTCGAGTGATATCAGCCTGATCTTTAGAAATTGGAGACAGGCTGGAGATTGAGTTAAACAATATGGCCAATGATTCAATCAATTATGCCTATGTAATTAAACCCCAGTAAAAAGCCTGAACACTGAGGCTCAGGAAAGCCTCCCTGACTGGTAATTGATAGGTGATAATACATGGATGTACCAGGAGGGTGATGTGTCCTGAGGACATGGAAGCTTCTCATTTGGTGCCTTCCCAGACCTGGTCCTATGCATTTTTTACATTTGGCTAGTCCCCAAAGCTGTAATTGAAAGTACAGTCATCCCTTGGTATTCTTGGGGGATTGGTTCGAGGACCCCAGCATATTCAAGTCTCTTCTATAAAATGGAATAGTATTTGCATGTAACCTATGTACATTTTCCTGCATATTTAAGTCATCTCTAGAATACTTATAATACCAATTGCAATGTAAATACTAGTTACATTGCATTTCAAAATTTGTATTCTTACATAGCATTTTCCCAAGTTCTGGAGGAGTTCCAGCAAGTTATCAAACCTGAAGGGATAGTGGGAGCTCCTGATTTTATTTCCAGTTGGTCAGAATTGTGGCTGGCCTGGAAACCCCAGAGGTTGTAGCTGGCTCTGAAGTGAGGGCAGTCTTGGAGAGGACTGTGTCCTTAGCCTGTGAAATCTGACTCAACTCTGGATAGTTAGTACCAGAATTGCACTGCAGTACCCTTTACTCTGACTTATCTATCATTAACATCTAACTCTGCATGCTTTATCATTTGTTGCTCCTTTCTTTCCCTCTTCTGCCTCTCCCTAAATACTTCAGTGGCATTATTGAAGAATACAGATATTCTGTTACAGAACCACAGTACAGTTATCAACACCAGTAAATTTAACATTGATATCATACTTTACAATTCATAGTCTAATGTTATCACTTGACCAAAGATCTTTTATTTCGTTTCTTGAGTACAGGATCCAGTCTAACATCATGTATTGCATTTAGTTGTCCTGTCTCCTTAGCCTCCTTTAACCAGCAACCTTTCTATCACTTTGGTTCTTCTTCTGTAACATGGGCATTAAAAAAAATTACCTCTCTACACTCAATTTTTCTTAAAAGTTTTATTTTGACATAATTTCAGATTTACATAGCAGGCCAGGTGCAGTGACTCACACCTATAATCCCAGCACTTTGAAAGGATGAGGCAGGAGGATCACCTGAGGTCCGGAGTTCAAGACCAGCCTGGCCAATATAGCAAAACCTGTGTCTATTGAAAATACAAAATTTAATTAGGCGTGGTGGTGCACATCTGTAATTCCAGCTACTCAGGAGGTTGAGGCAGAAGAATTGCTTGAACTTGGGAAGCAGAGGTTGCAGTGAGCTGATATGCCATCACTGCACTCCAAACTGGGCAACAGAGTGAAACTGTCTCTAAATAAATTTCAGATTTACATAGTAGTACAGAGAATTACTATATATTCTTTACCCAGTATTCTCTAATATTATTATCTTATATAACTATAGGACATTTGTCAAAACTAAGAATTAACATTACTACAATACTATTAACTAAAGACTTTGTTCAGATTCACTTTTTTCTACTGATGTCTGTTTTCTGTTTTAATATCCAATCTAGAATATCATAGTGTATTTAGATCCTTCTCCCTAAAGCACCACACCCCATTTTTAAGACAGTGTTTCTCAGTATGGGTTTGCCTCATGGTTCCTTGCAATTATGTTTAGGTTACACATTTGTGGCCAGGACACTGCATGTGTGATATGTCCTGAGGGTATCACATCTGGAGGTACAGATGTCCCCGTCTCCCTCTTGACTGATATTAATTTTGATCACCCAGGTAAGGTGCTGTCTGATTTATCTACTAGTTATTTATCTACTATTATTTTTCTATTAGTTTTCTCCCTTGCAACTCATAATAAAGACCATGCAATTATCCTGGTACTCATTAAAATTTTCCTATATATTTAACATTCACTGACACTTCTTGCCTGATTTGACCTTTACTAGGATGGTTCTAAAATGCTAATTTCCCAACTCTGGTATGCCCTCCATATTCACTAGTCAGCTTTAGCATTCTGCTATCATTATGCTACTTTATTGACTTACCTACTTTTTATAGGAATGAACTCACAATTCCCTTAATTTTCTCCCAGTGGTTTGTAATTCATCACTGTCCTTTACTACTTTGGTGTCCAAAGCTGGCTTCTGTGTCCTTGTAATATGCCCTCAATATTTATTGAATACTTCTCTGCTCTCTGATATATTCCAGAAGATTCCAGGCTTATCTTGTCCCCTAACTTGACCTAAATCCTGAAATCATGGAGTTGATCATTTCTCTGAGAAGCTCTGATTTCTTTCAGTGGAGAATGCTTAGAACTCAGACTAAGTTTTGAGTGTTAAGTGTGCCCATTGCGAGAGGGGTATCTTTCAGTTTTGGTCCTTTCAGTGGACAGAGTGAAACTTTTATTTTTTTTGTCCTGCTCTTCCAGCTGGAATTTGCAATTTGCTATAGAATAGAAGCAGTGATAAATCTTACTCCTGATTGTAAAGCAAGTGTTCTATCCTTTCCTTACTAAGCATAATATTTGGTATATGTATTAGATCAAATTAAGAAATTTCCATTCCCATTTTACTGATTGTTTTTTATCATAAGTAAATGTTAACTTTTTACCAAAGTTTTTTTCTGTATTTGTTAAGAATCATTTCCCCCCCTCTGTTACTGTTAATTTTTGCATTCATATAGGCATGTTTGATTAATTCATAAAATGACTTTGTTAATACTTTATTTGGAAGTTTTACATACCTTATTTGATCCTGCAGTCTCTTTGGGAATTTTTATTTCTGTCTTTCAGTGCTACATGCTGAGTCATTACTTCGGATGTATCTTTTAATCTACAAGTTTTTTCATCAGGGATGATTAATTTCTATTTGTTCCACCCATTGGTAATATTTAGCAATTGTAGCAGAAGTCATACACAGAAAAATACATATGTATAGTAAACTGTACTATAATTTGTATTATAAATGGATATAATATATAATAATTTTTCATTTCTAAGAGTTCAATTTTAAAAGTTTTCTGATTCCATCTCTTATCTATAAAATAAATCATTTCGTACACTGTCATTTTAAATTCTCAGTCTGATTATTCTAATATCTCAAGTTTTGGGGGACAAAAAAGTCTAAATGTATTACTGTTTTGTCCTGCTGACTCTGGCTCATGGTGGTCCATTCCCTTGTATGTCTGGTAGTCTTTGGTTGTGAGAGTATATGAGGTTGATGTTAAATTGGAGATGGTTTCCTTCGGAGAGGACTTGCAATTACTTTGTTTCTGCTGTGAGTCAAAGGGTGCTACCAAATAGAACCACGTTAGTTCATTCCAGGGTCCCAGGCTTATTTTGTCTAACTCAGATTTAGCCTCCACCCCCCAGCTTGCTGTTGGCTTCAGGTCTTGTCTTAAAATGGAAACACTGACTGTGTGCAGCCACACTGCTCCTATGTGCCTATTGCTCGTGGCTTTAAGTTCAATACACATGTGTTAGCTTCCCTTTGTGAGTTACTCTTGCATCCTGCGAGTTCAGCAATGCAATTACAAGTATGCTTTATATAGGATCTCGTTGTTTTGAGGGAATGGATGTTTCCGAATTTATCTATAATGCTGCTGGAAACAGAAGATGATGATGATTATTGATTCTGTTTTGTGACCTTTTTTAAAAAAAAAAATCCTCTCATTTCAGTCTGTAATATACAGTGATAAAGAGGGAGGATCAGGTTAATTTTAATAATCGTTCCCATTTGGAATGGGGAAGAATGAAGACACACAGTAGTCACTGGACTGGAGCAATTATGTGACCATATTTTGAAAGCTTTCTAGCTTGTTATTGGAGCATATTTCTTCAAAGGCTTCCATATTGTTCCCTGGGGATATTGCCATTGTAAATTTTTCTTCTTTGTCCCTGCTGTGCTTTATAGGAAATTCTTCTCTTTGCATTATTCTCCTTGGTTACAAGGGTTGTGGGCACAGGGATTTTATACCTTACTTGGGAACTGGCTTAGCTCTTTTCTTGACCAATGATGTTTGGGGGCCCCAGTGTAGTTTTATATCTTGAACAGTCAGTTATTTTCAGTCCAGGCTCTCGACAACACAATGCTCTTAAAAACTTTGCAGTCACAATAGCCATTGGGTTCCACTAGTTCCACATGCCAGTAGCCACTCCTATCTTTTAGTAATGTCCTTCATGAGAACATTATCAAGCATTGAAGCAGAGGCTTAAGAGGCATGGCTCTGGAGCTAGAGTGTTTTGTGTCGGTATCTCATCTTTTCCCCTTAGGACTCTGCTCTGTTATCCTGGAGAAATTAATTTCTTGAAGCTACACTTTGTTTATCTGTATGATGAGGATAATAATGATAGTACCTTACATTTTTGTGGCTTGTACTGAAGATTTACTGAGAAATGCACATAAATGATCTGGTGGTGAGTAAGTACTCAGAAATGGCAACCGTCATCGTGGGGGGGTGCTTAGATGACCATAGCAGATAAGGAGCTCTTTTGTTATCATTCTTCACACATATAAGCCTGCGTTCATGTGCTGTCCCTGGCCTGCAGACCCCTTGTCTATCGAAATTCTGTTTATTTTTCAAAACCAGGATCAGTTACCACCTCTGTTATTACACTTTCCCTCATCTCTCGGGCAGATTTCATTTTTTCTTCCTCTGTCTCAATAGCAGTTGTCTACACATCTGATAATCACTTCTCTAACTCCACCTTTTATTAGAGCAGGTTATGTACCTTAGTATTTTGCCCACAAGATGGGGACCTGTCCTCATTTGTCATTATTTCCTTTTCTGCCTCCACTTGTAATAGTAGGCTCTTTCCTAATACCTGCATTGAATTGAATTCCTACAATAGACTTCACAGAGGATAGGTAGTGTTTCCCTTGGGATTGTGTTCAACTGTTTCAGAAACTTTCCCAGACTTTCCAAACTGCTTTACCAAATGGGGGTGTATTAGGCAGTTCTCACATTGCTATAAAGACATTCCTGAGACTGGGTAATTTACAAAGAAAAGAGGTTTAATTGGCTCACAGTTTTGCAGGCTGTACAGGAAGCAAAGCAGCTTCTGCTTCTGGGGAGGTCTCTGGAAGCTCCAATCATGGCAGAATGCATAGGAGGAGCAGGCATCTCACATGGTGGGAGAAGAAGCAAGAGAGTGAAGAGGGAGGTGCCACACACTTTTACACAACCAGATCATGCAAGAATTCACTCACTATTGCAGCAACAGGACCAAGGGGGGATGGTGTCAAACAATTCATGAGAAATGGCCCCCATGATTCAATCACTTCCCATCAGGCCCCACCTCCAACACTGGGAATTACAATTGAACATGAGATTTGGGTGGGGACACAGATCCAGACCATATCAGGGGGTTTATTTTTCTCACATAAGTCAGGAGGTGGGGCTAGTGCAGTTGTTTAAGGATGTCTTCAAGAACATAGGCTCCTTCTCTATTTCTGTTCTTATCCTAACTATGTGGCTTTCAAGGTTAGGGTTGCAAAATGGCAGCAGCATCTCTGGGCATCACATCTTTATTCCAGTCAAGAAGGCGGGTGAGAGCAAAGGGCAAAAGATAAAAGCTCCAGTGTTCAGCTGCTTTAAAGCAGGCTCAGGAAGCACAATTAGTGACTTCTTCTCATCTCATTGGCCAGGACTGGGTCACATGACTCCTTTTAGCAGTAAGGGAGGATGGGAAATAAGTAACAGGAACATTATTATACCAAATAAAATTAGGGTTCTGTTTGAAAGTAAAAATGGAAAGTAATGTTGGATAGCAGCAGGCAGAGATGTGTATTTGTTCATGCTGTTTTGTGGCTGAAAACAAAAATGGACTCTGGGCAGCTTAAGAAAAGGACTGAGACAGCTTACAGAATGGATAAAGCCTCAGAAGGGTGGATAATCAGGGAGCTCTGTGAACTTTGACAGCAGAAATCCATGCACTTTCTCTCTAGGGTACTGCTATTTATTGGACTTAGTAATGAAACAGGCTCCTAGTCATTTTGTTATAAACTTCAGATTCCTGAGATGGAAAATGCAATTGTCCAAGCTAAGTCTCCTTGTTTGCCTTGGCCCAGCCAGCTTCATCTGGGTGACAGGATCATGAGGCATAGCGAGTGCCCCTGCACTCTGGTTTTATCTGGGTGTTAGAGTTTGTTCCCAAAGAAAAGTGAGGGCTAGGCAGTTACCATTACTGGTTTGGGCATAGAGAAATTTAACACAAGGGCCAGAATGCAGTTTTGCCAGTGTTGGGTTCAGAAAACAGTACCTCAAAATGAAGCCCTCAGAAGCAGCTTCAGAAGTAAAACTTTCTCTTTGACCTTCTCCTGCCCTTACGTCTCTGTCCCATTCTTCCCCATGGTTAGCCATGGAAACTAGAATCCCTCTTCCCCAAGGCATCTCACAGAAACCAAAACTCCTCTCCTCATAGGTCGTTTAAAAAAATGATCTGACCTACTTTGTTTGACTGTAGGTCATAAGATCCCCATTCCAGAGATGATCTTGCCCCACACTTAGAGGAATCTAGACAGACAGGACTTCCTAGGTTTCCCCACCATGTTTATTAGAATCAGATCTTGCCCTTTTTGTCCAATTCTATTTCTACGTGCTGTTTATATTTTACTGAACCTAAGCATAAACAGAGATAATTTCCTCTGTGTCTTTTTCATTCCGAAGCCTCCCATGTATACACATTAAATGAGTGTGAATGCCATTTCTCCTATTAATCTGCCTTTTGTGAGTTGATTTTTCTTTTTTTCTTTTTGAGACAGGGTCTCACTCTGTCTCCCAGGCTGGAGTTCAGGGGTATGATCATGGCTCACTACAGCCTTGAACTCCTGGGCTCAAGTGATCCCCTTGCCTCAGCCTGCTGAGTAGCTGAGACTACAGGTGTATGCCACCACATCTGGCTAATTTTTTTAAAATAGAGATGGGGTCTTGCTGTGTTGCCCAGGCTGGTCTCAAACTCCTGGTTTCAAGTAATCTTTCTGCCTTAGCCTCCCAAAGTTATGGGATTACAGGTATGAGCCACTGTGCCCAGCTAATGAGTTGATTTTTCAATGAACCTTTAGGGGGCCAAGGGTCTTGGCTCTTATACCAGGTTCTAGGGATGCAAATTTCGGAACTTATCTGGGAATTTACATTTTTATTTTTTATTTTTTTAAATAAGTTGCACTGTGTAGGAAGGCTGTTCATGTGTCTGGCTCTAGATAGTTTATCTGGCACACAATGCTTTCAAACAAGCTGAGGATTTATTTAATTTTTAAAATGGGTAGAATTTAGTTAAAGCCAGTAACAACAGGTTTCATTTATGGCCAGAAGGTAAGAAATTCAGCCTGGTGGGCTTTTCACTTAAGGAGAGAAAATGTTCTAAATGTTGAGAAATTCCACTTGTCTTTTGGATTATCCCTGGGAAAGAGAGACAGCTGAACATTCTTCAGCTGTACCAACCTTTTCCCTTCAAGAACTTAAAGGTGAACATGACTTTCTTTTACAAAATTCCGTTACTTCCGTTATTACAGGTCTGTTCGTTTTTACACCTGGTTGTTTGGGAAGCAGAAAGTAGGAAATATCTTGCTGTTTGTTTTCTTCCTCCCTTTGTCCTTTAGCATCATCAGATGGTATATAGCATCATGATTAACAGCACGAGCTTCGGAGTCTGACAGATCTGGGTTTGAGTGCTCACTTTGCTACTCACTGGCAATGCGATCGTGGTCTAATAAAACCAATGAACTTGGGCCACAGTAGGTATGACATTTTTTTAGGGTTAGTCCTAGCCAGTATATTTTTCTTGTGTGTATATATATAGATATAATATCTATAATGCCTCTGTCCTGCTTTTATTACCTAACATTATATCTTTGAAGTCCTTTCTTATCAGCTCATATAAGTCGGCCTGAATCTTTTTAATGGCTACGCAGTATTACAATAGTGTGACTGTGCTGTCCTTTAGTTAACTCATTCCTCATCAATAAATGTTTAAATTGTTTCTAAATTTTTACCATTAAAAATGATACTGCAGCCTTAGATAATCCTCTTTACACATGTATGAAAATGTAACAGGATAAATTGCTTGAAATGTAACTGCTAACTTAAAGGGCATGTGAATAACTGATATGGATGTAGCTACATTATCCTTCGTAAATGTGCCAATAAATTTACATTTCTACCAAGGATTGCATAGGAAAGTCTCTTTACTACATCCTCACTAACACCTTGCGTTCAAATTCTGTAGTATTTGTTAATATGATAAAATGTTATTTATACTTTTAAGTTACATTTCCTTAATTTTGAATGTGCATCTGCATGTATATGTAAAAGCCATTTGCATTTTGTTTCTTGCTAAATATCTATCCAGGCTTGGCACAGTCGCTCATGCCTATAATCCCAACACTTTGGGAGGCTGAAGTAAAAAAAAGTTGCTTGAGGCCAGCAGTTCAAGACCAACCTGAGATAAGAAAACCCTGTCTTTACAAGAAATGAGCTGGTTGTGATGGCTCATTGAGTCCTCGCTGCTTGGGAGGCTGGGGTAGGAGGATCACTTGAGCCCAAGAGTTTGAGGCTGCAGTGAGCTACGATTATACCACTGCATGCCAGCCTGGGGGCCAGAGTAAGACCCTGTCTCAAAAAACAAACAACACCAAAAACACCCTAAATATCTATCCACTTGCAGGGGAGTGGGATAGAACTTGTCCCCTGAAACTAACTGGTCAGAACTTTTTATGAATTGAGGAATTCACCTGTTGTATTGTGTTGCATTTTTTTTCTTACGATAATTGACTTTTTACTGTTTATGGCTATGAAGTTTTTCTGTGGTCACAGTCATTAATCTTTTCCTTTGAGGCTTTTGGTTTATGTATCTTGCTTTAGCTATCCCCATTCCAAATATTTTTTAGTTGTAATATTTTCTTTGATGACTTTGACAATTTTTTTTAACCTTCTGATCCACTGAAATTTATTTTGGTATAAATAGGGATGATGCATCTTTATTTCCTCCCCCAGTGTCTGGCCGGTTATTCCACCACCATTTGTTGGACAATCGATATTTTTCTACTGCTTAAATGTTACCCGGGTAAAAAAAATTCTTTGTGTGTGTGGGCCTCTCTTGACCTTTGTTCCATGGATCCGTCTTTTCCTGCAAAGTCAGTTACAAAATTACCTGTACTGGTTAATCCTAAAGCTGAATGTACATTTCAAACTTTGCTGATAGTTTAAACCAAATAAAAAGCATGAGGGCTACTTGATAATTTTCTGCCAGCCTCTGGTCCTTATGTGTCACATCCAGGAGTAATGTGCTATGGGAGAGATTTAATGTGTGACCTGGAAGACAAAGTGGGGTTGGGTACAATGGGAACAAAGAACATTTTACTTCCAAATAACCAGTAACTCTTTTCTAAAAATAAATTACCTTGGAGCTTTGATGGAAAACGAAGGGGTGCATAGGCAGTGAAGGGATTTATGAAGATCGGTGAAGTGTTACAGACTCTGGGCAGTTCATCATTCACAGTGCGCTTTGCTCACACAGATCGAGGCGGACTTTCACTCTCTGTGTGACTATCTTCTGTTCTTAGAGACTGCTTTGTTAGCATTGTCATTCCACGGGGCCTTTGCACGTACAGTTCATCTCTGCCTATAATTCTCTTTTCTAAAATAGCTGTTCCTTCATATCCTTCAGGCTTCTGCCCAAGTATTTCCTATTGGCCTTCCCTGAACTGTACTTTCAGCTCATGTTTATTTTTTCAGAGAGCACATTAATTTCTGACATATACTTATTCTGACCTTCCCCGTGAGCTCCATGAGCTAAGCACCTAGAATATGGCCAGACATAGAGACGCTCAACTACTTGTTTTATTTTTCTATTTTTTGAGACAGGTTTTTGCTCTGTTACCCAGACTGGAGTGCAGTGGCATGATGTCGGCTCACTGCAGCCTCTGCCTCCTGGGTTCAAATGATCCTTCCATCCCAGCCTCCCAAGTAGCTGGGACCACAGGCGTGTGCCACCATGCCTGGCTAATTTTTGTATATTTTGTAGAGATGGAGTTTTGCTATGTTTCTCAGGCTGGTATTGAGCTCCTGAGCTCAAGCAATCTGCCTGCCTCAATCTCCCAAAAAGCTGGAATTATAGGTGTGAGCCACCATGCCCGGTCTCAACTACTTGTTAAATGAACAAATACACATTGCTGCCATCTTCTTTTCACTGCTTCTTACTAGTGTACAACTAAGAAGTGGCTGAAATGAAATGAGGCTTGAAATTGCTCCATTTGGAGCCAAAATACTAGACTATCTCTTTTTGTTTTCCTTTGTTCTAGGAAAGTATGACCCAGACATTGAGTGCTGAGAAGGTTAGCTCTGCTCAGATGGGTATTTGTATCTGTCTGAGAGATGTTATTTCCAGGATGGTGGGGGGTGTTGGAGAGGGTGTTGGATTAGAAAGCTCAGAGGGCCATGACCCCTACCAGGAGCTGTAAAGTGAACAAGTGACAGTTCTGTTTTCATGAGTATGTGTCCAAAATGATACATGCAGACACTGACATGTTTTTCTTAATATACGAGGGGCTTCATGTTATAAAATCTTAAGTCTCTGTTTTTCTGAACCTTCAGCTGTTCATGATTTCTCCATTGGTATGATATAGGAAGACATGAGATAAAGAATAGTACTTTGAATAGCCCTTTAATGACCCAGGATCTTTGTTATCATGAATATTTCTATGTAGGAAGAATTAGGGGTAAAATTTTACTATAACTGGTAATTAGGAGAGTCTCTTGAGGTTTTGTTTGCAAAATAAGATTGAATGTTAATTTAGGAGTGAGGATTAATAGTCGTTAGCATCTCCAAATCACACTCTCTGGACTTCCAGCTGAGATGTGTGGAGGAGGGGAACTCATAGCACAAGAGGTCTCAAGGGAGTATGTATTACACAGCTCCCAGGAGGAAGAATATAGGACATCAAAGCCCATAGTCTGGTCCCAGTGACTTTCTATTTACTGTGATGTTTTCTGAGTTCTCTGATACTTAGGGGGTATCTCCTCTGGCCTCCTGGATTGCACTTTGCACATTCTTTGCAATAATTGCTTTAGTTATGGCTTTTCAGGCTGCAAAAGAAATTGCTCAGACTGGTTGAAGAAAAAAGAAAGTTTATAGACAACTTCAGGAGGGTTGTCTCATAGAACTCAGGGGCAATGACCAATGAATGTGCTTTACAAGGTACTGGAAACGGAAGTGCAAGGGGTGAATGGAAATCAGGTATCCCTCTGGGAGCTTTATTGACTCTCATCTTTACTCTCTCTGCACAACCCCCATGTTCTTCTCTTTTGGTAGACCAGCTTTCTTTGTTTCTCATTTGCATATGGTGGGAAATAGCATCTGCATACTTTCTGAGCTTGCATGTTCTCTCTGGTCCAACGCTACAAAAATTATTGAGTGGATGTTAATCTAATTCTAACTCAGGAGAATCTAATTGGACATTCTGGCTTCAAGTGTTCTTCCTCGTGCTGTTAATCATGGCTAGAGATCAAGTGGAAGAAGTGTGGGTCAAGGATTACACCCCTGTCAGAATCCTCAGAGGAGGGAGCTATTGACTGAATAGGCATCCCAAAGCCCTCTATTACCACCAACCCTGCAAGTTGCCAGCACACATATTTAGATGTTTGAGTTTTCATGCTTTTGGAAGTACTATGGGAAATAAACTAAGTTGTTGTTTGTTATACCCTAGCACTTAGTAGAGTACTAATTTTAATACAAAAAATAATTGTTGTCTGCTCAGGATTATAAAAGTTGACTACACAGAGAGATAGGAACAAGGGAAATATGGAATGTGTCTGTCTGGGTTGTAAAGGCCAGAGCAGCCATGCATGCTTGCTTTGCTTTCCAGGGTGCGTATCATTGCACACAACACCCATCTCGCTTTTGGCTGTTTAGGGTCATTACCTCCTCTGCTTGTGTAATTTTATTTTTCACAATACTGACGTTTCTTAACTGTCCCTTTTCTTCCCTTATAGAAAGTGAAAGAATTCCCTATCTCTGCTACCCCAAATCCTTTTCTATTCCTCAGAAGTAACAATGCCTGTTTGCCCAAAAATCTAACAGGTGGATATGTAGGTGTATCTGTGTAACTTATTTTTTTTCCACATAATGACATTTTTGGGTGATTTTTCCACATCAACACTCATTCATTTTGCTTTTCCTGAAAGTTCAATATGAAGAAATTTTAAACATACAGGAAGATTAAAGACATTTTATTCACTGTATAGATTCCATCAACATTTCACTATGCTTGCATTATCACATAGCTGTATCTCCATCTTTCTATCCATCTCTCATTCCATCTTTTTTTTTGAAGCAGTTAAAGTAAGTTTCAGATATTGATGCATTTCCCCTTGAATATTTGCTATGTATAACATTAACTAGAATTCAATTATTTTGATACATTTTAATTTTGTGGAGATAAATTTCCTATACAGTGTAATTCACCTAAGTGTAACTTTTTTTGGAGACATGGTTTTGCTTGTCGCCCAGGCTGGAGTGCAGTAATGCCATCTTGGCTCACTGCAAACTCCACCCCCTGGGTGGCAGAATTCTGAAGTGATCCCCTACCCCTTTATAATTTATCATCTTTAGTGCAGTTGGAAGCAATGGCTTATCTCCAGCTCGTAGACCATGGTAAATGGGTTGGGCAAGTCAGGCCCTTCATTAAGTTATATGCTGTAAGAGTCTATCTTGGCAGACTGGATCCAGATATACTCCTGCTGGCTTTGAAGAATTAAGAAGCTGCCTGTTGTTAGAGGGTCTTTGAAAGGGCCAACTGGCAAAGAACTGTGGGAGACACTTGGAGCTAAGAGCAGCCACAGCCTGACAGCAAGCAAGGCAGTGGGAACTTCAGTCCTTAAAATCACAAGAAAGTGAACAATCATGTGAGCTTGAAAGAGGATGCCGAGCTTTGAAAAGGAATACAATCCTGCCTTCCTGATTCTTAGCAAACAGTCTTATGAGACCCTGAGCAGGGAATCCATCCAAGTTCTGCCTAGACGCCTGGCACACAGAAAATTTATGATAATAAATGTGTGCTTTTTGAAAGCCACTAACTTTATGGTGTTTTTTATTGAGCAATAGAAAACTCTTGGGTATATACCCAAAGGAATATAAATCATTGTACCATAAAGACACATGGACACATGTGTTAGTCACAGTACTATTTGTAATAGCAAAGGCATGGAATCGCCCTCAATGCCCATCAACAGAGGACTGGATAAAGAAAATGTGGTACATATATACCATGGAATACTGTGTAGCCATAAAAACAAATGAGATCATTTTTTTTTTTCAGCTACATGGATGGAGCTGGGGGCCATTATCCTAAGCAAACTGTTAATAACACAGGAACAGAAAACCAAATACTACATGTTCTCACTTGTAAGTGGGGGGCAAAACAGTTCATATGGACACAAAGAAGGGAACCACAGACACCAGGGCCTACTTAAGGGTGGAGGGAGGGAGGAGGGTGAGGATCCAAAAACTACCTATTGGGTACTACCCTTATTCCCTGGGCAATGAAATAATATGTATACCAAACCCCCGTGACACACAGTTTACCTCTATGACAAACTTGCACATGTACCCCTGAGCCTTAAATAAACGTTGGGAAAGAAAAAAACTCTCTGGAACCATCCTAAGTTCCCTGCCATGAGGGCTTCTCCATTAGAGTAGCTCATCCCATGTTACTCTGTGTCTTCACAGCAAGTAGCAAGACGGGTCCGAGTGTGAGCAAGGTGGAGGTCAGTCTTCTATAGTTTTACCTTGGAAGTGGTTTTCCCATCACTTTTGCTGTATTCTATTCATCAGGAGCAAGTTTCTGGGTCCAAGCTTTCTTGTACACATGAGTGCATGCGTCCGTTGAACCTCAAATACATGCACAGATTCTGAATGGATTATGCAAGGCTGTGACTATGGGGAGAGGGAACCACTGGGAACCAGTTCATAAGTTGCCTACCACAGTTGTCCTTTCTCTTTAGTCTCTTTAATCTAGAATGTTTCTCTACCTTTTTTTTTTTTAAAGTATGACTTAGTTATCTTGTGTATTTCATCATCCAGATTTATCCAGTTCTTTTCCCACGATTAAATTCAAAGGAAGCATTTTTGGTAGGAGCGTGAGTTGGCAGTGTTGTATACTTCTATTTCCCATTTTATCACGTTTAGAGGAACATAAGGTCACAGGGTTGGAGGCACTTACATATATTATTTTTCTGTGACTTGTGTATTTATGTCTTCTGCTTATTTTTCCACCAAGTCAGTTTTCTTTCTGTCTCCCTCAAGAGTTCCACATATAGTTGGGAGAGTAAGCCCATGTCTGTGATAGATATTGCAAATATTGTCTCTCAGCATGTCATTGTTATTTTGACTTTATGAGTTTTGCCATTTAACACTTTTTATTTTTGTGGAATTGAGCTTAATATTTTCTTTTACTGCACCTAAGTTTTACCTACAGCTAGATTATAAAGTAATTCACCAAGGTTTTTCTTCTGATATGTGTGTGAATCTATCATTTTGGTTGAGATCTTTCATACATTTGTGATGTATTCTAGCATATTTGTGAGAAATGGACTCATAATTTTTCCTCTCAAGTGTCTGTTCATTTCCTCGCAAATTGGTATCCCACTCCATTTATGTAAAAAAAAATTTTTTGTTCTGTTTTGTTTGCCTAGTGATTTGAGGTTCCATCGTCATCATGTATCAAATGTCCCTAAATACTTCTCTGAATTTTTTATTCTGTATCATCATCGTTTGCTCTGTCTAGTCAGATGCCGCTACCACACTCTTTTGGTTATAGAAGCTTAATAATATGCTTTTGTATCTGAGAGAGTGATTTCCCACTTCTCCTTCCTTTCTCCAAGTTTTATAAAAGCTATTTTGTATGTTTGTTTTTCCACATGAACATTAAAACCAAAATCAACATGTGTGGCCCCAGAAACAAACTGTTGATGTTAAAACTGAAATTGCATTGCATTTGTAAATAAGCTGGAAGATTGTCATCCACAGTTTATGAATTCAGTTAATCTTATTGTAACCGGGTTTTTGGGGTGCGGGGGAGGCACAGCTCCCCTGAGAGAATGTTGCAGGTTCTTGGTCTTTGCTATTTCAGAGAGAGGGGACCACTGCAGGTGCGCGGTAAGTTCGTAAAGTAAATACTGAACCTAAGAAGTGTTGCAGAAAGATGATTTTATTTAGGCAGAGAAAAGTTTAAAAAAGGGGAAGAGAGAAGACTTCCACAAAGAGTGTGGAAGGGGACTCCAGAGGGGAAATCTGGCCGGGTGTGGGGGACAAGGACTTTTAACATGGGAGCAATTCCCTCCTTCTCCAAGCCTCCCTGGCCAATCAAAAGAGTTCCTTTAAACTTCCGCTAGAGTGATTGACTTGTGACCTTTTCCCCCACACCCACGAAAATTAAAACAAAAACTGTTAAATTTCCAGGATAGAGAGAGATGGAAGCAGGGCATGGCTCTGGGAAGTTCTTGCCCTTAAAAGTACGCCCCCTCATAGACCCGGTAAGAGAACACATTCCCTCATTTTCCTATAATGAGGAATGTCTTTCTATTTGTTCAAGTCTAATTTGTGACTTTCAGAAATACATTAAAATGTTTCTTATATGAGTTTCCTGCATTTCTTTTAAGGATGTTTGGTAAGTATTTTTATCTCTTTTGGTGCTATTGTAAAAAAGGGTTTTATCTTTCTTATTTCTTCTATTTTGTGACTTTCAGAAATGTATTAAAATATTGCTAATACAGGTTTCCCACATTTATTTTAAGGATGTTTCTTAAGTATTTTATTGGTGCTATTGTAAAAAGGAATTTTTAAAAAATCTATCTTATTTCTTCTAATTGGATATTCTATGCTAATGTGAAGGTTATTGATCTTTTTAATGGCAATTTTCTATCCTATTTTACTGAACTCTTTTATTGCTTGTGTTAATTTCATCTTTGAATTATTCGGTTTTCCATTTGTAATGTCATACTGTGTCATCTGGGAATTGAAATAGTTATACTTATTTTCCAGTTCTCATGCTTTGGATTGCTTCCTTTTATCTGTTGTATTAATGAATACCGCCCATTTAATGGTACTAGAGATAGAAGCCATTCCTGCTTTTTTTCCTTTTCATCTTACTGGGAACACCTCTAACGTTTTCCCATTAAGTAGGCAGTGATTTGTGATGGAGGTGTATGGGTGTGCATTTGTGTGCACAGATTCTGATATATATAATGGTGAGGAAGTATGTATCAATTCCTATTTTAGCTGGATGACGAATTATGTTAAAATTTACTGTCTATTTTGTTTATATTATTTTCTTTAGCTCTACTAATATGTTGAGTTACACAACGGGATTTCCTAATATTACAGTGATTCTGCATTCCTGAAAACTTTATAAAGTTTGCTAAATTCTGTTTGTAAATTACTTGTTTTTTTTATACCAATGATACTGGATTTTGGTATTTGTGGTGTGGTTTTTTTTACAATATTAATATTTATCAGATTTAGGTATTAGTGTTACAGTTCATAAAAACAAAACAATCTGGAAGTTTTCTTTCTTTCTGGGATAAATTATGTATTATAATATCTAGTTTTAAAACTTTCAGTAGAATTCCCATGTGAAAACATGTGGGCCTGGTGCTTCTGTGTGGTAGTACTTTGATAATTTTCCCTACATCTTCTATGAAAATGGGTCAAAGTTTTCTAACTTGTCCAGTTCTGGTAACTTTGTATTTTTCTGGGAAACTGTTAATTTTGTTTTCAATTTTATTTGTGCAAAGTTATGAAAAATAACCTTTGAAAATCTTTTTCAAAATTTTTTAAATTTCAATTTCTTCTATCGCTTTCCCCTTGTGGTTTATTTCTCTTCCCTCCCCTCCCCTCCTCTCCTCTCTCTCCTTTTTCTGAGACAGGGTCTTGTGCTGTTGCCCAGGCCTGTAGTATAGTGGTGTGATTATGACTCACTGCAGCCTTCACCTCCCAGGCGTCACACGAGCCTCCCACCTCACTCTTCTGAGACTATAGGCATGCGCCACTTTGCCTGGCAAATTTTTAAATTTTTAGTAGAGATGGGGTCTCACTATGTTGCCCAGGCTGGGCTCAAACTCCTGGGCTCAAGTGATCTTCCTGACTCAGCATCCCAAAGTGCTGGGGTTACAGATAAGAGCCACCATGCCTGGCCCTGATTTCTTCTTTTCTCTTCCTTTCCTTTCTTTTTACAGAGTTTAGCTCTGTTGCCCAAGCTGGAGTGCAGCGGTGCCATCTCAGCTCACTGCAACCTTCACTTCCTGGGTTCAAATGATCTCCCACATGAGCCTCCCTCATAGCTAGGACTACAGGGATGCACCACCACACCCAGCTAGTTTTTGTTTGTTTTATAGAGATGGGGTTTTGCCACATTGCCCAGGCTGGTCTCAAACTCCTGAGCTGAAGTGATCCTCTCACCTTGGCCTCCCCAAAGTGCAGGGATTACAGGCAAAAGCCACTACACCTGGCCACTGATTTCTTATTTGATATTTTCTTCTCTCATTTCTCACTCCTTTTTAAATGAGAAACTAGTGGTTTGCCTACTTTGTTGCTATTTTTAGTAAACCAGCATTTTGATTTCTTGGTTCTAATCTTTTTTCTGTTTTCAACTTTATTCATTTATACTTTTGTTTTGATTTTTTCCCCTTTCTTCTGCTTTCTTTGTTGTACTTTTGTTGATTATTGCTTAATTTATTGACCTTTATTCTTTGCTTTTTCGTGTATTTTGTTCATTATTTAATTAATTGACCCTTATTCTTTTTATTTGTATAATTTTTATTTATACTTTTATGATTTATACTTTATTTGTATACTTTTATTTCAACTCTGTAAATTCTCTGTATTATCTGTATAAATAATAAAGGTATAAATAAAATTTATATTTTTTATATAAATATTTGGTTATTACTTTATTGACCTTTATTTTTTACTTTTTATTGGTATAAATATTTAAGGCTACAAGTTTTCTGCTGATTTTTGGCTTTTTGTTTTTGTAGAGACAGGGTTTCACAGTGTTGCCCAGGCTGGTCTCAAACTCCTGTCCTCAAGAGATCTTCCTGCCTCGGCATCCCAAAATGCTGGGATTATAGTTGTGGGAGCTGCTGTACCTGGCCTGTTCTGCTGATTTTAAAGCTTCACCAATGTTTCATAAATTCCAAAATGTTAGCAACTCTGCAATTTTAGTTTATATTTTTCTTTTTACCTAAACATTTTTTAATAGGAATTTTTACAATTTCTAGGGAGAACTTTTTCTACTTTTTGTTATAAATGTCTTACATGATCTCACCGTACTTACCACATAAATGTTCTATCCTGTGGGACGTACTGATTCGTGTTTGTGTGATCCAATATATAGTCTTTTGTGTGTGTGTGTGTGTGTGTGTGTGTGTGTGTGTGTGTGTGTCCTACGTAGCTGAAGAAGAGGTATACTTTCTATTATCAGTATATAAAGCTTACTTTGTATTCATCAGATCTATGAATGATTTTATTGTTTGGAACTTCCACATGTTCACTTAGCTTTCTGTCTTCTTGATTTTCCTTTGACTGAGAGTTGTGTGATAAAATCTATTACTAGTATTTATTAATCTATTTATTGCTGCATCTTTGGTAGTTTCTGCTCTGTGAGACTGATGGCTATGTTATTTGGGGTCTAGATAGTCATAACTTCTATCTTAATTGTGGATTGTGTCCTGTAACATAATAAAGGCCTTTCTTCTTTGACCCTGGTGTTAGCAGCTTAGGTTGTGTGCTATCAGAATCACAGTTACACTTTCTTAGGGTTTACATTACCTGGTACACCTTCACCCATCTTTTTACTTTTAGCCTTTCTGAATCACTTAAGCATGCTTCTTGTATACAGCACAGAGATGACTTTACTTTTTCTTTTTGAGATGCGGTTTTGCTCTGTCTCCCAGGCTGGTGGGCAGCCTGGGAGACAGAGGCACGATCTTGGCTCACTGCAGTCTCTGCCTCCTAGGTTCCAGCGATTCTCATGCCTCCACCTCCTCAGTAGCTGAGATTACAGGTGCACACCACCACGCCCAGCTAATTTTTGTATTATTAGTAGAGATAGGGTTTCACCATGTTGGCCAAGCTGGTCTCAAACTCCTGACCTCAGGTGATCCGCCTGCCTCAGCCTCCCAAAGTGCTGGGATTACAGGCTTGAACCACCACACCCAGCCGAGACGAGTTTACTTTTTTAAAGACTGATATGTTTGGTCTCAAATAGCTCATATTATTTTTATTACATTTACTGTGTTTATATTTGTATGTGGTCTATTTTCTCTCAAATTTTTTTAATTTGGAAGGTATATATACATTTGTGCTGCTAGCAATGTTTATGCTAATGCCTTTTGTCAACCACCTATTCCTTATGAGACAATTATTACTTTACTTCTTTTTGTTTCTTCTTTGTTCCATTTTGAAGTTGTGGTATTTCTGCCTTGAGAGAACTGTAACCTTTTCTCCTTTTAGTCTCAGACCTATAATTAAACATATTTTTCATATATAGATAAAAGGACCATTAGTTATCTGGCCAAAGTTTGCACAATTATCTTTTCATTGATAGAGCTTATCTAACTTTTATGTGCATACAAATCCCTTGAGGATCTTGTTAATATGAAGATTCTGATTCAGAAGATCCGAGATAGGAGCTGAGATTTTGCATTTTGTTTTTATTTTGTTTGTTTGTTTTGAGACAGTCTCACTCTGCCACGCAGGCTGGAGTGCAGTGGTGTGATCTCAGCCCACTGCAACCTCCACCTCCTGGATTCAAGCAGTTCTGCCTCAGCCTCCAATGTAGCTGGGACTCTAGGCATGCACCACCATGCCTAGCTCCTTTTTATATTTTTAGTAGAGATGGAGTTTTGCCATGTTGGCCAGGCTGATCTCAAACTCCTGACTTCAGGTGATCCACCCATCTTGCCCTCCCAAAGTGCTGAGATTACAGCCGTGAGCCACCACATCCAGCTGAGATTTTGCATTTTGAACAGCCTCCTAAATTTTGCTGCTGCTGCTGCTGGCTACAGATTACATTTTGAGCAGCCATGTTCTCCTAGATTGCTCAGGAAGAGTTTATGAGTATAGTATTCCTCGTTCTTGCCTGTTTTAAAGTGGTTTTCCATAGTCTTGGTAGTTAAAGGGTAGTTTAACTGGATACACAATCGTTGGCTCCCATTTGCTTGTCTCAAGTTTCTTGAAAATGTGCTTTGTTTCTCACTCCAGATGCTGCCGTTGAGACTTCAGTGCCAACTGATGGTGACTGGAGAGTCAGGAGAATTCTTTATCTTCATAGCATAAGTATTTTAGTAGCACATATCATGGAGTTTATTATTCTTTGGCAATTTTTCCATATGCAAAATGGGCCTTTTTACTTTGTAGATTGATGTCTGGTCTAATATCTGGAAAATTTTTGGGGGAAGAGACTTACAGCTTTGAATTCTATTCCACATTTAAAAGTGATAATTGTTTTTTCTCTTCTGGGACTCTAATTATAGGTTTGTTGAGTCTTTGCTTCTCTTCCATGTCTATCCCTTTCTCTGATTGATTTTACCTCTATTTCCTTTCTCTTTATTTATTTATTTTTTTAGGACTTAACCGTGAAGTCACCTTTCCCAACACACACATACACACACACTCTCACACACACACACTCTGTCTCACACACACACACCCACACACACTCTCTCACTCTTTCTCACACACACACACTCAGACTCTCACACTCGTGCATTGGCTTCCAAATCTACCACCTGAGGTCCTAAGCAATTTCAGACCCCTTCATTTGTATTTCCAGTAGCCAGTGCTGGGATACGCAAGATCTAAGGCTTATTTTGGAAACTTTGCCACTCAAGAGTAGGACCTTTTCCCCCAGAGGCAGTTCTGTGTTAGTATCACAGTGTTAGTATCCCATTGTCTCCCATCTGCTTTCTACTCAGATGTGTGTGAGTCTGCCTTGACATGGGTTCTGAAAAGGCACTACTGGTTTCAGAATGTTTATTTCTCCTCATGCACATAACTTGAAGTTTGAAGTACTATCTATCTCTTTTCCTAGTTGAAAAAAAATCGGTATGTATTTGTGCTGTATTTACTGTGATCATTTTTGCAGAATAGAAGGAAAGATTCTGGTTTCTGTAGTTGCCATCATTTCTATGGAATCTAGACATCAAGATTTCATTTCAATAAATGTTCTACTGCTAAGATACACAAAATAAAGTTGAAATTACTTGCCTATTTTAACAGCCTATGGTTGAGTGACCACTGAAATTTCAATACCCCCCAGTAATGGAGAACTCATTAACTACTATTAGAACTCACTTCAAAATTTGGTATAGTCTTAGTAATAATGTTCTTATTTGTACTTAAAATATTCTCCCTGAAACTGCTCTTTTCTTTTCCCTCTCCCTCCCTCTCCCTCCCTCTCCCTCCCTCTCCCTCCCTCTCCCTCCCTCTCCCTCCCTCTCCCCTCCCTCTCCCTCCCTCTCCCCTCCCTCTCCCTCCCTCTCCCTCCCCTCCCTCCCTCTCCCTCCCTCTCCCTCCCTCTCCCTCCCTCTCCCCTCCCTCTCCCTCCCTCCTCTCCCTCCCTCTCCCCTCCCTCCCTCTCTCTCTCTCTCCTCCCCCAACCCTCCCTCTTTCCTTCTTTCCCTCTTTTTCTTTCTCAAAGTCTTGTTCTGTTGCCCAGGCTGGAGTGCTGTGGTGCAATCAATCTCAGCTCACTGAAACCTCCGCCTTCTGGGTTCAAGTAATTCTCCTGCCTCAGCCTCCTGAGTAGCTGGGACTATAGGTGCCTGCCACCATGCCTGGCTAATTTTTGTATTTTTAGTAGAGACAGGGTTTTGTTGGCTAGGCTGGTCTTGAACTCCTGACCTCAAGTGATCCACCCACCTTGGCATCCCAAAGTACTGGGATTACAGGCGTGAGCCACCACACCTGGCCTTTTTTTTTTTTTTAATAGTCCCTAAATTCTGACCTTTGAGGTCAAATAAAATAAGTGAAAAATCTTTTTTTTTTTTATCTAATGAATTTTAAAATACTTGGTGGTTAAAAATCATGACCAAAAGTGGTCTTTTTCAGAATTAAATTATTCTGATTACTTCAGTCTTCTTATTGCTTCTAGATACAGAATTGCAGTTTAAAACAGGATCACATTATAGGAATGAGCCTTTGTGCTTATTTTATTAGTTGCTCTTATTTTTAACTGAAAGCTCAGTCTACATCACAGCTTTCTTAATTTAAAAACATCAATTTTATTTGCTAAATAAAATTTAGACAAATATTTTATAAAACTGAAGTTTGGCTTTTAGAATTCTCGTTGTTTATATGTGTGCTACAATTCCAAGTGGGTTTTGGAAAACTTATAACTTCACAAGTTTAGAATCTGGATACAGTTGCGCCTCTTTATTTTTAAAAATGCCCCAGTTGTAATGTTTTACTGGAAGGTCCCAACTAAGAAGGTACTAGGTGATATGAAAACAGTACAAAAATAATGACTTATAATAAAAAGGCCAATAAACATGTTAGGTTTTTATACTTACTGCAGAGATCAAGGGATACATAGAGCTGAAATTTGTTTTAACTTCAGCTTTTTTTTTTATTTCGGCTTTTTATGGGTTTCTCAATCACTTTACTTGTCTGCTGTAGGACGCTTTTATTTGCTGATAAGGGCTGTTAACCAGTTTCAAAGTTGGATAAATAAAATTGCCATTACACACAGGGCTATAGGTTATACTGGGCTAAACTGGTCCTGTCTTCAGTTAGCAAAATCAGTGGAGGAAGAACAAAGCCAAGACAGTAAAAGGAAACATCCCGTGGGACAAGTCCTTCAGAGAGGTAGAATAGCAAACTAAGTGAGGGGGAGGGAAATGCTTTTGTAACAAATGAAAGACTTGCCTTTCCTGCATCATTTCCTGATTCCAGATTAAAGCCTAATTAAAACTTTATGTATGCTCAACTCTATGTATGCAGGACCAGTTTGTTTCCTATGATCAAAAATTCTAAACCTTTGTGCTTCAGAGTCAAAGCCAAAATGATACCCCACCATTCCGTTCTTTTTCTCTTCTTACATACGAGAGAGAAGAGAGGACGTTTTCTTATTTCCTGTTCTCTCATCAGTATTTCTACAGGATAATCAACAGACTATCCATTCCCTTCAAGATCATGAGTAGATTTTCCACAGTCTAGTCAGTCTTACGCACCTTGTGAGCCCCCAGGAGGAGCTTGACCCACTCAGTCCAGTTTCTTTGCAACCTTGTGTCATCAAAGATTTCAGTCTCACCTTTGATAAACCTTACTGCACGGCTAGTACATGAAAAAGTAGATGAGACAAGAGACTATCAAACTGGCATGACAGAATTTATGGAAGATAGTTTCCTGTACAAATCACCTAAACACGTATCTGATAATAATAGTTCTTATTAATAATCTCTTAATCTTCACTTTTAATTCTTATTTCAAATTTGTCTTCTTTTCATCCACCCATAAAACCTATCCTTTTTCTTTTTTTTAAAATCATAATTCTTTTTTCTTTTATCAAACTATATTTTAGACATAAAGGCAGTATTTTTTTCATTTTCTTTTCCCTCCTATAGGCAATAATGTCTCTAATTTTAAAATTTAAGAAATGTCTTTTCCTTTTAATTTTATTTTCCCATCATTTCAAACAAGTTTTCTGTTTAGTTTATAACTTCCTCAAGTCATGTGCTGAATATTATCTTCTTTAAAAATGTGTAAGTGAACAAAATATAATATTGCATTTGTATCTCAGTGGAAGTAACTTAGATATAACATAGGAACAGTTAATTAAGAAAATCACCAAAACAAAATGAAAGTATGCAGTCCTGCCATGGTGGTGGTTCACACCTGTAATCCCAGTACTTTGGGAGGCGAGGGTGAGTAGATCACTTCAGCACAGGAGTTCGAGTCTAGCCTGGGCAACATGGTGAAACCTGGTCTTTAAAAAAAAATTAGCCAGGCATGGTGTTGTATGCCTGTAGTCCCAGCTACTCAGGAGCCTGAGGTGGGAGGATTGTCTGAACATGGAAGGTTGAGGCCGCAGTGAGCCGTGATTGTACTGCTGCACTCCAGCACTTTAGCCTGGGTGATAGAGTGAAAAACCAGCATTCACTTAAAAAAAAAAAACAAAAAAAACCGCTAGACTAAAAAAAAAGGAAGAACAGGCATGAATTTTGTTTCTATTTATGTATTTGTTGTCAAGGCTTATTACAGTCCTAAAGAATTAAAATTCAAAAGCATTTGGGAACACTGCCTCAATGCATAAAAGGTAAAACCAGTAAAATGTATACAGATAACACTGGTGAAATGCTGAGGTGTTTGAAGGCAAAAATTTGTACTTTATTTCATTTTATTTGGAGATGGAGTCTTGCTCTGTTGCCCAGGCTGGAGTGCAATGGTGCAATCTCAACTTACTGCAACCTCTGCCTCCTGGATTCAAGTGATTCTTGTGCTGGGATTACAGGCATGCGGCACCACACCAGCTAATTTTTGTATTTTTCCAGAAATGCGATTTCACCATGTTGCCAGGCTGGTCTCAAACTCCTGACCTCAAATCACCCACCCGCCTTGACCTCCCAAAGTGCTAGAATTACAGGTGTGAACTACCACACCTGGCCCAACTTAGTACTTTAAAGTAGTCTGTTTGGTAATGAAAACTTTTTTAACCCCTAAGAGGGACATCTTTAGTATTTTTATAGTAATAGTAGGATGTTATTTCTACAGTGTTTGACGTTTGTACTGACGGTACAAAGGCAATGGTGAATAAAACTGCTGATGCTTTAGAACAAATTAAAGAAATGGCACTAACCACAGACCATGAATTAGAGAATGCCAAACCACTGCTCCCAGGAGAAAATACAGGATTGGATTTTTGTAAACCTCTGATCACAATATTTTATCAACCAGTTAACATATGACTTGTTTTATGTGTGTTTCTGTTTGAAGGCACTTTATTTAATACATATTGTTGATTCATTAATATTGAACTATATAGATCTTTCACTTCTTTGGTTAAATTGATTCCTAGTTTATATTCTTTGTAGCTATTGTAAATGGGGTTGTTTCCTTGATTTTATTTTCAGATTGTTCACTGTTGGTGTATATAAATGCTACTGATTTTTATGTGTTAATTTTGTATCCTACAACTTAACTGAATTCATTTATCAGTTTTAACAGTTTTTTTTTTTTTTGTAGATTCTTTAGGTTTTTCTAAATATAAGACCATGTCATCTGCAAAAAGCTAATTTGATTTCTTCCTTTCCAATTTTAATGCCCTTTATTTCCTTCCTTTTCCTAACTGCTCTGAGCAGGACTCAGATCTCATTATGTTGAATAAAAAGTAGTGAAAGTAGGTATCCTTGTCTTGTTCCAAATCTTAGAGGAAAGGCTGTCATTTTTTCCCCATTCAGGATGATGTTAGCTGTGGGTTTGTCAAAATGTATTTTATTGTTTTTAGACATGTTCCTTCTATACCCAGATATTTTTTGTCATAAAGGGATGCTGAATTTTATCAAAGGCGATTTCAGCATCATTAAAATAGTCCTGTGGCTTCCGTTCTTGATTCTGATAATGAAATATATCAGACTCATTCATTTTTATATGCTGAAGCATCCTTGCATTCTGGGATAAATCTCTCGTGATTATGATAAGTAATCTTTTTAATGTGGTGTTGAATTCACTTTGCTTATATTTTGTTGAAGATTTTGGCAAACAGGCTCATCAATGACATTTGCCAGTAGTTTTTATTGTTGTCTGTTTGTCTGGTTTGGTGGCAGGGTAATGCTGACATCAAAAAAATGTTTGAAAATATTCACTCCTCTTTAATTTTTTGAAGAGTTTTAGTAGAACTGTTGCTGGTTCATCTTTAAATGTTTGATTGAATTCACTGGTAAAGTCATTCCGTAGGGGCTTTTGTTTAATGAGAAATGTTTTATTATAGCTTTAATCTTATTATTTATTGTTGATTTCTTGATGTTTTCTATTTCTTCATGGTTTAATCTTGGGTAGGTCATATGTGCCTGGCAATGTATCCATTTGTTCTAGGTTTTCCAATTTGCTGGCATATAGTTGTTCATAATAGTCTCTAGTTTCTGTGGTCTCAGTTATCTCTCCTTTTTTGTTTCTGATTTTATTTATTTTGGTCTTCTCTCATTTTTCTTAATCTAGTTGAAGTTGTGTCAATTTTTATCTTTTCAAAAAACCAACTTTTCATTTTAAAGTTGATATTCTTTATTTTTTGTCTGATTTCGTGTATTTCTGCCCTAATCTTTATTATTTCTGTCTAATTTTGGATTTGGTTTGTTCTTGTTTTCTAGTTTCTACAGTCACATTGTTAGGTTGTTTATTTTAAAAGTCTGCCTACCTTTTTGTGATAGGTGATTATTGCTATAAGCTTTCCTCTTAGCACCATTTTTGCTGTTTCTATAGATTTTGATATGTTGTATTTCCATTTTAATTTATTTTAAGAATTTTAACATTTCTTTCTTAACCATTAGTTGACCCATTGGGTGTTTAGAAGCATATTTTAAATTTCAGTGTTTGTGTAGTTTCCAAGATTCCTCTTGTTGTATTTTTAATTTTATTCCATTGTGGTCAGAAAAGATAGCTAACATAATTTGTACTTTTTTGAATTTTTTAATACTTGTTTTGTGGCCTAAGATATGGTCTATTCTAGTGAATGTTCTATGTGCTGATGAAAATAATATGTATTCTGTAGCAGTTGGGTGATTGTCTGTAAATATCAGTTAGACCTGTTTGGTCTAGGGTATAGTTCAAGTTCAGTGTTTCTTTGTTGATTTTCTGTCTGAATGATCTGTCAATTACTGGGAGTGGGGCACTGAAATTTCTTACTACTATTGTATTGCAGTCTATGTCTCCCTTTAGATCTATTAATGTTTTCTTTATATACTTGAAAGCTCTGGTGTTGGGTACAAAAATATTTATAATTATTATATCTTCTTGCTGAATTGATCCCTTTATCATTATATAGTGCCCTTCTGTGGTCTCTCTTTACAGTCTTTGACTTGTCATCCATTCTGTGTAAGTATAGTTACTCCTATTCTTTTTTGGTTTCTGCATGCATGGAATACCTTTTTCTATCCTTCACTTTCAATCTATGTGTGTCTTTATAGTTGAGGTGGGTTTCTTGTAGGCAGCATGTAGTTGGGTTTTGTTTCATTATCCATTCAGCTACTCCATGACTTTTAATTGGAAAATTGAGTTCATTCACATTCAGAGTTATTAAGTTAATGACTTACTACAAGCAACCATTCTGTTGCTTGTTTTCTGGTTGTTTTGTAATGCCTTTCTTCCTTTCTTACTTTCTTTGTGGTTAAGTGATTTTCTCTGGTAGTATGTTTTAATTTGTTACTTTTTATTTTTAGTGTACTTTTCATAGTTCTTTTGCATTGTGGACACCATGAGGCTTACAAAAACATCTTTATAGATGTAACAAGTTGTTGTAAAGAGATGAAAACTTATGGACCACAAAAAAAGAATAGAAACAAACTTTAATTTTATCCCCCCATCACATTTTGACTTTCTATTGTTTCAATTAACATACTTTTATATTGCCTAACTCTTGACAATTACTGTAGCTATTAGTTTTTGATCTGTCCCTTAGGCTTTATACTAGAGTTATAAGTGGGTTTTACACCACATTTACAAGTATTAGAGTATTCTGGATTTGTCTGTGTACACATAAAAGAGCTGCAATTCATGTGGCAACAAATTTCTCAAAAGAAACCACAAAGGCTAGAAGAGAGTAGGATGACATTAATTTTAACACTGGGTTTTATAATTCAAATGTTTTCTTTTTACCTGTTAGTGGTGGTGGCGGCGGTGGTTGTTTTTCTTTCTTATGGAAGATTTCCTGGCCATGTACAGTGGCTCACACCTGTAATCCCAGCTCTTTGGTAGGCTGAGGTGGGCAGATCACTTGAGGTCAAGAGTTTGAGACTAGCCTGGCCAACATGGTGAAAACCCATCTCTACTAAAATACAAAAATTACATGGGTATGGTGAGGCATGTCTGTAATTCCAGTTACTTGGGAGGCTAAGGTAGGAGACTTACTTGAACCTGGGAGGTGGAGGTTGTAGTGAGCTGAGATCATGCTACTGCATTCCAGCCGGGGCAGCAGAGCGAGACTCTGTCTCAAAAAAAAAAAAAAAAAAAAAATTCAAAAAAAGAGAATTCCCTTTAGCATTTTTTTGTAAAATGAGTTTGGTGGTGAATTCTCTCTGCTTTTGTCTGAGAAAGACTTTATCTCTCCTGTTTGAATGATAGCTGGATACAATAGTCTTTCATGGCAGTTACTTTCTTTCAGCACTTTGAAAATGTCATCCTACTCCCTTTTGGCCTGTGTGGTTTATGTTGAGAAGTTCATTGCCAGATGAATTGGAGCTCCTTTATATGTCATTTGTTGCTTTTCTCTTGTTGCTTTTAGGAGCCTCTCTTGGTCCCTGACTTTGAGAATTTGATGATTATATCCTTTAAGTTACTCTTATTTGGGTTGAATCTATTTGATGTTCTCTGACCTTCCTGTACCTGGATATTTTTCTTTCTCATGTTTTGGAAAGTTTTCTGTTATTATTTCTTTGAATAAGTTTTCTACCCCTTGTTTTGGCTCAGTTTCCTCTTGAACATTCATAATTCTTGATTATTGTCTTTTTAGGCAATTTTTTCTATATGTTTGTTCCTTTCATTCTTTTTTCCTTTTTCTCTTGACTCTGTATTTTCTTTTTCTTTCCTTTCTTTTTTTTTTTTTTTCCTTTTTTTGGTGGAGACAGAGTCTTGCTCTGTCACCCAAGCTGGAGTGCAATGGTACAATCTTGGCTCACCAGAACCTCTGCCTTGTAGGTTCAAGAGATTCTCATGGTTCAGCCTCCTGAGTAGCTGGTACTACAGGCAAGCAGTGCCACACCTGACTAATTTTTTTGTATTTTTAGTAGAGATTGGGTTTTGCCATGTTGTCCAGGCTGGTCTCGAACTCAGGCAATCCATCCACCTCAGCCTCCCAAAGCTGATGCTGCATTTTGTTTTTATTTTTTTGAGACAGGTTCTCACTGTTACCCAAGCTGGGGTACAGTGATGTGAACTCGGCTCACTGCAACCTCTCCTCCCAGGCTCAAGTGATCTCCCCAGTTCAGCCTCCTGAGTGGCTGGGACTACAGGTACCAGCCACAAATATATAATTTGTGTGTGTGTGTGTGTAGAGAGAGATAGGGTTTTACCATGTTGCCCAGGCTGGTCTCAAACTCTAGGACTCCAGTGATCCACCAGCCTCAGCCTCCCAAAGTCTTGGGATTACAGGCATGAGCCACTATACCTGGCCCTAACTCTGTATTTTCAAATAACCTGTCCTTGAGCTCACTGATTGTTTGCTCTACTTGATCCATTCTGCTATTAAGAGCTTCTAATGAATTGTTCAGCTCAGCAAATGTATTTTTCAGTTACGCAGTTTGTCTGATTTTTCTTTATTCAATCTCTGTTAAATTTCTCTGATAACATATAAAAGCAACTTAGACATTTATCTTGGAGATCATTGAGTTTCCTTTAAATTGTCATTTTGAATTCTTGGTCATAGGTCCCATATCACCATCCTATTAGGGTCAGTCACAGTTTCCTTGCTTTGCTCTTTTAGCGAGGTCATGGTTCCCTATTTGCTGTTATTTATTGTGAATATACATCTATGTTTTTGCATTAAATGATTATTCCACTCTTCTCTGTCTGGCTTATTTTGGTTATTACTGCATATGTTTGCTTAGAGGTTCTTTGAATTTACTTGCTGAATTTCTTTCTTTCCCCCGCTGGTTGCTGCGTTCTTTTAATACTAGATTGTGCCTTGAGCCTAGGTTTGGCTTGGCTCTAGTTAATGATCAGAGCACCGCCCATCCCAAATAAGGGAGGTGCCAAAGGGATGTCCCAGCAGTGTGGGAAGGCTGGCTCGGGGTTCATGCCCAGGGGACCTGTGGAGTATTCCTTCTACAATGTACTGCTGCTGAACAGCTACTTTGATTTGGAGTCTCTTTTCATTGAATTTCACATGGAGTTTCTAGTGCTGGGTGTAATACTCCCATTTCCCTCCTTTATCTGTGGCTATCCTCAGGTATATTTTTCCTTTCAGGCATTCACGATGCTTCCCATGGGTTGAAGCAGGGATAGGTCTCCTGTCAGGAAACTTAAGGTGGTGGGGGAAGCTGGTTGTCCACCTCAATCTCACTTTTTTTTACTGTAGAAACCATGAGTCAGGGATATTTTTTGTACATTTTGTTGTAGACTGATTGGAGTGTGGGATGTTGAGGATATAGAAGTCTAATTCTCAGACCATCTTCTTGGGTTTTTTTCATCACCTCTTTGTGGCCCTAGGAGCTGTCTCATCTTCATATTTGAGTTTTTGAATATTATCAGCGATATTTTATGAGAATGTTTTAGTTTCCCTCTTAGGCTTGTCCTGCCTGTTTTACTGTGAGAATCTTGGATTTAGTTAGGTATCTTATATAGGTTTTTTGTATATTGTAGCCTGATGAACATATGTTATGTTTGGTATGAGATATACTGATCACAGCATCAACAGTGATGTGAAAATACAATAAAAGTTCAACCCTGCCCTGTGCCCAATATAGAAACTCTGCCATGGCACCCAAGGAAATCTGAACTTACATGTAGGGCTGTACTTGAGAGTTTTACTGTTGGACTTCACAATGCAATTGAGTTATTTCTACCTGCTCTCTTATATGCAACTTTTCCCCCATAATTTGTTGAGCAAATTGAGGTAAGCTTACAAGGAAGAAACATGTTATTGTTTATTGATAGCCTATACTATACCAGGCTGTTTTAAGTGCTTGCTTATATCTGGGGTGTGTAATATTTTTCTGTAAAGAGCCAGGTAGTCAATATTTTAGAATGTGCATGACATACATTCTTTGCTGTAACTACTTAACTCTAATTGTAACTGTAAGGAAAGCAGCCATAAACAATATTTAAACAAATGATGTAATTGTGTTTCAATAAAACTTTATTCAAAAAACAGCAGGCTACTCAGACTGTGGGCTGTAGTTTTCCAATACCTGGGATGTACTCTCTTCTTTAATTTTCACAACAACTCAACAAGGTAAATATTATTATTCCCATTGTACAAATTTGAATACAGGGGCACGCAGTCTGCCTGAAGAGTCCATGCTCTCGACAATATGTCATACTACTGTCTCTTGAGTGGAAGGGTAGCAAAAATGGTGTAATTTTTTTCATTCTTTTGGGTTTTTTTTTAGACAGGGTTTTGCTGTGTCACCCAGGCTAGAGTGTAGTAGCCATTCATAGCTCACTATAACTTCAAAATCCTGTGCTAAAGCAAATCCTCCCACCTCCATCTCTGCCTCCTGAGTATCTGGGACTATAGGCATGCACTACCATACTTGGCTAATGTTTGTATTTTTTGTGAATATGGGGTTTTACTATGTTGCCAGGGCTGCTCTCAAACTCTTGGCCACCAGTTATCCTCTTGCCTTAGCCTCTCAAAGTGTTGGGATTACAGGCATGAGCCACTGTGCCTGGCTAGATGTAATTTCTTAATTGTCATATACTTGAAAAATACAATAAAAATAACAGTGCTGGCTGGGCACAATGGCTTACACCTGTAATTCCAGCACTCTGGGAGGCGGGTGGATCTCTTGAGTCCAGGAGTTCAAGACCAGACTTGACAACATAGGTGAGACCCTGTCTCTACCAAAAATACAAAAATCATCTAGGTGTGGCAGCTCATGCCTATAATCCCAGCTGCTCAGAAGGCTGAGGCATGAGAATTGCTTGAACCCAGGAGGTGGAGGTTGCAGTGAGCCATGATCACACCACTGCAGTCTAGCCTAGGTGACAGAGTGAAACCCTGTCTCAAAAAAACAAAATAACAATACTATGGTTTTATCATACATAATCTAATCAAATGCTTAAATAACCCTGCAAGATAGGGGATATTATCTTCCCTTTTCCAAAGAGAAAATTAAAGCAAAGCTTCAGGGGTTTGTTTAATGTCATACAGCTAATAAATTGTGGGCTCTAAATTAGAATTTGGGTCAAATTCATCTAGGTTTGTGTCTCCTTCATGAACATCAAGGGAGAGGCAATAGAGGATACCGATTTTAAAAAGACCAAACCTTTATAGAGTTGTATCTCTCACCTACCAGAGGTAACGACCAGGTAGATCTAGGTATATGCATAGGAGTGAGTGGCTGAGAGTCTGGGTAGATTAAACAGCAATTTATTTTCTCACAGTTTTGGAGGATACAAGTCCAAGATCAAGGTGCCAGCATCATCAGTTTCTGGTGGGAGCCTTTTGTCAGCATTCTGTGTCTTCACGTGGCATGGAGAGGGCAAGCTTTCTAGAGTCCCTTTTTATAAGGGTACTAATCCCATCAAAAAGGCCTACCCTTGTGACTTCATCTAAACATAATTATCTAAGACCCATCTCCAAATACAACACTTCGGGGGTTAGAGCTTCAACCTATCAATCGCTTTTGGAGAGAAACCTGAAAAGTCTTCCTCTTAACCCTTATAATGGGTATAGGAGATCTAAGGGGGTACTGATCTCCATGTATGTGTTCCTTTTTTTTTTTCTGGGAAAAAAAAAAACCAAAACACTTTAATTTTTAAGACAACTGCAAGCACCTCAAACAATGGATTATTGTTACAACACTTGTTAGCTTTTCACAATCTAGTAATTGCAAAGGCATATGGATAAATGTTAATTGGACAAAGTCAAAAATGAGGCACCTTAACGATGTAAAATTTAAAATAAAAAGACATTCAATCCACTGACTTCTAAAAGAGGCTAAATATACCTCTATATATTACATTCTAAAATTGTATTGCCTACTATGATTTGTGTCCTGGATTCTACAATTAATTGTAAGGAGGAAATGCATAAACAAAACTGTGCAGCCTGCAAAGGGAAAATCATTTTCTCAACTTCATTTCCTGGAAAGACAATGAAAAAGCTAGTAAAATTGGCAGGTTTTGTAACTATTTATGAAGAAATATTTTAGCTGAGTACTACATAATGTATGTGTTCCTTCTTAACTCTTGCTGGGGAAAGGACAAATCTCATTTTGAGTGTATATGCTCATCTTGATCTTGCTGATTGACATGTTGACTTCTGGTGACGCTTCATGTGATTCTAAGAGCAGAGATCCCTTCTCATCCTGGATGATGAGGATAGAAGATGTAGGATACATGTGCTCTTTGTCCCGGTAACCATGGTTCCTTTTTCAGTCACCTACTCACACAGCCTTACCCCAGACTGTATCATTACATATGGCTGTACCCTTTCCATAATTCTATTTCTTGTAACCTGGTCTCTGACTGCAGCCTCCATCTTTCTGCTCACCACCTCTAACTCTGACTCCTAACAGTCTTTTAAGCCCACCTGGACTTTTGATATGGTTTGGTTCTGTGTCCCCACCCAAATCTCATCTCTAATTGTGATCCCCATGTGTCACGGGAGGGGCCTGGTAGGAGGTGATTGGATCATGGGTGTAGTTTCCCCATGCTGTTCTTGTGATAGTTCTCACAAGATCTGATGGTTTAAAAGTGTTTGGCATTTTCCCTCTCACTGGCTTGAGTCTCTCCTGCCACAGTGTAACATGTGCCTTACCTTCCCTTTGCCTTCTACCATGATTTTAAGTTTCCTGAGGCCTCCCTAGCTATGCAGAACTGTGAGTCAGTTAAACCTTTTTGTTTATAAAGTACCCAGTCTTAGGTAATTCTTTATAGGTGTGTGAAAATGGACTAATACAACTTTCAATTTATTAATCCTACTTTTTTTTTTCCTTTTTTTGCTATAACTCACTACCATAATGACCTTACTTTTCTTTTTAAATTCTAAGGTCAGTCATTATAGTCATTGCCTTTTACACACCCTTGAGATACTTTCACTTCCTCATGCCTGCATCTGTGCAGCTGAACGTGGCTGGAATAAAACATACAATTGGTCTGATTTGGTCTCACTTTAAATTCATGGCCATAATTTTCAAGGGGACTCGATGCTGCCAGGCAGACATGCTATACATTCTTAGTCCATCCACTCTCCCATTTTATATCTCATTTTCTTCTTTAAAAACTTTAATACTTCCTTCTACATCCTCACTCTCAATGATCTAGTTTCTATTCCACTTCAAAAGCTGATGGAAGGAATTAACGGATTTCTCCATCACATCTACTCATTTGCCAGCTTTGACATCTATACACTCTGCCTTCCCAGGTGTGACCAGGAATGAACTGTCTAGACTCCTATCTAACATCCTGCTTCTACTTCCAGATTAGATCCAATCACCTCTTCCTACTCAAGGACATTGCTGCAATTCTTCCTTTTTTCCTACATCATTAAATTTTATATCTCTAATGGATCATTCCTATTAGACATGAAACAGGCTATCATTTCTCACATCTTTAAAAAAGAAGTATTCTTGACCCTGTCTCCCCCTTTATCTCAGCAGCTATTTTCTGTTTTTGCTCCTTTTTACATGAAAATTCTCTGGAAGAATCATTGACATTTGATGTCTCCAATTGGTCTCCTTTATTCATTCTTGAATTTGTTCCAAACACTCTTTGCTTTCAATGGTCTTCTGCAACTGACCAATGACCGATGACCTCCCTTGCTAATATTTTCAACCTATAAGCAGCATTTGACACAACTGGTCACTGACTCCTTCTTGAAACCCTTCTTTTGGTATCTGAAATAACATTCTTTCTCCCCTCCTACCTCAAGGGCTGTTATTTCTGTCTCATTTGCTGTTTTTTTTTTCTTTTTTTTCCTCATTTCCTCAATTTTTAAATGTTGCTACACCTAAGACCTATTTCCTGGACACCTCTTTTGTCTGCTTCCATTCCTCAGGTTCTCCTCCAAGGCTGTAGACACAGTCCACATGTTGGTCACTCCAAATTTATGCTCCCAGTTCAGTCTTTGACCCTGAGTTGCATATTGGTCTACAGAGCTGTCAACTTGACCTTTCTCCATTTGATGTCTAACAGGCATTTCAAGTTAAATATATCCAGAACTGAGTTGTTTTCTCACACCCTACCTGCTTTTTCTACTTAAAATATTTTTCCTGTTTTCTTTCCTAGTGAACGAGTGTTAAGCAGTTTTACCTACACAGATTTGCACAAAATTGGGTACCATGTGGGGTATGTAGAAGCTAACCTCATGGTCTCTGCCTTGAGCATTTAAAATTCAGTAAAGAAGATGTGGCATAAGCCAGTAGTACTCTCCTAGCCACCATTCTTCCTTTAGGAATCCCAGGTTTTACCTGGGCTCATGAATGCCTAGTGCCAGGTTGACGACAGTGCAATAAGACAGGAAGAGCATTGTTCCCACACACCGCAGAACTGCCACATCAGCCCTGACTGCTTATGCTCAAACTACTATGTGAGAGTGAAATAAACTCTCTTGTTTAAGCTTCTGTTGTATTTTATAGCAGCCCAGTTGGCATCCTGCATAGGGAGATAAGAGCTTAAGCAGGTGAACCACAGAATTTCCCCAGCTGTGAATGATAGGAGGCTGGAGGGTGGGGAGTATGGAATTCTGGGGCCACTGGGGGTAACTTGATTGAGAGAAGTGGGCTGGTATAAGACACAGGGAACCTGCGGGGACCAGGTATTTGGCAGAGCTGTGACCTTCCTGAATACATGAACATATAGACCGCATTCTAGCTCAAAAAGAGTCTGCTATTAGAATTTGGCCAAGCCAGTTTGTGAACTCTGATAAGCCAAGAGTTGTTTTAAAATATTTAGTTGTTGTCAGCAGTATGAAACCCTCTTTTCTAATTTTATGCCCAACTGGTATATATAGAGACCTAAAGGCAGATCTGCTCTGGGTGAATGGAGGCCATATTCTCTCTGTTTCCCTGTAAGCCTATGGGTGGGCTCAGCCGTGAAACAGTCTTAAAGCAATTTATTCTAAGCCCCTTACTTAGCAGATGGTAAAACTTAAGCTGAGAGAGATTTACTATTAAACCAGAAGTATGTCATTTCACCTCTCTGGGCCTTGGTTTCCTCCTATTTAAAACAAGTGTGAATTAATTAATGTCTAAAATCTCTTCTAACGAGTAACAAAAGAAGCTTGTAAGGAAGAAAACTCATGACTGTTGGTCAACTGCTAGGTGCTATTGTGAAAGAATACAGGCTGTGTGCTAGGTTGGTATCAGGTCTGCCAGGCACACTTCTAACAATGACTGGGTAAGATAGTTCAGAACAACATTGAGTTTGTTATGTACCTGAATCCACGTATTCTGGCAACAGAAATGGCAGGTGATTTTATGTATCCTCATTTCGTTCAGTTTGCCGAACTCTCTGGTGAAGTAGCCAGACTAGGCATTCCTCTCCCCCTTTTATAGATGAAGAAACTGATGGTAACTGCTCTTCTCAAGGTCACACAGTCAGCAAATGTTTGAGGTAAGACTAAAATCCAGGTCTAGCACTCTTTATGACAACTCTTCCTAAATTAGCAGACCTAAAAATGTAAATGAATTCACTCTTTGGCTTATAAATACTTAGGGATTTCAGATGTTTTCTCCCCTACTGTTATTATTATTCTTCCCCTACTATTATTTCTCTCCTATTATTCTCTCCTATTACACACGGTGCCTAAAGGTGAGGAAGTATTAGAAGGTGATAATGGTTGTTCTGCCTGGGAATAAGGTATTTGGCTTCAGGGCTGGACATGGTGGCTCATGTCTGTAATCTGAGCACTTTGCGGGGGGTAAGGCAGGAGGACTGCTTGAGCCTACGAGTTCAAGACCATACTGAGCAACATACTGGGCAACATATTGAGACCCTGTCTCTCTAAAAAAAGACAAAAGAAAAAAAAAAGGAAAAAAATGGCTTCAGAGAATAGCTTCAAGAGGCAATAG
Source organism: Ateles fusciceps (assembly GCA_036589455.1). Classification (NCBI taxonomy): domain Eukaryota; kingdom Metazoa; phylum Chordata; class Mammalia; order Primates; family Atelidae; genus Ateles; species Ateles fusciceps. The sequence goes on along the minus strand of JAZHEH010001005.1, from coordinate 19,270,036 downwards.
TTAGGTGTTACTATGAGCAAACAGTTAATTAGAGAAAACGATTATTGTTTAAAGAGAGTTTGGTAGGAGGTAATTAAATCCTGATATGTATCTGATATTCACACTGACACTTGAAACATCTCCTCTTCTCAGTCATCTTCATAAGTCTGATCTATTGACGATGACTAGAAAAATTAATCTGTGGCCATTTCATCTGTCTGCTTTTTAAAAAGAAAGGCCATTGTACCTTAAACTATATTAAGCATTGAATTTTTATGGTCAAATTGAGATTCTACACAAATATAGTTAATTAAATTTGCAGATGATCTACTGTCTGGGTTTATATGGGAACCCTTGATTGAAAATGAGCTATAAAACACATGTTGAGTGAAAAACACCCAGCCTCCACCTGCCAGGCAGCCGTTTCCGGAACAAATGGTTTTCATGTCCTGTTGCATAGCATAAGTGTGTGTCAGCCACTAAGTGAGTCAAGCATGGAATACGCTGTCCCCTTTTTCTTCCATCTGACCTCTAAATCTTCCGGCCCTCCAAAATGAGGTTAAGTCTTCTCTTTGGCCACTCTCCCCCACCTGATTGTCCATATGACATCTAATAGACTCTTCAAATTAACATATTTGAAACAAAACGTTTAGCGCTCTAGTCTATAAAGCTGTTGATCTTCAGTCTTCCCCATCTTAGGAAATGAGATTACACACCATGATATTTATGCCAAAAACCTAGGGATCAGTTATTCTCCTTTTCCCACTTTACCCCAGTCATCAAGTCTTATTCAGGTCACCTTCTGTAGTATTTTCTCCATCAAGGCTTTTTTTAATTTTTTTTTTTTCCATCGCAATGGTGCTATCCTAAGGCAGATAAATCACCTTTCTATACAGGATAAAAAGTACTCCTTTGGAGTGCATGAATTGTTACAAGGTTTTACTCTCAGCCTGAATCAGCCCCTTGCCAAGCTAAGTTACAGGGCTTGGTCAGATGATGAGGGTTAGATTTCAACCCCTAGATTTCAACATGTGTGCAGTGTTAGGGACAGGTGCAGTACAGACTGAGCAGTGACCTGCTTGTCCAAGTCACCACTGCCTCTCATCTGGTCTATGCCCTCTAGTCTTCTACCAGTACATCTCCCTGTCTCCAATCTTGTTTCCCTGCAATCCTTTCTGCACACGACAGCAAAATAGATCTTTTCAAAATGTAGATCAGATCATTTTTCTTTCCTGATTAAAGTTTTTCCTTGCTTCTTTGTTATATGTGGCATAAAATGCAGAATTCTCACTGTGCTTATGAGGCCCTTCATGATGTAGCCCCTGCCCCTATATCTTCCCACCATGACACTGCCTTGGACATACCAGTCTCATTCCCAGTTTTGAACATGCAAGTTTGTCCCTGCTTAGGGGCCTTTACACATCTTCGGATGGCTGGCTCAGCTCCTTTTCATTCTCCTAGTCTCAGTTTAAATATCACCATTTGACAGAGGCCTTTCATGACCCACTTACGTAAAACATACGCCAATGCCCCACCACCATTATTCTCCTTGTTACATTATTACCCAGTTTTATTTTTCTCCATATCATGTAACACAACCTGAAATTAACCTGTTTATTGTCTGCCTCTTCTAGAATATAAGCCCCATGGGATGCAAAGCAGTTGTCTGAATCCCTCATTTACCTCCAGCATCTCCTAGGGCACTTGGCACACAGTAGGCACTGGATAAATACTGACTGAACGTGAGAGGATGGAGTCAGCAGTAAGTGAAGGAATAGTGGGAGAGGATGATGGTATTCAGCAAGCATATGTGGGAAAGTTGTTTAAAAATACATACTCCTAAAGAAAACTTGAAAATATTTCTGTCGTTGCTTTTCCCCTCACCCTTTGCCTGTGGTCTTTCCTTTTTGAGTTGGGAAAGTTGAATGGGGCTTGGTTTGTATGTGTCTGCGTTGTTAGTTTTAGGGGACTCCGACTATTAAAGGGTGTTGAATATCTTTCCAAGCAGAGAGCAAGACCTTGTTACTGAGAGAACTTTCTGTGCGAGGACTCAGCCTGGCGCCAAGGTTGAGCCTCCTGCTGTCATTTGCTTTCCGGGCACAGTAGAGCTAAGCGGCATTGTTTAACCTTTTGGAAGCTGTGTATGAAATTTACATTAGTGGAGTGTTGCTGTTCTGTTACAAACCGTTTATCCCATGAATATCAATGTGGCCGTTTGCTCTAGGAAATTATCTTCTTGCTGTAGAGAGAAGCCGAGGAATCCATAAAACTTTACAGAAGATAGGAGAGAGAGTTCCAGTTTCCTCTGAGGTTGCTGGGAAGAATGATTCAGGAGCAAGGTGACCTGTGCACCCTGAAGAAAAGCATCCAGGGAGATCCCATGGAAATCTTTACTTTCCCTTCCCAAGGGTGATTTGGAATACAGTATTTTGCTTCATTTATTTAAAAGTATATGAATGCCTATTACATAGCCTTCCAAAGAATGGGCACTTAATAAATATCTGCCCCCAATGAGTTGTCTGATGTTTAAAAATACAAGTACTTAATTAACAGAAAACTCATCCACAAAGAAGAAATATGAACATGCAATTAAGGTAATATCTACCTAGATCTACAATTTGCCACAAAGGACTTTTTTTGTAACTTCTCTTTAATTAGACATTTAAGACCAAAATAGGAACTGTTTTTTTGTTTCTTTTTAATTAATAGACTTCATTTTTATAGCGGTTTTATGTTCACAGTAAATTGAGCAGAAAGTACAGTGTTCACATATACTCTCCCTGCCTTCCTTTAGACTCCTCTGTTACTGGCACCTTACATTTGTATGGTACATTTCTTACAATTGGTGAGCCAATATTGGTACATTCTTATTAACTAAAGTCTATAGTTTATTTTATCTCTTTATTTTTTGAGACAGGATCTCACTCTGTTACCCAGGCTAGAGAATAGTGGCCTGATCTTGGCTCTCTACAACTTCTCCTTCCTGGCTCAAGTCATTCTCTAGCCTTAGCCCTTTAAGTAGTTGGGACCACAAGTGCAAGCTACCATGCCCAGCTAATTTTTGTATTTTTTGTAGAGATGGGGTTTTACCATGTTGCCCAAGCTGGTCTCGAACTCCGAGCTCAAAGCGATCCACCTGCCTTGACCTCCCAAAGTGCTGGGATTGTAGGCAAGCACCACCATACTGGCTTAAAGTCCACAGTTTATATTAGGGTTCACTCTTTGTGTTTGACAGCTCTGTGTATTTTGATATATGCGTGTCTGATGCATTCATGGATTTGGTATTATACAAAACAGTTTTACAATTCTAAAACCTGCCCCGTGATTCACCTATTCTTCCTCCTCACCTCCTATCCTGCACGTCTGACAACCAATCATGTTTTTACCCTTTAACAAATTGTGGTAAAATCAGCTGGGCACAGTGGCTCATGCCTATAATCCCTGGACTTTCAGAGACGAAGGTGGGTGGATCACTTGAGGTCAGGAGTTTGAGACCAGACTGGTTGAAATGGTGAAACTGCATCTCTACTAAAAACAAAACAAAAAAAATTAGCTGGGCATGGCGGTGCGTGCCTGTAGTCCCAGCTACCCAGGAAGCTGAGGTGGGAGGATCGCATGAACCAGGGGTTGGTGGTTGCAGTGAGCTGATATTGCACCACTGCACTCCAGCTTGAGTGATAGAGCAAGACTGTCTCAAAAAACTAAAAAATTATGCTAAAGTATATACAACATAAAACTTGCCATTTTTACTATTTTAAGTGTAGAATTTAGTGATAGTGCATTCAACCACTGATCTTTCTACTCTCTATAGTTTTGCCTCTTTCAGATTGTCATATGGAATCCCACAGTATGTAGCCTGTTAAGCTGGCTTCTTTGTCTAATCAACTTGCATTTAAGGGGAACTATAATTTTAATAATCTTTTTAATATATTTTTAATATATCCTTCAGCACTACTACACTATAGATCTGAAGTGTAGTACTGGTGTTGAAGGATTTTAATCATTAAACTTCAATTGTGGGCGTAGGTCAATGAGATTTGCTGTTTGGAACTAGACTGGCATTGAAAAGGGTATTCTTAAGAAACTTGGAAAATTAGATTTCAGTAGCAGTCATCTAGTGGAATGATTCCAAGCAGAAATAGAAAGAGTAGCTAACAAATATTTGTGTGTATAAGCTTGTGGTTGCTAGTGATTCTGTTCTTTTAAATAGTACACCATTATTTTTTCTGTTTATTAAAATTTTAAACTTTATCTTTGTATTTAAAAATATATTTATGTCTATTTGCAAGAGGATTCTAAGTGGCTTTGCTTTTTCTAATGAAATAGAAAAACAGAACTTCAGCCAGTCATGGCAGCTCACGCCTATAATCCCAGCACTTAGGAGGCTGAGGCGGGCGGATCACCTGAGGTCAGGAGTTGAAGATCAGCCTGGCCAACATGGTGAAACCTCATCTTTACTAAAAATACAAAAATAAGCTGGGCATGGTGGTGGGCACCTGTAATCCCATCTACTTGGGAGGCTGAGGCAGGAGAATCGCTTGAACCTCAGTGGCAGAGGTTTCAGTGAGCTGAGATCACACCACTATACTCCAGCCTGGGTAAGAGAGTGAAACTGTCTCAAAAAAAAAAAAAAAAAAAAAAAAAAACCAAAGACAACTTCACTTTCTCTATTGAAAGAAAAATAGAATGAAATGATATTGTCATTAGTATCAAAATTATTTAAAACAAAAGATCTTGTATAAATGGAAAGAAGGGATACAGTTTTTACCATTTTGTGGAAGAGTAATTAAGTATTGGTGGAAGCCAATTTTTGTTAGCTTAGATAAGATTACATATTAAGAAAGATATTTCTGCCACACTTAAAACCAGAAATAAAAAGCTCATTCATTTTTCCAATATTTCGATGTTCTAGCTTTGTAATAGGTATAGAGGGTAAATGGCAGGACGGAGAAGGCAGGAGAAGGAGGAAGAGCTGGAGAGAACATTGAATGTGACTTCAAGTTGTAGATATCCACTGAGTGGCCGTAATGAAGTAGGTACTCAGATTGTAAAAAAACAGGAAGGAGTTACAGTAGCCCAACCTACCATGTGCCAGTCACTGTGGCAGATGCTGGGGAGACAGTGATGGACAGAACACAGCCTCTGCTCTGACAGAGCTGACGTTCCAGAGGTGAGTTGTATAATAAACAAGAACATTTTAAAAATACACACACACACACACACACACACACACACACACACACACACACACACACACTCAGGGCCAGGTAAATGTTACGAAGGCAAAGCATAATGAAGTTTAGACAGTGTGTTTGGGGCATCTATTTTAGGTTAGGTGGTCTGGGAAGGCCTATCTGGGTGATGACATTGAAGCAGAAATGTCTAAGTAGTTAGGAAATGAGTTATGTATAGATTTGGGAGGAGATCATTCCAGGCAGAGGGAACACCAAGTGCAAATGCCTTAAGGCTGGAATTGGACTGGCACTGTCAAGGAACAGAGGGTGGCTAACATGGCTGGGTAAGAGTGAACAAGTGGAAAGGGGTAAAAACAGAGTTGGAGAGGCAGAATGGACCACATCACAGAGGTGCTGAGCAGGTAGGCCACGGAAAGGAATTTGGATTTTATTCCAAGAGCATTGGGAAGCCATCTGGAGGGTCCGAGCAGGAAAATGACATGATCTGACTTAATATTTTTTAAAAGGTTATTCTGGCCAGGCGCAGTGGCTCACACCTGTAATCCCAGCACTTTGGGGGCCGAGGCAGGCAGATCACGAGGTCAAGAGATCGAGACCATCCTGGCCAACATGGTGAAACCCTGTCTCTACTAAAAATACAAAAATTAGCTGGGTGTGGTGGCACACACCTTTGGTCTCAGCTACTCAGGAGGCTGAGGCAGAATTGCTTGAACCCAAGAGGTGGAGGTTGCAGTGAGCTGAGATAGCACCACTGCACTCCAGCCTGGCGCCTGGAGACGAAGCAAGACTCCGTCTAAAAAAAAAAAAAAAAATATATATATATATATATATATATATATATATATTATTCTGGCACCTGTGTTAGAAATGGACTGGACGGGTAAGAATGGATACAGAGGCCAGATCAGAGCTGTTTTGGGTGTCCATGTGAGAGGTAAAAGTGGCATGCAGTAGGTGGTACAAGTAGTCACGCCTGGAAGTGGTTTTTGGGGAGATGCAGTATGAAAATAGATCTGAAAAGACTTGCAGATGGATCGGATACTGGTGATAGATGGCATACAAATAGGGCTCTTTGAATTTCAGAAGAAGGAACATTTTTTACTTATTGCTGGAGCAAGGTGAAGTATTTCTGCGAGAGGTGGAGCTGAAGGGTAGATAAGTGAAGGTGGTGCGGGGAAGGCATTCTAAGTAAGGAGCTGCCGTGAGCGAAGACACAGAGCAGGATGGTGAACATTCGGTTTAGAGAAAGAAAAGTTGGAGTTGAGGTCTTATGAGGAAAAATGGGCAATAGAAATCTGCAAAGGGAGGTGGGGGCAAGACTGGGGAGGGTCTTAGATGCCTTGCTAGGCATTTCCTTGAGTAGGCAACGGGGAGATATATCTATTGGGAGTGTATTTAGCAGCACGAAATGGAAGATTTGCTAAGTACTTTAAGCAAAGATTTCATTTTTTCTTACATAATAAGAAACCTGAGGGAAGTCAGTTTGGACTGTGAGGCTGCTCATGCCACAGGGACCCTGAGACTGTCTTTCCACTTAGTCATCGAGAATACTATATTGTTTTTGTCCTCATGCTTATTACCTCATGGTCTCTAGATGGTTCTTTTGTGAATTTGGTCATTATCTGTACCCTGGGCAGGAGGAAAGGGCAAAGGGGGCAAAAGAGCAAAGTCTGTGCCAGACCTTCCTTTTTAAAACTGCGGTTAATTGGACAGGTGTAGTGGCTCACCCCTGTAATCCCAGCACTTTGGGAGGCTGAGGCCAGGCGGATCACTTGAGGTCAGAAGTTTGAGACCAGCCTGGCCACATGGTAAAACCCTGTCTCTACTGAAAATACAAAAATTAGCTGGGCATGGTGGCATGTTCCTGTAATCCTGGCTACTCGAAAGGCTGAGGCAGGAGAATTGCTTGAACTTGGGAGGTGGAGTTTGGACTGAACAGAGATCTACTGCACTCCAGCCTGGGCAACAGAGTGAGACTCCGACTCAAAAAAAACAAAAAAACTCAAAAACTAATAATAATTAAAAAAAATCCTGCGGGGTGTGTGTGTGTGTGTGTGTGTGTGTGTGTGTGTGTGTGTGTGTCTATACACATATATATACACACACATATATAACTACTATAAAATTTGCCATTTTAACCATTTAAAACACATTTTTCCTTTTTATCCTGTGTCCAGACATTTTTAACTATTTAATTTTTCTTTTACCTGACAAATAACAATTGTCTATATTTATGGGGTACAATGTAATGTTCCAATACATGTGTATATATAGTGTAGTGAGCAAGTCAGGCTAACTAGCTTATCCGTCACCTCAAATATTCATCATTTTGTGAAGGGAACTTTTAAAATCATCTTTTACCTATTTTGAAATACGTAATACATTATTATTTATTATAGTCACCACCATCACCACTATTCCAAAACTTTTTCATCACCTCAAGCAGAAATTCTGTACCCATTAAGCAGTAACTCCTTCCTCCCTTCTCCCAGCCCTTGGTGACATCTAATCTATTCTGCCTTTACAAGTTTTGTGCCAGTCACATTTGATCATGGAAGTGAATATTTCCAAGAATCTTTATTCAGTAGACATAACTATTGCTGTCTGGGGATTGTCACCGAGGGCAAGGTTACTCCATGTTTCCTCCCTCCCTTTTTCCATCTCTCTTCTCTCCCTCTCTTCTCCAGCTTATCAGTCAGATCACTGAAGACCAGAATGACATTTGAAGAGGAATGTGGCTGCCTTGCAGTAGAGTCAGGGGAAAAAAATAGGAATAGAAGCCTATATAGAAACAGGAATGAAGAAAGAGACATGAGTCAGATTTTTTGTAGGTGGTGGAGAGAGAGGAACAGTGGAAGATGAAGGATTCTGTGCACCATCAGGTTGCAAGATAGTAAGAGATTAGAAAGAAAAGGGCAAAAGAGAGCATAAGAAGTATTGTTTGGCGTGAAACATTGGATCTCCTTTGGTCTAAGTAAGAATCCACTCTTAGTTTCAGGTCTGTGTTACTTTGATGTAAACCTTTTCTGTTTTTCTAATACATGGATTATTTTTCTTTAGTTATGATATTGTGGCAAGATTTGGCTATGGAATTTACTTGGGTTACTCATATGTAGATATTTACAAAATGAGACCATACTACCCAGGCCTTTTTTTAAATTGCCTAGAGGCTTTTTTACTTTATATATATGCATGTATATACATATACACATATAAACCCCTACATATAAAGAATGTGTGTGTTCATATTGATTTTTTTTGTTTGTTTTTGAGAGAGGGTCTCACTCTGTCAACCAAGCTGGAGTGCAGTGGTGCAATACTGGCTCACTGCCACCTCTTTCCCCCAGGCCTAAGCAATCCTCCCACCTCAGCCTCCAGAGTAGCTGGGACCATAGGTATGTGTCATCACCCCTGCCTATGATTTTGTATTTTTAGTAGGCATGAGGTTTCACCATGTTGCCCAGGCTGGTCTTGAACTCCTCGGCTCAAGTGAGCTGCCCACTTTGACCTCCCAAAGTGCTGAAATTACAGGTGTGAGTCCATGCCCAGCCCATACTGACATTTTTTTATGTCAGTAAATGATGATCTACAGTGTGATGTCTATTAGCTGAGTAGTATTCATATATGTATATATATATAATATATAAAATATATATTCTATAGCTATTAAACCAATTGATAACTGTTACATAGTTTTCCGTTTTTGATTATGCTATAATAAGCATCCTTATATATCTTGTCAGGATCCTCTCACCTCAGCCTCCTAAGTAGCTTGGGACTACAGGCACCTGCCACAGTGCCCAGCTAATCTGTTAATTATTTTTTAAGAGACAGGATCTTGCTATGTTGCCTAGGCTGGTCTTGAACTCCTGACCTCAAGAGATCCTCCCACCTCACCCTACTGAGTAGCTGGTATTACAAGTACAAGCCACGATGCCCGGCCCCAGATTATTTCTAAGGAGAAACACTTTGAAAGGGAATTGCTGGGAAAGAATATGAACCTTTTTAAGGATGTTGATATCGATTACTGTACTACTTTCCACAATAGTTGTGTCAATTTAGACTCCCCAAAGAATCTGTGTGTGCACATTTTCTCACATCTTTGTCAACAATGGGTATTGCTGATTTTTCAAAGTCTAACAAGTAAAAACTTTATTACCTGCATTTATTTTGGTTGCCAGCAAGGCTAGAGGTCTCCCCACGTGTTTAGTGCCACTTGTATTGGGTATGTGTGTGTGTGTGGAGTGAAATGCCAGTTTTTGCCTTGTGCCCTGGAGACCCCTGACCTTGTGTGGCATGTGGGTTTTGGGAGGGTGAGCTGAAAATTGTAGGTTGGTGGGATATTGCTCTTGTCTAGACTCACGGTGAATGGAGGTATGCCCCAAATGTGGTATTGGAAATAACAAAAGAAATAGATATCAGATAATTTAATAAGACATGGCAAGACAGTAAATGCAGAGGTAAGAGAGAGGATCACAACTGAGTTGATTTTTAGACTTAAAATATGAATTGTTAAGACAGTTGAACCAGAAAAGCGGGAGAAAGTAAATTTCCACAGAAAGTTGTGGACACTTGGAGACTATGAAGCCTGCAAGGAGAGATGTCATTTCCACTCTCATCTTAATTTACTCTGTCCCCTCCCATTCTAAATTCCAGTCATGGGGCCAGTACTTCCCCCACAGAAGCAAGTTCTCAGTGCCTGCAGGATTTTGCACCTTCTGTGTTCTCTCAACATGGAAAGCCTTTCCCCACCCTTTTGGGCTCAGCCTGGAAGCCTCTTCATTGAGAAGCATTTTGTAAGTGCTCCCTTACCTGCTGCTTCAGATGTCCTTTCTGAGTGATTCCCTTAGGTCCTCTGCTTAAGCACAGAATAGCACTTGTTACGGTGAAAGGTTTTAGAAGAGGTTTGGTTTGGACTTTCAGTTTCCCTGGGCTTATGTTTGAGTTTTAAAACCTGTGAGACTTTTAACTGTCACTATTTCTCTAAATTGTGTTCCATATTTCCTCAACTAAAGCTGTATTAGTTTAAACTCCCAGCACTTACCTTTGTCCATCCCTTTCTCCACACCTTTGCTAATAATGAATATAATACTTAGAGTATTATTCAGGTACCAGTAATGAAGACTGTTGTGAGTCTTAAATGATATGACATATGCAACTTATTGTATTACCATGGCTAAGTTACTCCGTTGCTATGTGCCTCATCTCCTCATCTGTAAAATGAGGGTGATAATACACATTTCTTACAGATCTATTGCATGGAACCCCTAATATGTATGGAGCCTCTTGATTGGTACCTATTTCATACTAGGGCGTGAGTGGCTACCATGATGCTAATATAAAACGGCTAATAAAATGTTCAAATATGATAAGTATTTTTTTCAAGAGATTTTAAGTCATTGGAAGGCACAGATCATGTCTTATTCGTATTGAAATCCCAGTGTTGAGTGCAGTGCTTCCCATGTAGATGTTTACCGTTATTTGTGGAATGGATGCTTTTGAGTTTCCAGCCTCCTCTTAGAGCTGGGAGAGGCAGGGCTGGAGAAAAGTCTTTGGGAGGCAATCACGAGTTATTCTCGAAGTAGAAAGAGTGGGAGGTATAGGAGTTCTTGTAATTGGTGATCAGCTCCTCTCTGACTCTTCTTCCCCTTCATGATTCCTTTTCTTTCTTGGTCAAACATTGTATGTTAGGTTTTGAAAGAGACATCCATTGTCTTTTTCGCTTTTCTTTTTTAATTTTTGCAGGATTAAAATATTTTGGCAGGTCTCCACATTTGATGAGGAGTAAAATTGCTTTTATACGTCTTGAGTGGAGGAGGATTCAGGGAAGCGGGGGAGTAAACGGCATCAACAGGGAAATGGATCCAAAGCAACAGTTCTGTGTTGCAGTGAGTAACTGCTGAAGTTAGACTGAGGCAAGCCTAGGGCTGAGCATTGCCCTTTGCTAGTCAGTTACTTCTCTCTGAGCTTCACCTTTATCATTGATAAAATGTGGCTTTGTCGCCTGCTACTACTTCAACCTGAGCATTACCTTGTGATTGTTTTAATGTGAATTAAGCGTTTCTGGTGTTTTAAAAGGTAAAAAGGAAAGCCACTTGTATCTGTGAAGATTAGAATTTGCTGTAACTGGAAGGCAAAAATAGTGTCTTAAATCAGATATACATGGTGGGGTGCAGTGGCTCACGCCTGTAATCCTAACACTTTAGGAAGCTGAGGTGGGAGGATTACCTGAGGTCAGGAGTTTGAGACCAGCCTGGCCAACATGGTGAAACCCTGTCTCTACTAAAAATACAAAAAATTACCTGGGTGTGGTGGTGGATGCCTGTAATCTCAACTACTCAGGAGGCTGAGGCAGGAGAATCGCTTGAACCTGGGAGGCAGACATTGCAGTAAGTAAGCAGAGATCACAACACTGCATTCCAACCTGGGCGACAAGAGCAAAACTCTGTCTCAAAAAAAAAAAAAAATCAGATAGTTGTTTGTTTCTCTGTGCTGTGAAGTCCAGCTGTAGTTAGGCCAGAGCTGGTGTGGCAGCTCCGTAATCATCTAGGAGGTATGCTGCTTACAGCTTTCTGTTCCTGCCTCCTTATAATGGAGCCCCATTGTCATGATGGAAAGGGAGCACCAGTCATTATATTCACATTGCAAGGAGTGAGCAGGTGGGTCTGGTGTGGGGTGAGGAGAAACATCCTCTCCTTTAAGGAACACTTCCCAGAAATTGCACAAAATCAACTTACAGTCCATTGGCTTGTTGTGTCATAGTCACATGGTCATAGCAGCTGCTAAGGAGGCTAAAAATTGTAGCCTTTATACTGGGTAGTCATGTGCCCAGTTGAAATCCAGGAGTTGTATAATCGGAAGAAAAAGGGAACCAATATGGTAACAACTAGGGCAACCCTCTGGTCTAAGATGCAGACTAGTTAGGCTGCACTAAGGGCACGTATCTAATTAAAAGGTTTTTGGTTTTTTTTTTAACTTTTAAGTTCAGAGGTACATGTGCAGGTTTGCTACATAGGTAAATTTGTGTCATGGGTGTTAGCTGTACAGATTATTTTGTCACACAAGTATTAAGCCTAGTGAGTTATTTTTCCTGATCCTCTCTCTCCTACCACCTTCCAGTAGGCTCTCCTGGGTGTTGTTCCCCTCTGTGTGTCCATGTTTTGTCATCATTCAGCTCCTACTTACAAGTGAGAACATGCAGTATTTGATTTTCTGTTCCTCCGTTAGTTTGCTGAGGATAATAGCCTCCAGCCTCCAGCTCCACTGCAAAGGACATGATCTTATTCTTTTTTATGGCTACATAGTATTCCATGGTATAATTGTGCCATATTTTCTTTATCTAGTCTACTCCTGATGGGCACTTAGATTGATTCCTTGTCTTTGCTATTGTGAATAGTATTGCAATGAACATACACATGCATGTGTCTTTATAATGGAATAATTTCTATTCCTTTGGGTTTATACCCTGTAATGCGATTGCTGGGCCAAAAGGTATATCTGTCTTTAGGTCTTTGAGGAATCACCACACTGTCTTCTACAATGGCTGAGCTAATTTATAGTCCCATTGACAGTGTATAGGTGTACCTTTTTTCTCCACAACCTCACCAGCATCTGTTATTTTTTGCCTTTTTCATAGTAGCCATTCTGACTGGTGTTAAATAGTATCTCATTATGGTTTTGATTTCTCTAATGATCAGTGATGTTGAGTTTTTTCATGATTGTTGGCTGCATGTATGTCTTCTTTTGAAAGATGTCTGTTCATGTCCTTTGCCCACTTTTTTGTGGAGCTGTTTTTTTCTTGTAAATTCATTTGTTCCTTATAGATGCTATATAGTAGACCTTTGTTAGATGCATAGTTTGCACAAATATTTTGCTATTCTGTAGGTTGTCTGTTTACTCTGCTGATAGTTTCTTTTGCTCTGCAAAAGCTCTTTAGTTTAATTAAATCCCTGCCAATTTTTACTTTTGCTGCAATTGCTTTTGGTGTCTTTATTCTGAAATCTTTGTTCATGCCTCTGTCCTGAACGGTATTGCCTAGGTTGTTTTCCAGGATTTTATAGTTTTGGGTCTGTCTTTTCAGTCTTTAATCCATCTTGAGTTAATTTTTTTACAAGGAAGGGGTCCATTTTCAGTCTTCTGCATATGGCTAGCCAGTTATCTGAGCACCATTTATTGAATAGGGAGTCCTTTCCCCATTGCTTGTTTTTGTCAGGTTTATTGAGGATAAGATAGTTGTAGGTGTGTGGTCTTACTTCTGGGTTCTCTATTCTGTTTCATTGGTCTATGCGTCTGTTTTTGTACCAGTGTCAAGTTATTTTGGTTACTGTAGCCCTGTAGTATAGTTTGAAGTCAGGTAATGTGATGCCTCCAGCATTGTTCTTTTGCTTAGGATTGTTTTGTCTATTCAGGCTCTTTTTTGATTCCATATGAATTTTAAAATTGTTTTCTCTAGTTCTGTGAAGAATGTCAATGGTAGTTCAATAGGCATAGCATTGAATCTATAAATTGTTTTGGGAAGTAGGGCCATTTTAACAATATTCTTCCTATCCATGAGCATGGAATGCTTTTCCATTTGTTTGTGTCCTCTCTGATTTCTTTGAGCAGTGGTTTGTAGCTCTCCTTGTAGAGGTCTTTCACCTCCCTAGTTAGGTGTATGCCTAGGTATTTTATTCTTTTTGTGGCAAGCTAATTAACAGTTGAGCTAAAACTAGATCCTGTTTTTTCCTCCCTTCTTTCCTCCCTTCCCTTCTTGTTTTTTTTTCTTTTCCTTGTTTTTGTTCCTTCTTTTATAAAACACTCCTCAAAATTTTACTTGAATTTAACAGAAATGGAAGTAAAATTGAACTTCATAAGCTTTAGATAAATACTTCTTCCTTCTGCCAGGTGCAGTGGCTCACGCCTGTAATCCCAGCACTTTGGGAGGCTGAGGCAGGTGGATCACCTGAGGTCAGGAGTTCAAGACCAGCTTGGCCAACATGGTGAAACCCTATCTCTACTACAAACAACAAAAAGTAGCTGGGCATGGTGGTGCGTGCCTGTAATCCCAGCTACTTGGGAGGCTGAGGCAAGAGAATCGCTTCAACTTAGGAGGCGGAGGTTGTAGTGAGCCAAGTTTGCACCACTGCTCCCCAGCCTGGGTGACAGAGCGAGACCCTGTCTCAAAAAACAAACAAAACAAAACAAAACTTCTTCCTTCCTTATAAAATTAAGACAATAATGTATCTTTTCTATAGCTGTGTTGTGAGTCCATGATACACATGTAAAGCACCTTGATCTGTGCCTCTTTTATACTAGGATGCAAATGACTGTCATGACGCTAATGTAAAACATTTAATAAAATGTTCAAATATGATAGTTACTTTTGTCCAAAGATTAGATATCTTTGAAAGGCAGGGGCCATGTCTTATTCATATTGGCTTCCTAGGGTCTAGCACAGTGGCTCCCATAAAGATCTTTATCACTACCCCAAATATTCATCTTTTTAATTTCTTTTTCATGCTGTGCTGACTCAGATATTTGCAGGTTAACACATTATTCCTTTTCTGCATTACTCTTCTCTAAGAGAACTGCACTATGTCTTACCTCCTCTTCTGATGTTCTGAATGAATTCTCCTGGGCCCTCCTTCCACCATTTTCTGAGACTTAGCCTCATCCTCCGGCTGCAGCTTAGAAGGCTTGGTTTTCTGTTCCCCTCTCTGTAGCCTGTGGATGGGGTAGGGCAAGAGAACAGTCAGCTAGGGTTGGTTGCAATCATTCTTACAGAAACTGGTTTCTGTTCCTCTTGCTTACATTTTGTTTTCTGTCCTAAACCTGGACTTGCTCCACTTAATGAAGCACAGGGTAATATCTTCTAAATGGTTTCCCCAATTTAGCATGTAGTCTAGCATCCCGTGCTTCTGCACAAGGGGCTCAGTTTAACTTTTCTCTTCTCTTTCGCTTTTCCCTACCTCAGGCCATTTCTGTGTACTTCCTTGAAGTCAAAAGAGGCAAAGAGGATATCATTCTCCTTGCATTTCTTGTCTAATTTGGGAGTATCAAGGAACATTCTTAGGAGTTCCAGCACCCTCTGGGGCATAGGACTGGAGCCAGTCTCCTTTCTCAGCCACTGTCTTTTGTATGTTATGGCATTCAATTCTCTTGTTTGGTTGTGGCTGATTTATTTATTTTGTAAGTTTTCCCCTTAGTTTCATTGTGTATGATGAGAGAGGGAGTCTATGAGTCATTTTACTTTTTCTTTACCTGAATATCTGTCTTGAGGCTTTTGTTTGTGTCACGATACCAGCTGTTGCCTTTTTCACTAATAAAAAGGCACGATCCTTAGGTTTCTTTTAACTAGCATGAAGTCATACCACACTTCTCACCACTGACATATTCTGAAGTCTGATTTGGAGTATTACAATGAAATGTCAGCTTATTTTAGGATTGGAAGGCCAGGCCACTTATCCTTTTTGACAAAAATCTAAAGCTTTCAATGTGAAATAATAATTGCTAAAATACATTTTTTATTCTTTTATTTTACTTCAATCAGCAGTCAGACTAAATGTCACCAAGTGTTATATTTTAGATCATGCTGATTTTTAAACTCTGGTAATTATTAGCCCATCAGAAGTGAAAGATGTTCTCAAAATGTGTTTCTCTTGCCATTTCTGCCTCAGCCCTCACTCCTGTAGTAATCTCATTATTCCAAATTTAAGGATTTGAGGCTGTGCTGAGATGTTCACAAAACTAGTCAAATGGAGTTCCTGTCTTCATAATCTCAGATGTTTATTTACTTTCAGGGTTTAGAAGACTAATAATCAAAGAAATCATTATAAAACAGTTTAGGGTATTTGGGCTTTTACATCCTGGGAACTAGGCCTTGCATATTTTAAAGCATATTTGTTTTCATTATGTAAGAGAAACACATTGTTGAATACAAATGCTTTGATACAATGAATATGTTTAAGCCAAACAAGATATACCAGATCCTCACCAGAGAGGTCTAGAAGACAAACTTTTGTTTCAATATCATTAATTTTTGGTGATCTTCTGTTCCTTATATCTTGAGGACATGAGGAAGCTTTTTGTAGCACCTAAACACTGAGCAGTCCTTGGAAATCTGAGGGCGTTAATTGGAGCTGGTTAATGGACCACTGGGTGTCAGTATTGTCTTTACTTACCCTGGCAGGAACTGAATCAGGTTGTCTTATCCTTTTCAGAGACTTTTGGGTTTTGTTAGAACACAGAATCTTACTTAGATTTTCTGTCCAAACGAGGAGGGTATCATCTGGCACAACCAGCTTTCTTCGTGGAAGAAGGGGTGAAGTCATGGAGAAGGAATAGCTGATTCCTCTTCAGGGGTGGTTTCTGCAACCCTGGGCTCCCCAATTGCTACATCAGGATCTCAAACTTACATGCCCATAGGGTCAGGCAGGCAGAAGAATCAAGTGGACTCCTGCTTAGCCTAATGAATAAGAAGGGGTACTCTTTTCTTCAGGATATACATTTGCTGTTTCCTGTTTTCTTAATCAGGCCGCTTAGTGTATCTTTTAGTTTCCCCAATATTGATTCAGAAAGAATGTCTTCTATAGTTTAAAAAAGGACCACAAAAACATGATGATGCCAGTCAAATGACCTTCGCCACATGTGAGGGAGACAATAGGGAACGTATAAAGGTGCCAGCAGTGTCATATGCCGGTGAGGTGATGGCATCCTTACACAGGCGGATCTTCAGATTTTTCAAGAGAAATGGGAAATCTGCACTTCTATGTGAATTTTTGTCATTTACACACCCTGGTTCTAATGTAAAACATCAAGACCCATCTGTGGGCCAGATATGGACTCCTAGGATAATAAGCTATAATCTCTCTAGACTATAACTTAATATTTTATCTTCTGACTTTGAATTATTTAGCCTCCCACTTCTGGTTTGAGCTAATTGGCTCTAGCACAATGAGGGAAAGTTCCTTGGGAGACGCATAGACGTTCCTTGTCTTTGGCAAGTGCGTTACTTTATTTTAATACAAGGAAAAGAAAATGCATTGGTCAGCTGTTTGAGGGGTAGGAGACCAGAAATTTTGAATACCCGGTTAACCTCATTTGATCTAGGAGAGCCTGGGAAAGTTAAGATTACTAACAACTTTTCATTCCTGGGTCATTTTCTGTTGTGACTATGCTAGGCAGGAAGCTATAGAAGGGAAGCACCTGGAAGCCTCTCTGAACCCTGAGAATAGACAGGAGAGCTGAGAGTCTGAGAGGGCAGTTTTAAGGCTCATAGCTACAGGACAGGCTTTGGAAATGGCCTACTCTAGACACCTTCATTTGACAGCTTAGAAAGGTGAGGTGCAAATGGAGCAGTCATCTTTTCAGAGTCATATAGCTGGTGACAAAGCACTTCTGATTCCTGATCTCAAAGGGGGTTGGGGAGAAGAACATGCAGTCCTGTCACTGGACAACACAGTCTGTTTATGAAAATATTCACAGACAGTAGTGTTCAGAAAAAGTAAAATCGTCATAAGAAGGAAGAAATTGACTCTTAAGAATATTCATATCTAGGAAGGAGTCAACTCTCCAATAAATGCACAGAAAGACAAATTAGTCATTTTTTTTTTTTTTAATCTTAAGTTTGGAAGTCGTCTCATAGTGTTCACACACTGTGTTTCTCTGGTATACTTTTATTTAGTAAGAGTTTTTCTAGAGTTGGGAAAGAGGAAAATGATCTGTATTATCTGCAGAATAAATAATGTTATATAAAGGAGGATCCGGGGGATGACACATGGACTTAATTTGCATCAAGAAAGACTTAAGTGAGATGTACTGAAGAACTTGATAGAGAGGGTTTCTTAAGATTGGAATGTATTCTTGGCAGAAATTATGGGATTTTCTTTAATCCTGTTATTATTGCTTTCATAATGCAAGCTAACCATCTCTGCTTTTAGCATTAGCTTTGTAAAACACCAGTCTGACCATATTGATAGCCTTTTCTTATAAAATTCCTTTAGTTATTTACTCCTGATGCCTGGATTTGGCATGCAAGTGACACCATAACATGAATTGGCATAATTTTTCTTGTCTGGAGGAAATCTATTTCATTTTTGGTTAAAAACATTAAGTGGCCCCGTCTGTGATTAAATACAGTTAAGAAGAATCCTTTGCCCTTGAATCCTTTCTCCTAAGGATTCTTCCTAATCTTACGCTTTTCTCAGGAAGGAACACAAGCACACATTAAGGGCTTCAAGAAATCTCGAAGTTAGGAAAGCTCTTCAACACACAGCTCCCCTACTCACTGCCCGCTTCTTGGATATTCCAGCACTAACTGAGCTTTCCCTCAGTTAACTGCTCTTCTTTTCCCTCTTTTCCTTGACTGACAAACTTTTACTCACTCTTTAAATCCAACTAAAATGCCAGTTTCATTTTGCCTTTTCTGTTAAGCTTTCTCCAAGTCCCAATAAAAGGACTGGATACTTCTTTCAATAGTTGCATACCCCTTTGTTCGTAGTGTGTTTATCACACTTACCATGTGGAATTACAATCGCTGGGGCTGCTGCCTGCTGCAACCGTATCTGGCCTGTCCTGGACTCCACAGTACCTGCCAACAGGTGTTACCTAATATATGTTGGTTAAATGAATAAAAATTAGTCTAAGTTTAGGAACACAAAAGCCAAGAAGTGAGTTCGTGATTATCTTAGTTATTGTTGCGTAGTTATTATTGTGTTCCCTTGGCCTTCTGAAGTTTTGCTGAAAAATCGGCTCACAAAAGCCAGATTAATTTTTTTTAACTTTTTTTTTTTTTTTTTCATTTTTGAGACAGGATCTCACTATGTTGCCTAGGCTCTATTGCCGAGGCTAGAGTGCAGAGGCATGATCATAGCTCAGTGCAGCCTCAATCTCATGAGTAGCTGGGACCACAGGCACAAACCACCATGCTGCTAATTTTATTTTTTTTCCTTTTTTGTAGAGATAGGGTCTCCCTGTGTTGCCCAGCTTGGTCTCAAACTCCCGGACTCCTGCCTCAGCCTCCCAAAGTGTTGAGATTACAGGCGTAAACCTCTGTACCCAGCCAAAAGGCAGACTTACTGAAGAAAATGCATACACATTTACTTAATATATATACACAGGAGTCTGCAGGATGAAAACCCAGGATACAGGGGGAATGCTCATTTTTATGCTCAGGTTCAACAAAGTATGGACAGCCATGTAGAAATAGGATTGGACAAAAGTATATAATCTACTGTTAATAGACAGAGTGGGGGAAACCCAGCAAGGCCTGTTTGTCTAGATTCTTGTCTGTCAGATTCTCTCTGTGCGGAATCATTCCTTCTGGGTGTGGGGCGAACCCTCACTGAAATGGGGTCTTATGACCTACAGTCAAACAAAGTAAGCCAGATCATGTCTTTATGGCCAGTTTTTGCACAGAAAGGCAAAGGAAAAATAGAGTGACACTTTTAGGCTTTATGGCTGTCTTGGGGGGATAAAAGAGCTTCTAGTTTCTATGACCGGCCTTGTGAAGAGGGATTCCAGTGTCTATGGCTAGCCTCAGGGGAGAATGGGACTTAGAGATAGAAAAGCAAGAGAAGATCAGAAAAAAACCTTTTGCTTCTGGGGCCTTCATTTTGAAGTATAGTTTTCTGAGCCCCAACAGTTAACTTCTCTTTGAACATTTTCTAGATTTTTAGGGAAAGAAACGTTAGTGAGTGCTGGGCATTTTAACATAAGGAGCAAACTTTTGGGGTGTAGCCATTTGCTTATGCATCCCTAGTGTGAAGACAGGTAAGACTTTAGGATTTGCTTAATTTTGTGCATCCATCAAAAGCTCGCTGAGCGTGTGAATATTTGCACAGTTTGTTTTTCAACCCTGACTTTGCAGCAGGTCAACACTCTTCCTCCTGCCTCTGGTCCTTTTGCTCCCCAACTGATATGTCTGAGCCACAATCATCTCACTGCATTAGTGCAATCAGCATCCACTCTTCTCTACTCATGCACTTCTGTATCCACCCCGCACAGGGCTCCCCACTGTGTTCCTGCCTCTGTTCTCCATTCTGCTCTTTGAGTGCTGCAGTTTTTCCCAGCCTCGGGGCCTTTCCGCTGACTACTCCCTCTCCCAGCTCTTTACCGAGTGGCTCCTTTCATTCTTCAGTTCTTGGCTCACATCACCCCTTCACAGAGGCCCCTGTCTTACTAGGGTTCCCTTCAGAGCACCCTGAGACAAGCAAGCAGATGGCAGCTGTTGACTTGGGAGGCACAGAAGGCAGTAGCAGGGGAAATCAGTGGCAAGAGGGACCAGCCACTACCGCAGGCCACCCAGCTTCATCCTGTGGGAAGCTCTGGGAAAGACATAAAATGCTGCCTCAGGGTTACCCCCATGAGGGCTGTGGGGCTTGAACATTTTCATACCCCTTTCACTGGTACAGGATCATGGGGGAGGGAGACAGCACTTCCAATTGCTCCTTGTTATGCAGAAAGAGCAGTGGGAATATGCAAATACGGGCAGTTAGAAGCAGTCCTGAAGAGTAGTTTTCAAACTTTAGTGTGCTTCCAAACCCTGGGGATCTTGTTAAAATGCAGATTGGTTAAAGAGTTCTTTTAGGAGGCTTGAGATGCTGCAGCTCTTACAGGCTCCCAGATAACGCCCTTGCTAATGTTCTGAGTATCACATTGTGAGGAGCAAGCAGCTGCAGTGCATGGCCAAGGGACGCCAGCGGGGACAAGGAGAACCCACTGGTGTCTCTGCCTCCGTCCATGCCCATCCTCAAGCAGGAATCTCCAGGCCCCTCAAATGCATCACAAGTCATTGTCTGAAATGACTGGCTGTGGTTTTTGTGTCTTGGTTAGTGCTGGGCTTCTCTATTAGAATGTAAATTTCATAAGGGTATCATCTGTCTTATTGAGAGTCATTTCCCAGGGACTAGCACAGTGCCTGGTACAGGGAAGAAAGTGGAAACAGGAGTGAAAGTGCCTGGTACACAGAAGACCGTCAGTAAATATTTGTTGAGTGGTTCGGTTTTTCACAGATGATATTCTCATAGACACTTATATGAGGTATATATTTATATATAAGACATGTTATGAGCTCCTCCCCCCCCCCTGAGAAATGTTGTATGATGAACACAAATGATGTGGCAAATACCAAATACCATATTCAGTGATTCTTTCTGCAGGTTTTTATTTTCTCTCTTAATGCTCTAATAAAATTTCAATGTTCAGGTTGCTCACGGTGCTCTACTACCTCTTCCAAATGTGAGTGTAATTGTGTTCTCTTTCTCACATCAGCAGTTTCCCAGCCATAGTACCCCTTATCCTTCAAACGCTGCCACTTGTCTAGTTGGCTTCCAGGCACTTTTTCTTGCTGCACGGTGGAAGTATGCGGAGGGATCTGACATATAACAGAACGTGCCTTAACAGCAGTTTCTTCTTTCTACCCAGTCCTCGTCAGGCAGATGGATGGGTGGCCATAGGGGAATACACCTCCCCTCTGTTCATCTCTTCTTTACTTTAGTGCCAGCAAAGCTGTGGTTCCCAACATGGTACTCAATGATCACTCACTACCTCTCTTCCTCTGTTATTAAGTGTTTATTGGGAGCCTATTAAGTCCAGGCATTCTTACTCATGATTGGGGTACAGGAGTGAACAAGGCAGACAAGAATCTTTGCCCTGATAGAGCTGTTTCTGTTAGAGGGATACAGGTGATGATCCAGATAAAGAAGTAAGGTGTAGAATACCAGATAAGTGATCAATGCTATGGAGAAGACAAAGCAAGGAAGGACGGTGAGTAGGCAGTGGGGAGGTATTACACTGGTGCAGAGAACCATGGGAAATGGGGGCTCCCCTAGAGTCTGAGCTTCCTCTGGAAACAGGAATGAAAGGCATACAGTGATTAGGCCTCACTGTCTCAAGGCAGAGAGTGAAGGAAAGGCAGTGAAGGTTGGATGGGGGAAATGGTTTAGGGTCTTGGGAAAAACACATGGAGTCTCTTTCGACTTTTGCTGACAGAGGTATTACAAAGGCAAAGGGCAGACTTCTTTGGCCTCCAAAGGTACGCTGACAGCCAACAAAAGGCAGATTCACAGGAGAAAAGCCATACAAATGAATTAATGTCCATGGGAGCCTTCAGAACGAAGACCCAAAGATACAGGGGAAATTGTCCTTTTTTATGTTTGATTCAATAAAGCAATGAACAACCCTATAGAAATAGGATTGAACAAAAAGTGTGAGATCTAATGCTAACAGACCAGGTGGGGAAACCCAGCAAGGCCTGTCTGTCTAGATTCTTCTTGTGCTGTCAAAGCAGAATTCCTTCCTTCTGGGTGTGGGGCAGGACCCTCTCTGGAATGGTGGTCCAAGATCTGTAATCAAACAAGATCGATAATTTCTGTATGATCAGTTT